>JAOQGH010000012.1:82553660-82760510 GCA_025769975.1 Gallinago jamesoni
CCCCCCCCCCCCCCCCCCCCCCCCCCCCCAATGTATACTGAGATGCAGGTAGACGGCTCTGTGGGCAGGGAGGGAGCACTGAGCACCCCACAGGGGCTCAGCCCCTGCTGCCTCACCTACAGCCCCCATCGTGGGGAGATCATCCTTGCTGTCCTTCACACACATCTTCTGTCACCAAAAAAAGAGCCATACTGTGTCCATCCCCCTGCACTCACCAACTACATGAAGCTGCCTTGCTAAGCCAGCTCCAGCCGAAGATCAAGTCCTACCGTGGCTACCTCCTGTCCAGAGAGTGTCCCCTGGCCACAACACCCACACAGCTACTTCCAGCCACTGACTTTGAGAAGGCTGCTTCCTCTCCAGCCCCCTCCTCTTGCCCTCCCCTCCCACCAGCCAGCCTGAGTCATTACAGAACACAATTACTTCTGCATGTAGAGTCATGGTAATTCAAAATAAAACACTGAGAAATTGTTTCTACTATTTGCCATAACAAAGGTGATTTCTCTGCAGGTGTCCCCGTTTCCTTCAGATTCCAGCACAGTAAATTTCACATCACATATTTAATGCAAACAAGAATCACTGTTTTGCTTGGAAACTAAGCACTGTTAATAAAATTTCAGAAATATTTCCATTTGTAAAACTGTATTATTATTAATACAATGAGATTTGAAAAAAAAAAAAGCCAAAAAGCCATTAATTCTTTCCCAATTCTTTCTCAATCTATATTTTCCTTAAGTTCCTGTGATAGCTTTTCATCATAAACTATGACTGCTTTTCTAGAAGAAAGAACTTTTTAACATCATAGTTCTTTTGTTCACCCTCATAATTAGTTCTCAGAAACTGAAATTATCTAAAAATTTCTATTTTGAGGGTGACTCTCCTGCAAACTAAACATGGTCTGTTAAATAATAATCATCATTACAAAAATAGACTGAATGTAATAGTCTTAATCAATGTTAATAAATCCTTGAGACATCCACAGAGAAAAATGAAAGTTTGTGAAGCTAAAAGTCCAGTCTGGGTGTCAATCACATATCGAAGACTTTCTTTCAAATCATTGTATTCCTATCTTTTTCCTGCTCCCACAGTTCCATTAAATTACATCAGAAATTGCTGGAGGTGCAGAGATATGACTTGTTACACAAGCACAAACACACAACTACCGGGGGGGGGGTATTTTCAGGCTCGAGTCCCCAGACAGGCTTCCCAATCCACTTATGAGCATCTCAACACCAACACAGTATCAAGATGTGCTCAGCAGCCAATGTTTCTCAGCCAGTTTTCAAAAATCAAGAAATACACTAAAGTGTACAAAATTCTTTTAGTAGATATCAAAACCAGAACTTGGAGCTGGATCTGGAGCACACAGATTTGATAAGGAAATAATTTCCTATTTTTTGGGGGGTGGGGGGAGGAGGAGGGCAGGAACATTCAACCTCTTATTTGGGGAAAAGGGGTTAGAAACTCTCCTAATTTTGCCACGAGATGGAGGACATTGCACTGGTTTTGGCAGCTTGTGAGATGGTCAAAAATAAAGGAGAAGCTTTCACTGAAAGCTTCAAGTTCCAGCAGCAGCAATTTGAAAGCTGAAAATGTCACAACTGGAAAACCAAAATGTTTGATTTCTGAAAAATGTGTTCCTGTCTGTCTTGTGGGTCAGAGCCCCAGGGCACCTTTCCCTACAGGGCAGCCAGTCTGTGTCCACCATCAAGAAACATGGTTTTGTCTGGAAGGAAAATGGTACACAAGAACAAAATCTGGTCCAAATGCATCGTGAAAAGACAAAAATCTCCCAAGCCTGGTCTGTAGAAAGCAACCGAAGTATTAATCTTAGCAGGAGGCCCCATTATCCCAGGTTCCCAATTTTAATTTTTGATGTACCTTTTTTTTTTGGTTCTGCAGACTTTGAAGTGTCACTGGCAGCTGCAGACATCCAGCATTTCTGAAATCCTGCTGCCATTGCCAGAAGACGGGCATTCAGAAAAGAGGAGGGCCAAAAATTTGCAGTTTCACTGAAAATGGGACAGATGGGAGCGAGAAATCCCAAAAGGTGGGTTTCAGACGGCAGGAGTTCATCACATTTAAACAAAATAAGGATGCAGCGAGCGTTGCTGAAACCTCACTTTTGCAAAATTAACAGATCCCACTTAACTTAAGGGCAGCGAGACTTTTGCTGCATTTAACAGTAGTTACATTAGTTATATTATTCTATTTATTTATTTGTTCATTTAAGGTAAGGCCTGGCTGCTTCAAAGCCCATCCCAGGACAGGGAACTATTCCCGGTTTTATCTGTCCCGACCACACATGTGAAAGGTGTGAGTGATAGAGGGCAGCTGCTGCTGCTGCTGTTGCTGCCACCGGTGGCGGCTGCAAATCACACAAACCAACGCCTTCCTGTCCCTTGGGATAGAAGAAGTGAAGGTTCTGGTTTATAAGCAGTTAGAGAAGTAAAAAAAAAAAAAAAAAGAAAGAAAAGAAAAAAAAAATCTACACCTTGCAGCAGACAGTGAGCCTGGGGCTGGCGGGGGTGAGGAAGTTAATCAGCAGCGAGCAGGCTGTTCGGGATGAGGCCAAACAGATGGCTCGTCTCTGAAACGGCAAAACGGGAAGCAGATGTGGCCACCGCTTCTCCCCATGCATAACTGGGAACCAGCCGGTTGGTGAGGAAATTTGCATAACAAGGATAAATTGGTATCAAAACTGTCCCTAGAAGTGATCTGAATGGATCTGGGCACAGTTGACAGTTTTCACTTCTTGTTTCCCACTCAATGTTCGACCAGATTAAATTTAATTTTTGAACCTGCTGTTTGCCTGAGGTCACTCTCAGCTCTCTTCTAGGGAAGCCTCTGATGGCAGCAGGGGGGACTCAGTGAAGCTTTCGGGGCCAAAACCCTGGCCTCTGTTCAATCAGTTAAAATTTTAGTAATTTCAGTGGGCTTTGATTTTCAATTTCAAGTCCGCAAACTTCACACCATCCTGCGAACAGCCAGCAAAACCAAGCCTGAGCTAGTATCCGCTATTTCCAGGCACCAACCCTCACAGAGACCGGGTGGGGGCAGGCTACAAGCCCAGGCTAATGCCCTTTGCAAGCCCCTGACTACCAAGAGCAGAGCCAAAAGCCCCAGATGAGCTCAGCATCTCTCCTCCCTGCTGCTCTGGGGGAGTTTAAGACATAGCTATGATGTATTACAAGCAAAGGAGGGGGTTCTTTTTTTCTGTTCCTCCCTATTTTATTTCAAAGGACAGAGTGATGTCTATTCGACTACAGCTTTTACTTTACAGTGTTCTTGCATTTATGAGGACTGGATACATTGTAGCCTCCACACATCTGACAAATGAAAACAGAGATCCAACGAGCTCTTAACATTTAGGGAGGGTCAAATGTGATTCAAACACTTCAGTTTTGTTCCACTAATAGTTGCAGTGTACAAAAAAGTACCTTTATAGTCTTAGGGAAATTCCTGCATGTACCCATAGGAGAGAATATAGGCTCATTCTCGACCATGTTGGAGAAAAAGAAGAGGGAGTAAATACTGGCTGAAAACACATATCTGCAGGCACCAATAGAAGCATTCTTATGTGAATTTTACTTTTTTCTTTTTTTTTTTTTCACAGCACATGTGCAATTTACTTCTCCACCTCAGAAGTCCTACTCTGAAACATTCACAAACTCTTTATTTTTGCATTGCATCCAGTCACTTAGTTCTAGACTAATTATATATATAGTACTTTATTTGCATAGTCTAGCAAATACACATGGGAAACGCACTTAACAGACACATGTATGTAGGGGCTTTTTTGGACTCATTAAATATTGGTACAAATTAGAATAATTACTTCTGCTTTGGAAACATCTGTCTCACTATCCCTTTGTAAATGGAAGCTGTCTGAGACACAAACCAGTTTTCTAAGGTCTGATGCCGATACCATGGTCATACGGACAGGAGAACTCCTGCAGTAACCGGGGTAAACCTGAATAATTGGAAATAATCAAGCTGCTGAGGAATACACGGGACTAACAGACCCTGCCATTCATGCACATAGAGCACACGGCTGCTCCCCAAGTCACAGCTACTTTGCATTGAACTGACCCTTAAACAAAGATTGGTCCCTGATCGGCTGAGCGAGGAGAAATACACAAAAAGAAAAGCTAGGGTGTTCCAGGAACACAATGAAATGCAAGTATTAATAGACTAAAGGGTCTAAAATTAAGCATTTTTGACAAAATTCCAAAGCTCAAACCAGGAGAAGGAGACTACAGGCATCTGCCTGAGATTCATTAAGTAGTTCTTGATGGCTGAATCACAATTTGGTCATCGGAGGTAGGGACAAATGTACCAGAAGCAATAGGAAGCCCAGAGGGGAAATGAAGGGTGGTAGAAGATTGGGTGGAAAAATTAGCACATCAAGTGCAGCAGTGAAGAAATTACTCTCTACCACAAGGGCTATTACCACTGAATTAAAAAAAGCCAAAACCTGCATGTTTCAAGAAAAAAAAAATTCTACCATTCTTAATGGTTGCATGTCTTCTATACTATGGAAGAGTTTGCCTCTTCTCTTGATTATCCTTAAACGTAAAAACAGTTTGTGAGCTAAAACTATTTTTTGTTTGGATTTTAGCAACTTCCCCGTTCCTCCCCCCCTAAATCCAGCCAGCCAGTGCAGGTGTTCCCGCTGTACATTCACACTTCCCTTTTTCTTCAATACCTGACAAAGCAGAGAATCATGTAGTGTAAATCCTTTTAAACAATCCTTTTCATGTTGTCATTAATGTTAAAAAATTGGCTTCATTCTTAATATCCCAGTCTCTGGAGACACACAGTTATGGAGAATATCCACTTCTGTTTCAAATTCAGGAAATTGTAGCTCTTGACTTGGGGATGGGGGGTGAGATTACAATAAGTGGAATTCTCTTTAATGACTCTGAACTAAAAGGAATATAATTTCATCCTATTACATTTAAATTTATTCTTCAATTTCCGAAATCCAAGATACAATTTCTGACAAGCTGGTAAAGAGCAGCGCTGCTGTGAAATTATTACATCCTTTCCCCCTCCCTGAAGAAGAAATTGTAGCACAAAAAAAAGCATAAATTCCTTACACAAGATCATGCCATGAGTTTTTGACAAAATCAAGGTTGGTAGCCAGGTCTATTAACACTTTCTTATTCTCCAGCCACAGGCTGGAGGCTTCCTCTTCAGTGGGTCATAAACTCAAGAATCTGTATTTGCAGACCCTGGCACTAACTCCTAAGAGCCGCAAAAAGGCTACAAACCAAAGAATTCATATTCAGGGTTTAGATTACATCGAAGTCTGTATGTGTATTATATATATGTACATTATATGTGTGACTAATTCAAAATATTCAACAATTTATTTATTTTTAACAAACAGTTACCAGTTTTCCTTCCACTTCTTATGTTACCTAAATACACAGAATATTTTGGCTGAACATACAAAGATACATAATCCTTTCCACAATCCGCCATTGAAGCTTTTACCCCTTGTAAACATCTTTAAATGATGCAAGGAAAGGAGAGCAATATTGGGAAAGGAGCTCACTGCATGATGCACAGCACTGCAGACCCTCTCGGTTTTCCTACGGACACCTAATGAGCTGCTCAAATAACAGTTTTATGGTAATCCACCAATGTAACGAATTGGGATGCTTTTCTAAGACTCAAAAACACAATGCAAAATCATTCTATTTACCCTCCCATCTATCTCAGGAAAAATTAAAAAAACAAAAAAAAAAAAAAACAGCGGGGCAATAGCCACATGAAAATATTATGCTTCAAAGAAAAAGCAACCTTTAGTTAGCCAGCTAATTTGTAGCAGAAAACAGAAGGCTCACTGGAAACTTTGCACAAATACCAACGTGCAAAATAGAAACTTCAGATAAGCTGTGGAAAGAGGGTGGGATTTCCAGAAAATAGGGAAGGACTTGTTACACCCTCCTTGTCAAATTTTGCAGGATCACCACAGCTTCTCTGGAGAAACAGTATGTGCAGAGGGGGAAAGCTCAGAGCTTTCCTTTTGGTTCTGCTTCTCCTAAATAAACTGCTTGCCTAATTTCCTTTGCAATTGGAGCAATATTCGACTCAAACCCCCATCCTTTCCACATCTTACTGTGCTGGCTACATTTCTCACTGAGCCTCTGCCCGCTCACGTGATTTTATATTATGAATATTATATCAGTGCCTTGCTTCTTCTCAAATCCTAGGTTGCACTGATCTTAAGTTAGAGAAAGGCACAGGGCAGTGAGGAGAGGGAGGCTGGGGCCATTGAGCAGCTCTCAGCAGAGCCTCTCCGAAAGGTGCAGGGACAGAGGGCCACATCCCTCTGCCATTTCACGACATGCCAACCCAGGAAGTCACACAGCCCGTCTTTCTCGGTCTTTTCTGCGGTCATCCTTGGAGTCTTTTTCTCCAGAAAAGCAGAATAAATGCTTCGTCATAGATAAGCTACCTGGGTCTTGCTTTCTAAGCTCTCCCATTGCCACTGCCTCCTGACAACGCATCACCAACAGCCCTTCCCCAGCATACGCATGCCCAGCATCTCCAGTCTGAAGCTTCTCAAGGGTCCAAGCAGCAGCAAGGGCGGGGGGGGGACACAGAAGGAGATCAGGCAGTGTCCCAGCCCTGGCCCTCCGCATCCAGCCTTACCCACTCACCCCCCGCCACCCCTTTTCCTTGTGGGGGATGTACTCAGCCCCCTGGTGCTCCTTGGCAGGTTCGCTGGCCTGTCCCTAGGGAGGAAATGCCAAGAAGAAACAAATGCAGAGAGGTTTGGTGGCGGTGGAGATGGGAAAGAAAATTTACACAATATTAAAAAAAAAAATAATTGGAGGGCTGTAAAATACAAAAAATAATTTCTTCAGAAAATTGCTCTTTGCTCATTCTTGGTTTCTTTAGACTAAGCCTGTCTCCACATCAGGAAAACACTGGGAGGAACAAAGGTAGATGTAAAAAACACTGGCTTTTGCAGTTAACTTTCTAAAAAGTTTTATTGCAGTGATAAGAAAAAGGAAAAAAAAAAAAAGGAGTAGTACAAGTGCTGTGTACAATTAGCATACAAAAAGTGGGCCTGGAAACAGCTCCTGCAAAGATGCATATTTCAGAAAATGGGTATTCTTACTTTCTTTTAACGTAGCCTCACATTAGTTTCAATTTTACTTATGTATCAGGAAAAAATAAACTAGGGATTTCGGATTGACTTATGGAAGTTGAAGAACTACATAACAAATTCCCAGACTCCACAGGGTACCTTGGCTTGCTTTAGACACCAAAATTAAGTACAGATCCAAGAGGCACCTCTCTCCATTCAATAGGCAGGAGAGACAGGTCACATGGTACCATCCCAGTTGTCAACAGGAGACTCCTCCAGCGGTCACCCCCAGCAAGATTTCAGTAGCAGCATGTTCAGACCCACAGGCCAGAACACAAGAATTCCTCTCTATTCCCTCAAATGATTGGTCTTTAAAGGGAATGCTCCCTTCAAAAAAGGGAACTGTAGCAGCATACAGCTTTTCGCCCCACCATCCAGCCCTTTCCAGGGATTTGCCAAGCAGCACTACCGTGTTGAAGACCGAATGTGTAGTCCAGTCGTTTGTTGGTTCAACCAAAGGCATGGCTGAAAAGGGCTGCCTGACTCAAAGAGCGTACGCTTCCTGTTGTTGGCAGAAAGTGAGACTCTGCGCTGTTCCCCCTTGCTTCCTTTAAAAACAGTGCCAGGAATTGATGTAAATTGGCTGCAAAGCATCTGACCCACACAGCGGGGAAGTGAGAAACTGGAGGACTCGGGAAGATAGAGCAATGTTAGCCACTTATATCCAAATAGATATGCTTTTTAAAATATATTTCATCAATGATCATGGATGGCATCAGCGATTTTCACTTGAAATGGGGTCAAGAGGCTGAAGGCTTCAGCAGCTCCAGAGGATTTTTGCTCTGGAGAAACCAGTCCAGTGGTTTCTTCAGTCACAAAAACTATTTACAATGCTGACCACAAATGGACATGTCTTACGCTGCCCAGCCAGCTCAGTCAAACATTAGTAGAGAGATCACCCAGAAAGTTAACTAATTACCCAGCACACAGGAGTTCTGTCATCTGGGACTTCCATCAGCTGGGGCAGGAGAAGGTCCCTGCACTGCTACAGTAAGAGTGGTGCCAGATGTTCAACCCCATTCTGATACCACTAATGATTTTTACTTGCAAGGCAACATGAAGAGAGAAACAAATGCCATTTGCTGTCAACCAAAACTCAAACTAATTGAGACTGTTGAATTAATTGGATACAGCTCCTGTTACCTACCTGTTTTGTATCCACATTTCAATGCATTTCCAGGATCTTCAGCCTGGGAGACTACTCAAATCTGCTTATTTACTCCTCTATTAAAATTCCTAAGATCGAGGATCAGTTTCAACACAAATGCACTGTATTGGGATCTTCACCTCTTTTTCCAGCTCCAGTGTAATATTACAGCCTGGAACAGATGGTAAAATTAATCTTTAAAAATCCTATCTCTGCTACATAGGGAGTTCTAGAGATGTCAAGCTGCTTTTCACAGCTCTGTCCCAAAAATTATCCTTAAAAATTGAAGTCCAGCCAACAAATCAACAATAATCCTTAATAAAATGCCAGTAAAAAATCATTAATACTGGATAATTTTAAGTGACAAAATAATGGGATAGAATTTTGACTACCCTTGGGCTTTCCTGAAGAAACTGGGTGGACTTCTTCGGGAAAAGATCTCCACCTGGTGGCAGGCTATAAAAAAGATTGCATAAACAGGTGTAAAGAGGTGTTACTTTCCATTGAAAAGACTGCTGTTACTAGGAATGCAGTGAATTTGTTGTAGATTTTTTTCTCCATAAATGGCTAAACCTCATATAGGATAGACTGAGCAAGGCATCTCTCAGTCTTGCTAGGTCTGCCTGAAATGCCTGTCCAGCAAAAGCTGTTTGAGCTCATCTGGCTCACGATTCTCATCGCACATTTTTTTCTGCTGACAGCGCTGTGGGAAACACATCCCCAGCCTGGGGATGTTGAGAAGCAGCAGTATCGCTGCCTCCTGCACCTGCAGGCAGATGTCTCCAGGATATCAAGAGTCACCTACAGACTACAGCTCTATCCCTTTACATCCATATAAATAAGGCAGTTCTCCCTTCCCACTGCTATAAGGAACAAAAGACTTTCAAAAGATACAATTATTGTTTTTATGGGGAATGTGTTATACAGATAAAAGTTAACCTTCCCTGATATAAATTACGCCTACTCTGGGGTCACTAAAGGAGGGGGTTGTACTTTCCTAACTATTTGGAGAGTTGTACTACTATAACTATTTTTAAAAGTACATGAGAAATAGTTTTCATGAATGAAAGTACACCAGAGCAGTCACCAGCATGCTCAAGTTTGTCCCTTCTGAGACATTTACAGATAGATTGTTAATACATATTTTTAGCAGAGGACAGCAAAAGTTTCTGAAAATTTGATCCCGAGTTCTCTTGCATTTCTTTTGGTGCAAAACTTCTGGTTTTGGAATGACTTTTGATACCACAATGCTTTAGTTATCACCACATCTAATTTTTTTCAGTCAACTATAAAATTTACTGTCATTATGACAGTAAGATACCACAATAAGCAGGGTGTAACTTTTTAAATTTATCTTTAAAATTGTTGAAAAAATCACTAGGGATGTTCAGGAAATAATAGACTAACCAAGAACCCAGGAACAAATTACCCATTAACTTCTCCCTTGTCACTAAACATATTTTCTACCTCTTCCTTCTCTCCGGTTGTAGCTATACAAGCCCAGAGTTTCTGTTACCTTCTTGAAAGTGGAGTTTTTCTTTTTTCTGATTTTATGCCATCACTGCTAAATGTGTGCTCCGGTTTCACCCCTTGTAACGGCAAGCACTATCCAGTTTGTGGTATCACAACATAGGAGAGATGTGAACCCACAGAAGTGATCTAACCAACAGAACATTATTTAAAAGAGTGGAAGAGTGACATTTAGTTAGCCTAGGTAGTATTGTAATGCTAAAGGACAACAGATGCTACAAAGGGGCTGATTAAAGGTTTCCCCATATCTGCGAGCAATAAGGACAGGGTAAGGGACAAAACGTTTGCATTATAGCAACAGAGATGAGGCACTGGGGAAGAATTTTGCCCATCTTCAATATTGCTGAAGAAGAATCCAAGCAAGAAGGTAATTTTAGTAATGGTTACCATTAAGGATTTATCAGATTGTGTTTGCACAGCAGCCTATACTGTTTGCAGGAAGTCTCGAGTGTGATCCTATCATCCCTGCTATGGGGATGGACATTCAATAGTAAAAATTCTTTAAGTCCAAAAAGAGACCAACGTTTTTGTAAGTTCTGAATGTTTTAAAGAACAAACTAGGCAAAACATGCACCAGAAATCACAAAAATTAATTCACCTTGCATGAAGTGAGAATTTGATGGTTTCTTAGAGTCCTTTCCAGACCCATAACTTTGTGATAATGCAATTTTGGCTTCATGTGTATGAACCAAGATTATAAGAAGTTTCTGATCTAATGGGACAAAAGCAAGCGCTAGAAATCGATTAGTGCTGTGACTGCTTATAGCTACAGCACCTTACATGACTGCTTTTCTGCAGATAAGATAAATAATGGTAATAAAATATTAAAAAGGTAAGGCTAAGAAAGCTAGTCTTTGGGAATTTTATGTCAGTATCTTCACTAAGCACTGTGGTTATGTGAACTGTTCTGCTGAAGGCATCAATGTTGAGCATAGGGGTTAAGGTCTTGGTAGTGGGGGTGCTGCAGGGGTGGCCTCTGTAGGAAAAGGCCAGGAGCCACCCCATGCTGGACACAGCCGTTTCCAGCAGAGCCATGGCGGAGGAGATAACTGCACTGCAGCCCATGGACAGCCCATGCCAGAGCAGATGGATATTCCTGAAGGAACTGTGTCCCACAGACTGCCCACACCAGGGCAGAGGAAAAACATGAGGGGGAAGGAGCTACAGCAAGAAACTGCAGTGTACTGACCACAACCTCCCAGCCCCCTGAGCCCCATGGTGGCAAGGTAGGAGAGTTGGGAGTGAAGCCGAGTCTGGTACAGCAGGGAGGAAAGTTGTTGTTTCAATGCTTGTCTTTTTTTTTTGTTTCTCACTACCTACATTTATTTTAATTGGCAATAAGTTAGTTCTCCCCAAGCCAAGTCAGTTTTGCCCACAATGGTAACTGGTGAGTGATCTGCCTTTATCTCCACCCACAAGCTCCCTCATCCCATTTTCTGCCCCCTCTCCCACTGAGGAGGGACAGTAAGTGAGGGGCTGGGTGGGCACCTGGCTGTTAGCCAAGGCTAATGGGCCAGAAGATCTCTTCAGGTGAGAAAACTACTCAAGAGCATCCTTTCAAAACTCTCCCAAGCTGACCTTTCATTTAAATGCCAAACGAATGGGCACTCAGGGGTCTGAAGACAAGTGCAAGCAGTTCAAAGCATCTATGCCTTAATAAATGTAAATGCTCACCAAGACAAACCCCTCACTGGAATCAAAATTATAATTTTAATAGAAAAAGTGGAGTTTGGTTTGTTTGTTTGGTGGGGGTTTTTCCAGTGTTTGCTTGGGAGTAGTTCCATAATTTCTAATAGAAAAACAGAAATTGCCTTATTTCAATAGGACAATCTTACCGATGCTGTTAGAGGCTCTTCTGGTTTTCATCCACTTGCCATTAGCAGATGATGATCTTTGCTGCTTCATCAGCTTTTTACCTACTTGTGCTGGCAGTTTTCTATAAATGAAAATTCATCTGGGGATTTCATACTGCTCAGAGACAATTTAGCTAACTCAAATACAAGATGCACCGAGAAAATGAAGAGTCCGAATTGCCTTGATTATTAATAAGACCTCACCTTTCCAGATCTGCAATTATTTACCTTTATTTAAGAGAAACTAAGAGATTGGGCACGGAATGTTACTGAACCACAAAACCACAGAAGAGTCTTCCATTTCTTCTTACTAAGTTCAGCCAGCCAAAAAGAATAAATAATGAAATACGTAGGTTTCTGCATACACTAAACAGATCCATTAAAGTGGATTTATCTGCACCATTTCCCTTAAATTGCAATCATGCCCTACTTCTATGCAATTTTCTATATTTTGTGAAATTACGTTACTGGCGATCTAATCTCTTGTTTGGTGGCATTGTTATAGCGGGTTATGACATACATATGGGGCTAATACTAGTAGTCCTGCTGACTTGGTGAGTCCTGCAGCAAAGCCTGACCTGACTATTGCTAGATGGCTGCAGAGGCATTCATGTTACCTGCATCATTACTAAAAAAGAATAAACTTCACCTAATTTCACTATTTCTATGTGTTTTCTACAGCTCATGTAATTCAAGACCGTGCTAAGTAATTAATAACATAAACGGGAGAAAGAATACTTCTGCCTGGTGCTGTGGTTCTACCTTTTATCTCCTTCACAAGTTCCACTTTGCAGGAGCCAAACACAGCAGCACAGCATTTCTCTCCCAGTCCTTGTCATCTTAGGAGGCATTTTGTTCTCTATCACCACATGCATTCTCACTGGTCCTGTCGGTAAAGCCATTCCATTAAAATACAAATATTCAGTTATATAGATGAGCACAGCATACTCATATAGCTTACCAGAATAACTCCCAGCATAAACAAAAAAGAATTATTTAATCATACATAAAGGTTTTATTACCCCTTAGTAACCCTTAGGTTTTACTAAATAATTAAAATTCTCTGGGGTTTTCATTCACTTGCCTGAGAAAATATTTTAAAGAACATTTCTTTCATTAGGACTGGAGCGAGCAAAAATCTTACCTAGTATGTGTTTATAGCTCTCCAACACTGAACTTTTAAGACCAGATTTAGTCTCATAATCTTTACAAAAGTAAATCACTTTGGACCACATCACACATTTATTCTTACAAAATAATCTAACTATTCTACTTTTACCATTTCAAAATTTAAGATAAATTCACATACCAGAATTTTTACCTCTGTGAAAAACAATTTCTAATGTGTACCATACTTTAATAAAAACATAAGCTAAGAATACAACTTTTTTTGTTTAAATGAGGATAAACTTTTAGAAACGCCAAGTCTTCCAAATTATTCTGAACCCAAGTACAGCCTCATAGCCCCTGTAGTTCCCAAGTGGCTTTAATAAAATGCTAGCTGAAAAGCGTTTATCCATTTTAAGAAAAATCTAAATAACTAGCTTTTAAGCTCTGCATTTTCCCCAATAGGAGAAAAGGTTGGCTTGGACACCGCTGCAGCCACCTCTGCCACACACACAAAAGAATCCAAAGGAAAGCTTTTAATTCGTTTTCCATTCAGAAACAGTTTTGTCCAGCCAGTGGGTGAGGACAGGTTATGTGAACAAAAGGTTGTGCATTTCTTTTGGCCTTAGGTAAGAACACCACAAACAAGCTGGCTAGGAATTTTACCATTGTTACATGAAGATTTTTTAAGGAGTAGAGGGAACCCAGTCAATGTTGGAACAAAGGGTTTCTCCTTCCCGACCACTAGAGCCCGATCGAGTGCACTGTCAGACTGAGGCTTTGTCACAGTTTAACCCCAGCCGGCAGCGAGTCCCCGTACCCTGCCACTGGCATATATCTGGGTTCCTTCTACTTGCCAGCTAGTCCAGCTTGAAGTTTGCTAGTGAGCTTTGTTAGTGATGTTTGCACGCACACCAGGATCCCTACAGCACCAGGCCCTAAACACACTGGCTAGCCCATGGCTGGCCCTCAGATCCTATAGCCCCTGTGACCCATGGCCTCTTCCCCAGTTGTAGGTGCCCACACAGACGCAGCACAGGACACCAGGTAAGCAGAAAATAATCAGGAAAAATTCATTTAATAAGAAGGTGGGATAAACTGCAGTGATGTGTCATGGGGCTGTCAGACAAGAGCACTGCTTACGTGAGACTGTCCCTTTGTCCACCGTTCTAATCGTCCCACATCCACCTTAACTCTTTCCTTCCTCTGCTCCTGCCTCCTCCCAAACAATTGCCCATCAGTCCCAGTTTTACCCCATCCCTACCCAAAATTGGTATTTCTGATAATGTAACAGGTCCCCTCAGCCTGGCATTACTGAAACAGCAGTGGGCCTTGCAAGATTCCCCCCAGTTATATGTGAGGTTTGACCATCTTCCCCTTAAACATCAGTGAAATTCGTCAACCTTTTGTAGCAGCCATCTGTAATTTTTGTCAGCTTCTCGCTCTGTCACTTGTGTTCAGCAATTTCTCATACTGTAACCAGCAGTTTCTCATGGTATTTTCAGTGGACTAAACCTCAGGCCAGGGTCTAGACATCTGCCTGCAGAACATAAGATTTATTTCAAAGACAGAAACAGAAAGAAGTGAAGACACCCCAAATTATCATGGGTTTAATACATGACAGTGCTGAAGAAATGTTTCAGTGAAACAGTATGCAATTATCTACCGCAGCCAAATGTCTGGTTCCAGGTTTCATACAGCTCTAGGTCCTTGGAAGACACGCTGGGCCGTACGGTTCTGAAGGCACTCTCAAAGTCCAGAAAAGCAATGGGCCGTACCTGGTCTGGCATGATGGTTGCAATGTCCATGGACTGCAGACTGCGGATAGGGCCCAGAGAAGCTTCTCGGCAGAGCTGTGTCATGTCTGCCCCAGAAAATCCATTTGACTTCTTAACTATGAGTTCGATTTCCTCTTCATTTAGAGAGCAGTGCTCCTTTGACATCAGACGGGTAACAATCTGCTTCCTAGCTGAGGCTTCTGGAAGAGGAATGTACAGTCTCTTCACTAGTCTCCTTCGGGCAGCTTCATCGATTTCTTGGGGTCGATTTGTTGCTCCAACCACTAGAATACGATCTTCAGAGGAGGTTGTTGCCCCATCTAACTGGACCAGAAATTCAGTTTTTATTCTTCTCGATGACTCGTGCTCCCCATCTCCACGCTGAGACAACAGAGAATCGATTTCGTCGATGAAAATCACTGCTGGCTGTTGACACCGTGCCACAGCAAACAGCGCACGGACCATCTTTTCCCCCTCGCCTACCCACTTGGAAGTCAGAGAAGAGGCACTGATGCTAAAAAAAGTTGCTCCAGACTGGCACGCGATGCACTTGCCTATAAGAGTCTTGCCAGTGCCAGGGGGCCCAAAGAGAAGAATTCCTTTAGGAGGACCACGTAACCCAGTAAAGATGTCTGGTCTTAGCATAGGCCAGACTACTATTTCTTTTATGGTAGCTTTAGCAAACTCAACTCCAGCAATGTCATCCCAGTTGACAGGAGGCCCATGGTCCATGATCTCGTGCATAATCAGTTCAACCATTTTTGGTTCTATGTTTTTCAGTCGTTCATCTACAGGCAGCGATGGATCTGTTGCTCCTCTTGCATGAGGTTTACACTGTGCTCCTCCGTTTTCATTTTCATCATGTTTTGGAACTGGAGGAACAAACTTGCCAAATGGACCCCGAGATCTGCCTGCACCCAGTGACTTTTTTACACCTCCATATGATGATACTGGTGCACGCTGAGGTAGGTTTTGAGATTTCTTTTGCTGATCCACCCACAGCTGTTCTTTTGCAGTTCTAAAACCAAGAACACTGCTCTCTTCATTTCTGTTTCTATTCCCTGAAAAACTACTGGTTTCTGTAGTAACAGAAGCCTGGCATGGAGCAAGGCTAGGAATCACTGCGCTGCCTTCATCAGCCAGACCATAAAATGCTTTTCTTTTTCCAGAACTTGTGGACCATGCAGGTACAGCTGACTGATTGGAAAGAGACAAATTTTGTCCATCACGACAGTGTCCTGATGTTTTCAGAGAACTACTACTTGTCGCTTCTTTATTTCCAAAGAGTGGAGCTGCCTGGAAACCTGTAGGAACCTGTGCATTTAAGGAGGCTGAAGCGGCGGGAAGCGTATCCGAGGTTTTAGTCACAGGAGGAACACTGCTTTGAAGAGCCTTTGAAGATGAGGGATGCTCAAGGAGATCTGGTACCCAACTTGCACATTTTGCTGAGCCAGCACAGAGCTCAGTCTCTCCGGCACTGCTGAAGATACTGAGCTTAGGAAGACCTGGAGTGGCAGAGGCACTGACCCCTTTATCAGCCAGTACGCAGGCATCTGTCGGTGCCATCTGAGAGCTCTGGAAATTTTTGCCAGCCCTCATCCTCTCTTGCACACACTTTAACTCAAATACATTATCTGTTGTCAAGGCAGATTGCCACTTGTCACTGTCATTTTGCTGACACTTTGCCAAAGTCAAAATGTTTTCAGCATAGTTATTCAAGCCAGTCTCTATGTTGTCAGAGTCAATAATTGCAGAGTATTTATCTGCGTATTTTTTAAACAGGCTGGCAGCACAGACCTGAGAGATCTCAGAGTTTGCCCATGCATACTGAATACGCAGGATTTTGGCACGGTATTCATCTGCCTTCTGTCCGGGTGTGCAGGTGCCAGAGGTAATAGCAAAGTAACTTTTCTGCCAGTCACTCAGGTGCACGGTGCTGTGGGTAGGGGTTTCCATCACCGACACTGCAACATACATAAAATACCTGCTGTTAGAAAATGCATCTCACATCTATTTGCTTTGGATGCTTTCCCACTTTCTTAAATACACATAAATGTAAACATAGCTTTACTTTAATTGAAAGAAATAGAACAGTAGATCTCATAAGCTACTTAGCTATTCTGGACACTTTACCGTTTTCAAAAAGCAACCAGTTTTGTGGTGTAAAGCTATTTAGACTGAGGTTCTCTTTTCATCCTTGTTCAAAGAAAGAAAAGCAGGGGGGAAAAAAAATTAAGAGTTTGCTTCTAACCAGAGGTCTCCTGGGGAGGTAAGTAGACTGCAAAGAATGGTACCAGATGGCCAAACAGAAATTGGCCTTGTTAAATGAAATCACCATTGCTTTCACTCCTATTTGACAGAATATGGCACAGTACAGAGGAGGACAGATCATACATCACTGTCAGAATTATGAAATTTATTATGGTGATGGTAATAAAAATGAAACAATGAAGCTAATAAATAAAACTATATGCAAATGAGAGGTAAAAGCGGAATGAATAAGCTTGAATGTAGTACCATTTAAGATTAAGAAAAGATTTACAGATACATAGCAAATGTTCAAAACTATTTATTTCATTTAGAATCTACTAAAATGTATCCATTTTACATTTTAGAGAAACAAAGCTCTTGTACGTTTAAAGCAATGTGTGCTTGTCAGTTTTAGAAACAGAATTCAAATTCCTTCAGCAATTTTTTCCTTAAATAGAAAAGATGACATTTGGATAGGAAGGAGTATTTTGCTAGACTTGAAAAGATATGCTCTTGTTTATGATGTATTTTTAAAAGAAATCTTTCTCTGTGGTATATCATGTGCAGACATGTAAAGAATTCATGATTTCAGAAGAGACACAAGCAAAATTATGAGAAAACTACCACTGCCTCAACAGGGTTTGCAGAAAGCTCTTAGTACACACTACTTCCAATCTTTTCCTCTGCCCATATAGGACATACCTCTAATATACAACATGGCCGAAATACCTCAATTTCTAATTTCTCTTTTATTAACTTCAATATGTGCCAGGATATTTCTTTTATCTAAAAAAACTAGGTAACATACTAAACAACTGTCACTGTAGATATAACTTTTTTTGTAACTGTTGAATCAAAAACATCTTATGAAACATAAAAGTTGAGAAAAAGTTTAGTAGCAGGCATTAACAGCTGTAAAGTATTTCCATATATTTAAATCACTTAATATAAAATCTCAAGTTTGTCACCAATTCCTGAAGATTTAGTAAATATCTTCATAACTCCGAGAGGGGTCATAAGCAAACAGTGGTAGCTAGTTTTATAATTTGTTTTGTTTTTCTTCTTAAGTATCTTCTAATATCGCATTCTCCCCCTATTCTGATTCCTATTGGTTGTCCTCGTAGCCTTGCTATTAGTTTTTCCCCAAGCCACAGCCAAATGCATACCCAGACAGCGTCCCCAAGCTGTTCCCACCTGTTGTGGGCATCATCCTTTCATGTAAATGTCTGGAGTCGGGGGTTACCAAAGCGTCGGCAATAACGAGCTTCTGGGGCGCAAGTGTTCAGCCTCAGCAAAAAGAGGGGTAAGAGAGGGCCTGGCAAGCCACGCGCTGGATGTTACTATATTCATGCAGGAACATATATACCCATTTAAGACACGGGGAAAGCCTGCGTGCCCGGGGGCAACAAAACCAGCAGGGAAGCAGGCCAGCTGCCCAGGCAAGGCTTCGCCCGCTCCGCTTCTGCGGGGCACGCACAGGCGGACACCGCCCAGCCGGCCAGAAGCGGGCGGGAGCCCTCACCTCGGGAGCCCTCGCCGCCACGGCTTCCGGAGCTCAAACGCACTGGGGGCGCAGAGGCCGAGACTGGAGCCCCGCGGGCTCCCCAGCGGCCTTCGTCTATCCGCACCGGGGCGAAGGGACCTCCTTCCCCCGTGGGGAGCGCAACGATCGCGCCTGAGGGGAGAGGATACAACGGCCGGGACACGGTACCCCTCCGCTTCTCCCGCCCCACACTCCGCGCGCGCGCACCCACCGAACACTGACACGACCGCCTCTGCAGATCCCGCGCCCGCTCTGCCCCAGGCTCCTCCCTCCTCCCGCCAACCAGTCGGATAACAGGGCTCTGGGAGGTGCAGCCAATCAGAGAGCGGAAGGGAGGACTGTCGCTGCTCTGACGTCACCGGACCCAGGCTCAGCGGGGCGCTGGGAGGGAGGGAGGGAGGGCACGCACGGGCCTTCCTCCTCCCTATTGGCTGCGCCGGGTGTGTGCGCCCTCCAATAGACGCGGGATCCGTGCCTCGTGAGGCGGGAGGGCCCCGTCCCGCCCGCCGGGTGGTGCGCGCGGGTAGCGCTGCCTCTCAGAGTCCGACCCCGACCCCGACCCGGGCGCTGGCGTCGGCCCTGTCCCTGCCGGTTTGTTCCGTGACCGTCGCTAACCCAGCGGGGTTCCCGCAGCCGGGCGGGGCAGGGCAGCGCACGCTCCGGAAGAACCGCTGAAAGCTGAGCTGCCCGCGGTTCGATCGTCCCCGCTCCGCTCGGAGGCCCCTCCCCTGTGCCCAGACAGTTCCGCGGGAGACAATCACAGGATCATAGTATGGTTCGGGTTGGAAGGGAGCTCGAAGATCGCCGAGTTCCAACCCCCCTGCCATTGGCAGGGACACCTCCCACTAGAGCAGGTTGCTCAAAGCCCCATCCAGCCTGGCCTTGAACACCTCCAGGGATGGGGCATCCATAACTTCCCTGGGCAACCTGTTCCAGTGCCTCACCACCCTCACTGTAAAGAATTTCTGCCTGATACCTAATCTAAATCTCCTCTCTTTCAGTTTAAATCCGTTACCCCTCACCCTATCGCTACACACCCTGACAGAGTCCCCCCTCACTTTTCCTGTAGGCGTCCTACAAGTTCCACAGGAACCTGGTGGTTCCGGCACTAACAGTGGGTTCCCACACCTTGTGTCAACCTGGCGCCCAACTTCCGCAGCCACTGATTGCACCTGTCCTGCTGTGGCACAGGCTGCAAGGCTACCACGCCAACATGCAGTGTGGGAAGCTGGTGCTGTCCACCACCCTTGGAAACCACAGCTGCTGAGCTAGCGTTTTTGGGAGAACAGCTCTGCTAAAGGTCTCGGCGGCAGCAGCTGGACTCTGGCAGAGGGACGAGGTGGATAACATGGTGCCTTGCAAGGCAAAATATGGTGGCCCAGGTGGAAGTATCCTATGAACTGAAGCTGGTCATGGAGTCCTCAGGTGGATCACACCAAGCTGGATCATACCCACCCACGTTCAAATTAGCGCATCAGCCTAGATGCAAATCAGCACGCTCCGCTGCAGCTACACCTCTGGTATTAACATAGTCACTTCTGTGTGGGTGAACATTTAATTTCCCGTGAGAAACATTTCTTACAGTTACTGTCAGGTTTTTGTTATACGTCAAGCTTGTTATACCATTACTGCAGACAGCATGTTAAACTGTCTGCGCTGCTGTGCAAGCTATCATCTAAGACCAAATTGGGCTAACGATTACAGTTTGTAACGCTGCTGTCATCAAATTTCCCCCAAGGCGTGCTTGCCTAGTTTCCCTTGGGTTGCACGGGGGCAGGGAGCAGAGGAGCCTGTAGCCGCAAGCTCCTCTCGGGAACACAGGCCACAGCCAGGCTGGGCTAGTGAAATGGGCCACTGCCTTGTCCTGCCTGATGGTGCCTGAGCTGGAAACCAAAGTCAAAGCTGGGCAGCTGGGTCCAGCAGCAGATCCAGCTGCAGGACCCTGCAGAACTTTACAGAAGGGTTGGCGTCGCCCCCGGTTCTGGCCAGGCCTTTTTCAGACTCGTGTTGCTGAAGAGGAAGCCTCCCGTGGGAACTCCCACTTGTGAAGTACTTTGTTCGGAGATCACATTGAGAGGAAGTCATGGCTGGTGAAAATCTGGGCGCTGATGCAATCTAAGTGGGGAAGTTGGACCCCTTACAGCTCATTTGGCATGAATAAAATGGGAAAAACTTGGTTAAGAGCAAAGACAGACAACAGTCATAGTTTTGTTTCCATTTATTAATGCTGCCAATTAAAACCTACATGGCTGTTTTGTAGGCTTTGGATACAGATTTCAAAGGAACTTGACAGCTCACAAATTATAACAAGAAAAAGCACTAAACATCTCATTATTTTTCGATTTAGATCACACAGACTCTACATGTGCTATGTAGATATTATCCATCAATGGATATTTAATCTGTCCCCCCCTCCCTGGGTCTTCAGCGTTCTCGGTTTTATCTCTCATTTGCTCCTGTCTTTGAGAAATTCAAGCCTACACATGTCTCAAGGTTTAGACTGCTGTTGTGAGGCAACTGCCATGTGAGTCCTACTCATCAAGTATGGTGTCCTTACAAGAAATGACAACAACAAAAAAACAACCATGAGCAGAATCTTACATGTAAAGGCAAGAGAAAACTAGAAATTTAATAATCATAATGCAATTCAGAGTATAATATATTAGCAATACTTTCATAAATACTTCTTTTCAATATTTCACCATCAGTAATAAAATATATTTATAATCTTTCATTATTATTAAGAAGTTAAGTATTGTACTAGCACTCTCCTAGTTTAAAAAAAAAAAGAGTATGGTTATTGAAAAGTTACTTTTTTCCCTCCTTCTCTAGTAGCTGCACTGTCTCCCGTGAGATGTGGTTATTCTACTCAGGTACAATTCTGAGATTTTGTAATTATTTTTAACATCAAACAGTATTAACCAGCACAGACTGTATTAGCTTTTGCACACAAGGCACAATAAATCCAGGTTCACGTATTAACTATTCATAAACACAGTATTTCTCACTTACAGATAGGCAAAGCTACAGAACAGAAACAGCAGTTATGTTCTTCTTTCAAAATGTTCTTTTCAATGCTTTTGTTCTTAGGTTGACTACATAGCCCAGCTTTCATGTTAAGATGACCTAACATTAACAGTCTACAAAGGAATTATCACGTGGGGAAAAGAGGGTATGAGAGACCGAATACTAAGGCGGCCCAGAATTTCCCAGAATCATCCCAGAATTTCAGAAAAACTAGAACTGTGAACTTCAAATTTCTTTACTTTGACTGCATTTATAATACCTCAAATTAATCCTTATCCTAAATTCGTTGCCAATAGGAGTTTTGGTATCTGGACAACAGCCTCTTCTAAAACTGATAACCATATGCTGAAAAATGTTTACCTGAATGTCAGTTTTGGCAACACTTCCCCACAAATGTCTAGTGGGACCAATACCTAATTACAGGCTGTTGGGAACATTTCCCCTCTCCTGGGTTTGGATGTGCATCCTGCCTGCATCCCTCTTCTACACCAGTTTGAGGCTCACAGAGGCGTGCATCATCCATCTCTGCTGTGGTTTCCATGGAGAGGATTTCCACCAAAATCCTCTTCTGTTCAGTCTAGTGTTGCCTTACCTTATGCATTCTTTTCCAATACTTAGTAGTTAGATTTTAATTTCAATTTCAGTCACATAAGCCCAAAGCAAGTCCATTTCATTTCAGTGGAATTATCCTGGATTTACTCTATGGTAGCTTTGATCAGCATTTGATATCTTCTTTTCTTTTGCTGGTCAGACCTGGTTATATATTTCACATACAAAACGCTGTTCTGTCTCATAGAGAAGGTGTAATTCTTCTCTGGCTGCTAGATTCTAGTGTTTTCATAATGTAAAAGCTGTAAAATTGTGTTGGTGTGGACCATATGTGCTATGGATGAATACTGTTTCCCAAGCCATGAGAACTGAATAATGCTGTTTTAAAAAAATCTAGTAAGAGAGAAAGGAATCAATTGCCAGCATTTTCTGCTCTTTTCAGTCTACCAATCTATTACATTGTGCTACTGCAGAAAAGCTTAATTTCATATTGGCACTGCTAAAAAGAATGATGCTGTAAAAATTTCTGGTGCTGTAGCTGAGAGCAGTGTTCTGTGGAATGGCTCAGTCACCTGCTCAATTATCGCTTGTTTTTGCCAGATTAATTTGTCATCCCTTGCTTCATCTGTTACCTGTGAAATCAACTCCTTAAAGAAATAGTAACCAGCTTTTCCATCTGAGAGGATAACACAGCCTCTGGGTAGCCTCACAGAAAGGTGGTTTGCCATTGCCTGCTCTGGTCACATAGCTTGGCCTGCTGGAAACTTTGGAGCTTGGTCAGTTTTTCCTAAGAGTCAGCGAGTGAAGTGAGGTGATCAGGAATCACCAGAAAAATCCACCTGGTCCGCAGTCAGCTTCTTTAATCCCTTCTGGAAGGACAGTGGGTAGGAGCAGACTGTGTTCCAAATTAAGTGACCCAATGTGTGTTTCATGGCCTACTCACAACTTTCCAAGTGTAGGAACTGTACTTGCAAGAGACAGAAAACTGAATAATTGTGTGAGTTGTTCAAGGTGCTTTAGAAGTTGATACAAGCAGTAAAAGGAAAAGATTAAAACAAATGCAAATGTATGTAGAAATGGATTCTACAGATTATTTATCTTGGAGAAGCTATTTATTTTGTTCTTATTTACATAGAAATAATTGTCTCAAATTTATGTTTTCAAAATAGAAAGTAGTTCTATTAAGTACTTATTATTATAAAGAAGTACTTATTAAAGTTAGAGACTGTTTCTGACTTTGGTTTCACTTCTTTACCTGCCTTCGACAGGATGACATGTCAATGGTTTGTGTCAAGTACACATCATCTGAGTTTCTCTGAAGGTTAGGTTTTTTTCCCAGTACTTTCATATTGCATGCATCACTGCTAATGGAAGAAAATCACCAATGGGGGCACCACAGCATATTTTGGGGGTTAGTTTTCTTAATCTCTATTTTTATTGTAACTTGTTATTTTGTTTGTTAGCTAATTTGAGAAATGAAGAGTATCATTTTTATCATCACATTTCTTAGCAGATTTGGTCAAAGATTTATTGCACGATGAAGCAAGCAGAATGGTAGCCATAAAAAGAAATCACAACTCAGTTTCACAGAGCATAGTTTACAGATTATTTTCAAGTAATCACTGCTTATAATAACTTGGTTAAAAATGTAGAATACCAGGAAGCACATGGCTTTCGACAAAACTCTTAAGAAGGAGCTTTTAGGAGGCCTCATTATGAATGACCAAAGTGAAAACCACTAGCCAGCATAACCTATTTGCTGAGATTTGGCAAAATAGCTATTTTTAAAGCAAACCCTTTAGGAGAAAGTAGACAATCTGCCATAAGGACAGTACTTTGGATTCTGTCTGAAATCATAGTAATGTTAAATTAATTGATTATAACACCTCACAGTTTCACCTGTGAAGAAAGGACTGGGTGGGCTAGAGGTTAATGGGGACCACAGAGGGAGTGCAAACCCTTCCATTTCCATTGCCTGGTTAAATAAATGTTCTTGATTATAAACTGGTAAGAAATCACAGCTGGAGCTCCCATGGCTATGAGAATCCTGGAAACAGGCAAGATGAAACTGCAGTACAGATATGGAATGACTAAGGTTACAACACAACTTGCTGGCAAGGACTTTGCTATTGCAGCTGGGCTATATAACAACAGGTTTTGTGTTTTTTTTTTCCTTTATAATTTGACTTTCCCACCTGCCCCTAAAATAAAACTTGGCAACACAGAGAAAGCCAGTTAATTACCTCCTCCCCACTGCTGCTTCACTGCTGTTACTGCTGGTGGTGGTTTCGCTCCCATGTTTTCAGAAGATCAGTTGCGAGCTGTGAGATGTGCTGCCAGGCAAACTTGATGTGGGTGGATTCCACTGTGCGGGAACAAATAGCAAAACGCAGCACAAACTTCTCTCTCAGGTGGCAGGGGACCAGATGAATCTTCTTGGCCTCGTCTATGCTTTTAAGAAGCGCCTTATTTAGTTCATTCGAGCCCTGAAATAATTGTAATGCAATGGATATGGTGATGAATTTCAGAGGCAAGTTTGGAATATGTAAATCCCACCAAGCATCCAAGCCCAAACATCACCAGGAACACGCAGCCACTTTCTCATCTTTCAGTGCTTTGCCATCAAAGGATTACAAAAAGATGATGGTGCAAGAGATAATTTTTCAGCCACAAAGAGATTTATGGATTAACTGAGGTTTAGAAGCAGTGTTCATATTGGGGCATTTGTGATAGCTGACTGCTTTTTTGTGACCTCAGGTGGTGAGCAACGGAGCTTCATGTAAAAGCATTCATTATTGCATCCATTTCATTACACTTTTCTTAGATCTAATCGAACAAACATGGGAGGAAGTTCTGCAATGAACTATACTAACATTTGTAAAACAAACCTTCCAGTCTTCACTTAAGCATGGCTGCTCTGAGAGCGTCTTTTGAAGATGAAGATGGAAATTTTACCTTTAATTAAGAAGTAGTTAAAGTAATGTATCTTTGGCATAAGTAAGTTTCATACTATTAGTAGAAACCCTAAAAAAGTATTTTCCTCGAGTTCTATGGGAAGTGTCTGCCACAGAATCCTACAAAGAGGGGGTTTTGGGGGGGATTTTAGAAATGTGGTAAACTGACCCTCCCCCTGGAAGTAAACAGTCTTCTGCATTCCAGGAAATGAAGATATAAATGTTAAGTATCTTGCAGAAGGTCACAGGAACTCTACATGCATGCAGTATTGAATTTTATTTCCTTCTAGTGTACTTCATTCCCCTTGTGCTCAGTGACTCTGAGGATTTCCCTGTATGGTATTAATATCAAATCTCAAAAGAAATAGGACTGCACAGAGGCATACAGGTTCTTTTTGCAGGTTCAGCTAATGTTGAATCAATGGTTTTCCTAGTTCATCTGTCAGCAATTTTCAAAACCAGTAGTAAATAACTTTAAATGAAAATAATGAGAGAAGGGATCCCAAAAATCTTGGGATTTTTCTCTGATTTAGCAACTCAGGATGAAGTGCCAGCTGCATATCTTTGACAATCTTTGTTAGCCAAATTAAAGGAACCCATCTGTCTAACTTTTGTATCAGCAGACCAAGATATGGTTTCAGCTTTGCTGGGCTGCTCGCCGTAATACCTTAGGATATTCCATATTGATTTTGAGTGCTACAATTTTATTCTTTGGGGAAGTATCTTGGCTATTGTACAGCCTTTACTCTTCTTCTGCTGGTAACACAGAATTGCAAAAGGTGCCAGGAGCAGATACACTTTTATCACAGTGTTCCCTTACTGACCTCTGACTGCGGTAAGAGAGTCAGAAATGGACAAATCCATGACTCTCCGTTCAGCAGCGTTTTTCTCACTGTAGCACCATAGGTCTTCTTGAAAACATCCATATCAGAAAACATGTTCTCTTGAATCTATGCAGTTGTGACTTGCCTGATTAGCTTTTTCCATATAAAAACAAAGCATGAGACAAAGTTTCCCACTGGCACGAAGGATAAACGTATTATTCTCATGGTTTTGGATCGTATTAGAGTTAGAACTGAACCCAAGTCAAAACCTTGTTCTGACTTAGCACAAGTTGTTAGGAAATTTGGATGACAGCCTGAAATTCATGGCTTAGCCTTGGTCTTCTAGGATCTATCTATGCAACTTAAATGCTCCTAACTAAGAAAAGGACCAACTTTGGTGTTTTGCAAGTCCCCACACATTATGGGTCAGTCACAGGTGACGATATACTGCTTTTTTATAAAGGTAATCCATCATTGAAATGATGAACCTTGCCTTTAATGTGAAATGCACAGCACTAACTTTTAGGCAGTGCAAGCAGTTATACGATGATAAGTTATTGCCCTTGGCAGGGGTGATGGGAGGGAGGAGAAAGATTTATATATCTTTCTTCTATTCTACTCCCATGGCTGCACATAGGGGCTGCTGTGACACTCGGGTGTCACATCAAATTGAAGTTAGTAGCAACTAATCCTCTCCCAGAGCTTTGTGAAGCCAGCAGCCAGCTCTGATTGAGTCTGTCAGCTTCAATAAGACAGTTTTCTCACCCCCTTGGAGAAATTACTAGCTTGACTTGTATTCATCTGCAGACATGACAAGGAGGCCAAGAATTAACCCTTTGGCATGATACAATTGATGAAATAGTTATAATATGAAAGTCATAGATTATTAGTCCATCTACTCAACAGTACAAGAGGCAAAAAATTAAAAGTTATGGCTAAGCATAATAAAAAGTTTTTCTCAAGAACAAAGGAAGGAAAAATATTTCATACTTTTACACCTGTGCAGCATTACAATTGAAGTCCCATGTCCCTCAGTCCTGCTGTAACTACATAAAAGTTACATGTAGTCTACTTTTACGATGCATTTTAATACAAATGAGAAGAATCACAGCAAGATTTTTGAAAGATTAATTTAAAAAGCAAATAAAGCTGCAAAAATAAGTATAAAATGCTCTTCATTTAAAAGACTGTTAGTTTCGTTTTCTTTTTTTTGGACATAGAAGGCAAGTGATGAAAACACTGCTGTTTCAACACTGGTTTTCAGCAGAATCATGCTTTTATTCTACAACTTGTCCATTTACCTCCTACTGTAAAATCGTCTTTCCGTGTAGATCTGACTTCTTCCTCTGGAGCACCAGGGACAGGAGACCAGATGTAGATGAATGTAGTCTGATCAAAAGTGACAATTCCTGTGTTTCTATGCTCTATTTCACCAAGACTGTTCCTTTAAAGTAAATGCAGAGTACTAACAGCTGTCTCTGGATCTGCAAAACTAGTGTTTGCTTGTTCCATGTGAAAGAGCAGACTACATTGAGAGCTCAACAACATTGTGTTATTGAGCAATAAAAGCCACAGAATGTATTCTTCAAATTCTTTAAAATGTTCTTGTTAGGACAGAAATTATATTCAGGTTTCTACTTACTGGAAAAGCTCCACATTCTGTAATCTATCTGATCCCTTAGCAACAGACCAGTTTTTTTCTTTTATTTTTAAACAACATAAATTAAAACCATTTTCCTATTCCAGAGGAATTCACCATTACTTTATTGTTAAAAATTCATTAGCTCCTTCAGCCAATTGCATCAAACTCAGGTAAGTGGGGCAACTGAGTGACTGAGAAAAGAGTTTGTGAGTAGTAGTGATACCACACTACCCATAAGGAGACAAGGATGTGCTTGTGAGCCTTCTGAAAAGCTAAAAGCTGATTTAGGTATCATCCAAACTAGAAAACACCAGTGCTGTTATTACTATTGCTTGGTGTTCAGATTCAGTGCCACAATCCACCACTTTACCGAGGCTTTAGTTGCAAGCTCCTCTATTAAACGAGTTATTTACTGAAAACAAGAGGTTGACCCCCCTGTAATATCTGAATGAGTCAAGTGAAGTTGGGAAGCTGGCCTCCCATGCAACCTGTTCTTGCTCATATCTTGCTCCAATTTGCTCAGTCTGACTGAGCGATGAAAATGTATTCTTTAAAGAAAACAACAACAAAAAAGTTTAATATTCTAATCTTTATCCATGATGGTAATCATATATATATAAGTATATATAGGATTGTATTTTAAACATACACACATATAATATTAAGTTGACAAGAAATATCTAGTACACACGCATATAAACACACATTATATAGAAATGTCTATGAAAATCTATTGAAACAATCATCTTCATCAAAGCCCATCAAACTTAGAATGTAACAGCGATTGTGTATGACCGGGTAGACTAAGACCACTTTTTTGCCCTGCTTATATCTTTCCATACCCTAATATGCTTGACTTTTGCTTAAGCATTTAAGTTTTAACAAAACTCTTTTAAGTTTCTTTCTTTAATCTGCTTTAATCTACATGAACTCCCACTACTTTCCTTAAAAAATAATTAAGTATATTAACAAATTAAGTATATTACAAAGATTGTATTCTATTGCAGGCTATTATGCTGCTATAAATTATGACAGAGGTCTTAGCTGCCTTACCTTCAGCCGAAAACAGACTAGTCCCAAGACAACCTCAGCACAGATCTCAAATCTTTCATCCTGAAGGACTAAATGTTCAAATTGATGCGACAGCCTGACGTGCTGAGAAGAGAAAGATAGTATCTATGTTGAATATATTTGATTCATCAAGAGAAAAGATGTGCTAAATTGTTTCCATCCCGAATCTTTTTTTCTCAGTTCGCTTTTCTGATATGTGATAATATTCACATATCACCATCTGTTTAAGTTAACTTAAATCCTATTTATGACTTTCAGAGACCATATTGAGCTGTTACTATATTAGTAGCTCAGTCTATCTTAGACAGTACTAAGTCTGTTTCTTAATGAAAAGTTTCAGCACAGTTTTAGAACTGACATGATACCAGATTAATAGTAAATAACTGTAATAGTTCTTCTTTAGGTTTTCGACCTTTCTTCTTTAGGTTTTGTTTGAGAATGAAGAGTCAAAAACTTATTGTGAGGAAAAGGGAGATGCACAGATACATAGAGGGAAAATGATCACAATTGCCATGCAGAATAAGCTGGAAAGATACACTTTTTAGAAAAGTTCACTTAATAGGAGAATTACTGTGAAGAAGGGCAGAACTTGCTCACTCTTCTGATCTGGGTGTTCAGGTTCAGCTGAAAAGAAAGGTGATGGCAGTATAATCAAGGAAACGGTTAGCAAATCTCAGCCAACCTGTTTAAAAAATTACTGGGGAGAAAAAGTGACATGGGACACCAAGCCAGAGCAATTATTTTGAAGCGTAGGAAACCAATGTTCTTCCAAAATCAAATAAATAGGAAAAATGCCAACAACAGGCATATTAACAACCAGCTCGGAAATCTTAACATCAGTCAGTGATGCTTGCATACTCATACCACATTTGACTTTATCCCAAACAGAAAATGAATTCAAAAGCACTTGGAAAAAAAAGCAGCCATATCCTCATCCGGTACCCACAGTACCTTATCCAGCCCCCCTCTCACTGGCTATCAGCAGTTTAGTGCTTACTACCCTAAAAGCAAAAAAAAAAGACAGCAGCAACCTATTAACATTACCGTTTGTTTTCATGCAATAGCCAGTCTGCACCCGGCACATATCAATAACATATAAAATGATATTTAAAAGTTCTTTAACTTTTATGTTTTATGATTACAAATAATTTTATAAAAATAAACAACTAAGTTCATATCTTTTCCTTCCTTTGCACTTTGCCTTCTTGCAAATTCAAGGACAGATATCAAACAAAAATAAAACATTTCACTTTGGGCCAGTGGTATTCCAGATGTGGAATGTTTCATCTCACAGGAACTGTTTCCAAAAGGGCAAGAACAAGGCAAAACAGAAATTACAGAAAAGAAAGGGGAAAAAAAAAAAGAAAACATATTTTGAAATCTTAATCATAGCTTTCTGATGTTTGTTTATTTCTTAAAATAGAAAAACATTGTTTATATTGAAGCAAAACATTGATTCAAAACCTTCCTATTGGGCACGTTGGTACCCTATGCAACTGGCCAATCTTACTGTTGTTACCACTTCCCCTCTGCTATTTGTTACATCCATTTATCATCTCCCTCTAAAATTAGACCAAAAGCTCTTTGAGTCAGGAATGAGACCAATAGAATTCCCAGTTCTTTCCAAGGCATTTGAATGTTCTGCTGATGTGAATGGCATGAGTTTACAGCTATGAAAATTGACTGTGTATATATACAGATACTTTAATGCATAAGTGCATGGAAAACATATGTGAAATATGCACATATGTACTGTCTCCTCCTGTCCTCATATTCTGTAGCCTAACGGAACTGGTCTCTTTTACACAACTCTGCAAAATTTCACACTGCATATACTAGGCCTTGGAAACCAAAGCCATAAAAAAATCACGTTCAATGAGATGAGAATTTCACAACTGTTCAGCTGAATGTAATCATCCACTGAATTGAATCAAAATTTATCTTGGTAAGAATTGAATAAAAAAAAATTAAGATTTGGCTTACTCTAAGTCATTTGTACAAGAAAGTTCTGGACCCATGCTGTACATGGTATTCATGTCTCTTTATGTCTCTATTTATTTATGTCTCACTCTTAGCACTAAAGGATTTTTCAGGAATTTGAAAACAATAAAATCAAGGAAAAACAGAGAATATTTAGTAAAACACAAATACAAATTCTGAAAGTATTTTGTATTCATGTCTGGATGGACATGCTTTTATCCATAGTGAGTCTTAACAAGTAGCAATAATTTGTAAAGCCACTGGGAGGCACCAAGTGCTTTAGATTTTACAGCCCTGGAAGGCGAGACAGAGTGGAGATTTAACTGAAGTTTCACCCGTACGGCTTTGCTTAACACAATTACCCCAGCCCTGCACCTTTGAACCATAAGCTATTATCCTGAATTGCTTTTACAAAGATCGTTGCAATCAGACATAATTAAACCCAATAAAATTAAACATTATTAAGTCTGCAAGTTCAAACTCTGTAAAACCAAAGGGCTTTTAGGTATCACACCTGCTTCTGTGAGTCCAAGAGCTGCACCCACACTCCAAGCATGGAAATAACTGTCAGGCTGTTCTGTGTACAAACCAACCCTCCAAATGCTTTTGATTTTGACATTTGTGTCATGCTGTGTCCCTAGCACTAGTTGGTGTCCCTGCCCATGGCAGGGGGATTGGAACTCGATGATCTTTAAGGTCCCTTCCAACCCTAACCATTCTATGATTCTATGATTAACTTAAAGTTGACAATCAAATGCTATTTAACCTTTTAAAATTCTTTTATTTAATGCTGTTACATAATTTAACAAAAAGTGGACATATGCAAACCAACTCCCATTCTGTTTCTAGCAATATCATTTGGACAATCCTTTTACCATGTGGGTTCCAAAGGTGAAATTACATGGACTGTGTCAGTGGCCTGGTGCATAGGAACAGAATACCAGTCCCTCTCTTCACAGTGAAATTTAGCAGATTGAAGAAAAGGAGCTTGTAAGGAATTTTTGTGGTTCACTATCTCAGGTAAATAACTGTTTTTCTTCTGCAGCGAGAAGGAAAAAAAGAAAGGGATCTAATTCATTTAGCTATTCAGGATTAAAGGAAATATCTTACATAATCACTCATGGGAGCAATAAACTTGTGAGGCATGAAGATTTATATTTTAAAAAAAAAGTCTGTATTTGTGTATTTGTATGTGTGAATGTAAGTATAAATAAAAAGTGTAAGTATAAATGTTCCTGCATTGAGGTCTTTAAACTGAATTTTGATTTTGGGGCAAAACCTTCAAGAAGTAAAACAGGTTTTGATTGAAGAGAGCTGCTCTGGAGCATCAGAGTACATTAATGTGTATATGCAAATAAGCATACCTGCATAGCCTTGATCACTTCATGCTTTTCCTCCTACAGATTTCACCTCTCTCCCTGCCTTAGCTCACATGCCACTATGCTCTGAAGGAAAATGCTGTTAAAAGAGTCTTCTCAATAGCCACTGGGACTGTGCCACTCCTCAGTTGAAATGCTACTTCTGGCATTGTGGTTCCGTACAGCTCCAGTTTCTTGGTCTCTGCTGTTAATTTTTAATGGAATTCATTATCCTGGGTGAAGAAAGAAGGATGCAGTACACTGATTTCTTCTGGTCCTGTGAAGAATTCCTCTGAGTCTGAATATTCATAGGCATAACATACAAAACCATTAACTGATAAATTTCTCAAATTACTTCTGAGTTTTTGATAGGACTTAAACCAACAAAGGAGTAATATATGGCCAAGCAGTTTGCAAATGGGGCATTTGCAAATGGGCCATTTTACAAATGGGCCATTTCAGTTTCACTTTTATACTGATTGAGTGTTTGGAACCAGTCCAGAAGACTATTATTGTTGTTGGTTTTGCCCTCTTTGTACATCTTCTTTGTGGCTTTGGGTCTTACCTCCAAAATTTATATTTTTCTCTCCCCATATCCTTCAAAGATGACTGTCCTCCCCTTTGCCACTGCTTTAGAACCTATACTTTGCAATAGGTTAATATTACATGTTGTGTGGGAAAGGAGTGCATAACTGGAAGGTTTGGAAAACAAAATAAGTTACTGTATCTGAATCCAAGTCACACATTCTCATATCACAGAGTATTTTAGTTCCTAAATGCCTTCCTCAGTACAAGCAAATGCCAATGCCAGGTTGCGGTGGTTATCTAGTCATTTTGATGCAATGCCAGGTTGCGGTGGTTATCTAGTCATTTTGATGCAGACCTTAAGGCTGCAAACACAACAACTTTTCTTAACAGACATCTTTTTCTTAAAACATATCAAAAGAAGATAAAAAAGCAGAAGAAAAAAAGAAAGAGACAAATGGTTTTTCTGGCAGTTTACACTCAGAAAAAAAGAAAAGTTTGTGAAGAGATTCTTACAGATATGTTTGGTCTTCCATATAGAAGCGTGTTAATCACACAGCAAATAGGGTGGCTTCTTAAGAATATGCTGTGTTTTTTCCCTCCATATTCTGTCAGAAGCTCATCACTGCTGAAAATTTCAAATTACTTTGTAAGCAACACTTGGCTATGCAAAAGAAATCTAACTAGAAGCCTAAAAATGCTGGATAAATCTTCCTTCAGTTTTCTACAACTTAGGAGCTGAAGTGCCCTTTTTCTTTTTTTTCCTAGGTGATCACAGGATCTATATTGGGATTTTTATAGACTCAGAAAAGAATTTAAATCCTGGGTCCCAAACCTCTCAATAATGCCCAGCCCTGCAGCTGAACAGGCATGCCTTAGCTGCTATTGTACAGCATGAACAGGAATGACATGCCCTATACACAGATATGTCGACGTATGAAAACCATGTGCATGCTACATCCCAAACATTGGCATCCCCTTCCCCAGGCTCCAACCCAAGGAGCTGTTTCAAACCTCTGCTCTTTTCCTGACCCTGTGAGCCCAGCCCTTTCTCTGGGGAATCTCCTTAATAACACTACAGAGAGAGAACACTTCTCCCCGGTTCCCCACTTCCCCAGCTCCAGCCATTCTGCTCTCCACTTGAAGGCTGCAATTCCTCCTTCTGCAGGTCCCTTCTCATTCTACTTATGTCCACTGTGTGACCCACTGTAATAAATGCAGTTTCAGAAATAATTCCGGCGACTACAGGGCTTCCCTTAAAACACAGCTGTAAACCCCAAGCACACAAGACAGTACCAGTTATTCTCTTCAAGGACTGCCTTTGCCAGCGATGGGAATATAAAAGCTGTTATTTGTAAGATGTTGTGACATGCAAAAGAAAACCAAGCACTGGGACAAACAGTGTTAGTGAAGTTACCAAGTGAAGTCAAGTTCCAAATTACTTCTTGTTTGGAAACTTGTCTAGAGGTTTGAAATCATATACCAGTATCAGGCTGGTTTACGTACTTCATTAATACACTACCAAAAGAAAAGTCATCACAATAAATCTAGAATCAAGGATAATTCCTGAGAAGAGAGAAAAATTGGGAAGATATGAAACACATTTTAAAATGTTATTTTGCAGCTATTGATATAGCTTTACCTATGTGTTAAGAGATATCTTAAATGCTGCTAGAGGAGGGAGCAAATGAAATGCAAATATTTCTTGAAATGTAAGTTTAACAGAGAACTGATGGAGATAGAGCTTTCTTTTAAAGCTGCTTTGGAACCCACTGAATTTAATCATCACTCCTCTAGGGGAGCGGGGTGGCGTGAGGAGAAACTAACTTAACGGTTCCAGTTTGGCAGATGTATACAGCGACACAAATTCTGCACTTAATTACCCCTCTTGCCCTTTCACAGTTGCAAACATAAGGTCATAACTTATTTTTCTCTGTACACCAGAGACATTTCCTTACTGAAATATTAAACATACACATTGAATTCAACAAGCCTTTGGAAATCTAACTGTCTGAATTACCTTTACAAATAATGGAGCATATTAGAGTTCTGCTTTGGAGTCAGTATCTTTAAGAAAAGATTGATTTGCGTAGCCGTCCTGAACTGTGCTATCACAAAAAGTTTTAAAAAATGGTCTTCAGCTATGATTATAGCAAGACAAGCACTTTTTGGCTGGACACTCAGGGAAATGTTTGGGAGACAGGGAAAGAGGGAACTTGTGGAATGTAAATACTGACCTGTGGAAATCAGATAACAGGCCAAGTAGTTAATATAGCGTTTCCAAACCTCTGTTTTCCCAGTGAGAGATTTAGCGCTACTTAAATACTTGGCATCATATTAATTGCAGTCTCCAGAAATCTAACCTGAGAGAGAAAACCACTAGAAACTCTAATGGTAGCCTAGAAAAGCAGTAACAAACCTTGTATCAATATTTCATCAGAAGGGTGTGTATCAGATTGCCACAAGGATGACAGAACATCAGGATTGGCACTGCTGCCAGGATTTATTTCTGAAAGCTTCATTAAGGATAAAAATCCAATTCAGATATCTGTATACTCAGTTGAAAATTATAGTGTGATAAAAATGAGAAGCTAAGAGGCTATCCTTCATCCCAGAACCTTTTTAAATCAGAAAAGACTTACTCATGCAGCAATTTTATGACAGTGGAAAAAGCCTTTCTTAGGAATTAGTCTGTTTAGTACCACAACAGAAAGGAATGCATGTCTGCAAAGAGTCTGGTATACTAGATGAGACTCTTAGCTAATGGATATTTTTGTAAATATTTAGAGCCAAGTCGTGGATCTCCCCTCACTAGAAGTTTCCCTAAACTTCATAAATATGAAAGATATCCTTGAATTTGACTTTACTGCTACAGAGGAAGTCTATAATATAATTTAGACTGGCGCCAGGTGTGGTTTTTAGTGATAAAATCCCCCGTCTTTTCACATCAAGAATAAACTTGGTACTTATTCATAAGAAAATTAACAAACTGTGAATTGTGCACATTTAAAAAAAAAAAAAAAGGTGTATTTTAAACAGTAAACAAAGAAACAGCAAAGGTAGACATGCCCAATAAGTTACTGTATCATAAATGCAGCCCAACGACCCGAATCATAATGCTATCAATGCATGCACATTAATAAAACAAAGAAGTCATTAATAAACTTTTTTTTCCCCCCCCAATAAAACCATTAAAGTGCTCTGGTTTAATTTTACAGGGAACTAGGGTCCCCCATTGTAGAAATTCCAAATTCCTAAACTTGTCTTCTGTATAGATTAACACAAAACAGGCAACAGTTCCGCTCCTGCCGTGATGTGGAATTGTGATTTGCCCCACAAGGGGCAAAGAAGCAGTACCCCTATCGAACCCAGCTGTCCAAAACTTGTTGTCTGTGCTTTCTGCTGCGTACAGAAGTCATGGAGAGTAGATAGGTGGCAAGGTCATTTTCCCTTGCTGTCCCACCACAGGTTACCCAACAAAGCAAATCCCAGTCACCTTGCGGATGTGCTCCTGCAGTCCCGTGACCCCGTACATCCTCAGCACGAACCAGAGCTTCAGGGAGCGGAACCTCCTCCCCAGGGGGATTTGCCAGTGCTGCAAGGAAGGGAGAAGGGAGGGAATCCGCGTTAGAAGTCACCATTACAGTGATACTGCAGATATTGTACATTCTGCAATGATTTTGAAGCATAATGCATTGCCACATCCCACAGGCAGTTGCTAGAAGTGGGTCAAATGATAATAGAAATGTCTATTTCTGGTTAATGCCCTGGTGTGACTGTCTAATACTGAAAATTTTCAAATTAAAATTGGAAAAGGAGATTGGTGATGGAATGGAAGGGTCACAAGGCAAATCAAATTTTCTTTGTGCATCCTGACTTCTCCTTGAAGGCTTTGGAAAAATTAGTATCTTAGAAGCTCACATACACTGGCTTGCTTATAGTTGAACGGCTAGCATCTACAACAACAGGCCCATTTTCCATTTTAAAACAACAGTGTTTCTATCAGTTAAAGGTTAAAAACACAAGTGCTTTTAAAAAATGTATTATTCACTATGTTAAGGAAAAAAATGTCTTTAATACATTTCGTTCTACTGCCTAAAACGAGATATTACACATGCAAGTTGATTTCTGCTTTTAAACATTTTTTTTTCAAAAAAATTAGATTTTAAATTTTCAGCTTGAGGAATGTTAAAAATTTAGCAAGCTGCATCCTTCCTGGAAAGAATCATAAGGTTTTTATGTTTATGATAGTAATGGAAAATAAAATAGAAAATAAAAATCCTGGGAATGTTGGTGTATAAAAGTAATAGTATTAATTATTACATTGATGTACTTACCCGATAATCTGTTACAAGTCCTGGAAGTTAAAGAAAAAATGTTCACATTGCTTCATCACAACAGCCAAAACCTACAATCATTCTAGTGCTATTGAAAAAGCTGTATCTTAGCTATCCTTTATTTTTGCTAAAAACTTCAGCATCATCAGTGTCAAAGGGACCACTAAATACCTAGTAGGATATTTGGCAGTGTGCGGAATGAAAGTGCTTGTACCAAACTTCATTCCTTAGCTAGTCAGAATATACCACTAACAAATTAAACAGTTTTCAGGAGAACAAACACAATTTTCCTTTCTGTTATACTTCAGATCCTGGGGAGACGAGGGACTAAATACAGTGTTTATTTTTCTCTTGTGAGGAAATGAAGTAGTAGATAAAATGGCAATTATTAATTTTGTTTGAAACAGTTTGCAAAATCCCTAAACTCACTCATCCTCTGCTTCTACCTACCTTTCATCCTCACTTATATATTTGTTGCTAATTCTTCAGCATGTCTAATGAGTAACTTGAAAATTTGATTCAGAATTGACCTCTTCCTTTTAGGAGAATAGTATTCAGCTGTTTTTTTAATGATTTTTCATTTGATATACTGAAAGCCCCTTACAAATACAGATAGGCCATGCCCCAGAGCAGTCCAGGGAGGTAAGTAGAGGGCATTATTAGTTATCTTTTATATGAGCACACAGAGTCAAGATGCATCTACCTTTTCTTTGAATCAGGTAAATACATTGACTTCACAGTAAAGGAAACTGTAACATAAAGTTGGATTACTTGCAGCCAGTGACAGAAATTAAACTGACTTAAAATCTAAAGCGTTTCTTTATGAACATGTGAAAGCATCTGGTTAGCTTTCTTATTCCGCTTTATTATTCTGCAGTGGAGCATAAACTTCATAGGAATGTATGTACTTAAATTCCAAGGGAAAGTGTTAAGTGCTCCTGGAATTATGAACTGCAAGGTACTATATAGAACTGTAATTTCTGAATTTGAGCAGTTTACATCATTTATGTAGTTCTCAGCCTTTGTATTTTCTGGGGGTAAAAAGACTGTATTTCCTGTGTTACAAGCTCTCTCATCTATGCAGCCAAAACATGAGAAAAAACACGGTCCTTCCTCCCTGCAACCATTTGTTTTTTAACATGTTACTAGGCTATTTTCCAGATTAAAAAAAATCCACCACGCAACAACCAACAATCATTAACCTGTTCCTGGACTTCAGGAAATGAACAGGGTTATTTCAGCTCAGTAACGAGGTAATTTGATAATATTCATATTCTTCTGCATTGTAGCAGCCATTTTTGTTTGATAGCTGCAAGACTAGTAGCAAAGAGAGTAAAGCAACTGGTGACAGATAAATAATCCTACGCTCCTGTAAGGGGCTATGTCTAATGATCCACAACAACGCCTTTCACAAGCTGTGAAGCAGAATGCAATCAATGATCAGTCCTTGATTACAAGCCTTAGTCTTACATCTGTATTTAACCAGGAGGAACTGCATTGTGGGAGCATATGTGGCTTTCACAATAGAGTATAAAGCTGCATTCTTCTAACACTGCCATTAGGATTTGACCTATATCCTGGGTTGCCAGGCAAGCTAGTATAATCTTCCTGGTGTGATGATGCAAATCACATAAAATTATAATTAATGACAAAATAAAGAATTTCCCCTTGGGGGCACACGTAATTGCCATATGGTTATTAAGAGTAATTGCTCACAGATAGGTATATTTTTCTGCTCATTTAAATTCTTGAGTGAGAGATGAGTGAATTCAAAAATGCTACTTCATTTGCCTTGTAAACCACAATGGGAATTCTCAGACCTGAGACATACTCAGAAAATAAGACCCTCCATTAGACAAGTCCTATTTCCAGGAGTGTTGACGTCCCATAAATCACACAGGGATCAATAGGGACTGTAACGGGCTAGAACCTTTGCAAATTTGACTATTTTTATTGAAGGCATAAGTTTGGATTGGATTTAACAGTTTAACTAGAGGCATTTGGATTTGAAAAGTATTGTCCAGCTCTTTGGAAAATTGGTATCAAATGAGAATACAGCATAGAAAAATCAAGCATCAATAGGCTGCTGCTAGTAACCAGCTGATATATTTGGAATCATTATGTCCAGGTCATATAACATACTATCACAGCTTCTGAAGGCAAGATGAAGGCTGAACAACTTATTATCCAACTGGGAAAATAAAGTTTTCAGGTCAACTAGGCGGCCTCACTGAAAGCAGCTAGTTTTAAGAGAGGTTTTTTTCTTCCAGTGTTATTATTTAACCTGGCAAAACCCTAAGGTTCTTGCATGAGCACTGTAAGTTGTCACAAGGACATATTTTCACTTCAGTTGAGGTTGTGTTATTTCTCCTCAAGATAAGCATTTTACATATGTGTTAATGTTGTGGTTGAGTAAAAGCTAGTGGTTGGAACATATTTGCCATAACTTGTATTTTTCATTAACAAGGACAAAAACACAGTATCTATTTTTTTCTTAAAAATTCTAGCCTTTGGAGGGTGAACCTCAGCTCCAGAGTGACTGCATTTTCCTGTTTATTGTGTTGCTTTTACATTGCTTGGAAATTTCTGCCACTTCAGGATTAAGGCACAGGAATCCATTTCTCCTAGGGCTTTTTAGTGAATGGTGGAATTCTGGATGGTATTAATGTAAATGTCAATGAGTTCATAGCCATAACAGAGAGAAAAGTACTCAGGATACACTTCTGAAACAGATCAGCACCAGAAATTCCAGGAAAAATACAAGAGAGAGTAAATGGTAAGAACACCCACATGTGATTCACCCTCTTGAGGAAGTTCTGAGGGAACTTGTACCAGATGTTGACACTGCACTGCTGTGACCTTCTTCTCAATTAATCACTTATTTTCCGAATGTGTAAAAACAGGCTCCAGGATGGCAAATGCCACTCTGCCGTTGCTAGATGTGCTCAAGGAGCATCATTAATCCATTAAGGAGCTCTGTACAGGGCCTATGATTTCTAAGTTCTGTGTGAGCATTCCATGAAGAGCTTTTCTGAGCATTTTACAAAAGACAGATGATAGATAGTAGCCTGCACTTACCTCCTTTTCTCCAATCAATGCAAGAACATTCCATTGGGAGCAACATTGTTGGGAGCAACAGGACAGTGTCCCAGATAGCTATCGTTCACAACAGAGGACAGATATCAAACACAGCTCACCCTTCCTTTGTGATTTCAGGGAGTGTTTGTTCCTGACACAAGTGTTTGAAAATTTGAATCAGAGCTTGCATGCATAGCTAAGAAAAAAGGTCACAAACTTTAGAAACCCTAAAAAAAAAATCAGACCTTGAAACGGTTCTGGAGAAAGATACACAGTACCCAATATTTTTATCTGACTATCAAAAGATCATTAAGAATTTTCTCAACACTCCTACAAAGAGTCAATGGTAAATCTGGAGCTGGGAAACCCCAGTACAAAAGTATTAATATAATGCTTTATAAAATGGCTTTCTATATTAACTAAAATCTCACTAGATATGTGCTTGCACTTTAATAACCTTAACTCCTCAGGGCACTTTGAAAATGGAAATAGGATCCTAACAACTTAGGTAGTTTTAAGAATTTCAGTTTTCATCTTAAAACCTTTTTTCCATTAAGTATCAGTGTGTAAACAAAATAATAATTTTGTTTAGTTATAAGATTACCAGACTCCTGATGATGATGTTGCAGGTAAAGAGGTTCTAATTTAAAGGCACCTGTTAAAGCTGATCTTTTTTTCACCCTGTGTAAAAAAGAAAAAAAAAGAAATAAAATCAAGAAACTTAAGAATTAAAATTTAAGGGATTATATTTCCACAAGAAGTGAAGGCAAATTGAATGTGTTTAAACTGGCGCATTTCCTGAGCACAGCCTGTGCCATTTTCAGTGCTTTTTCACAGCCATATCAGTACTGTACTTACAAGTAGTTAAGTGTAAGGCTCAGCAGGAACGGGCAGCATGACTGCACGACTGCATATTTAAAAACAGACAAGAAACAGACAGAGAGGATCTTTTTATGGTGATAGACACTCACACCAGAATGTGAGACTAGCTAAAGCAATGTTAATGTTTGCAGTCAACAGAAGTTGCCATGAAATTACTGCAGTACAAAGCTGTGTGGGAAGAGCTGTGGCTTCCTAGACGCCGTGCACAGCCGTGCTGAGGCTTTGTCCCACTGTCTCTCCATGCTGCAGTGGTGGCGGCAGCAGCAGCAGCCACTGTAGGGATGAGCCACCCAGGGCAGGCTCAGGCTTCCTTTGTATCCCTCTTGTACCCCCCTGCCCTTAGCTGGATCCAATATACAATTACTGACAGACAGACAACAGCACAATGTAAAACTGAGAAGCATACCTTACTATTGCCAGCTAGGGGGTGGTGTAACTGGACTGAGGTTCAAAAGCCAATGTGTCCCTTCTAGAGAGAATAAACTACATTTTGCCAGTGGGTAATAGCAAGATTTTGCTGGTTCATATTTCACTCTGTGTAAGATCAACTCACCTCTACAAACGATGGGGGTTTATAGAGGAAGAAAAAGAAGAAACCAGAAATCAAAAAGGGAGAGATGGCTATATAACTGTATTAGGCCTATAAATATTTCACCAAGTACATAATAATTATGTCAATTTGGGGACACTCTAAATGACAAAAGTCTAAACCTTATGCAATTTTCTGTGCATCTTTTTGTTTTATGTTTTTTTATGTTTTAATGCAAAATTCTAAGTAAAAATCTAACCTCCAATACTTTAGTGTGTATGTATAAATACACAAGCCAGTACATACTCCCAGTCTTATCCCCATCTAGACTATACTCATAAACCATCTGATTCAAAAAAAAAAAAAAAAAAGCCCTTCTCTCATTTTAATGGTCGGGAGACCACCACGGGTAATAAAGTACTTGTCTTCAGGTGTGGAAAGAACATAGGTGAAGGTAAGTAAGCTTATGCACATGAAAAAATAGTAACAGACATTCAGAATACCCTCAATAAAAACAATTAATAATCTACCTGTCTACCTGTGTGTTGAAAATATTCTGTGGTCAAAAGAAAGAAACTATTATCTGAAAGCAGGTTTAATTAGGGTAGATATTGTGACATCAAACCCTAAGTTGTTCTACTGTAGTTTATTTGATATATTTGATTACTTTGACATATTTGTTTCAGTAGCTTGTTCCATATACAACCAACTCAAGTTACAAGCAAGTTGTCTTGTGAGAGCTTCATTCCTTGTCCTGTAATATGCTGTGCTAAACCATGGAACGTAACTATTCTGCAGGAATATCTGATCACTTAAAAGCTATAAAAATGCTGTCATCTTGCACTTCCTTAGTGATGTTACTGCTTTTTTGAAAGATGGTGTCTGTTCCATCTGGGGACTTTACAGGTCTTAATCTGGCAACCATGAAAAACTATCTAAAAGGATTACCAAAATAAACCTAAAGCCTGGACATCAGTGTATATGAACCAGTTGAACTGCACGTCTATACACCATGTCTAGATTTCACCCTATGTATTTGTACTTTTCTGCAGTAAGTGCTTGTGTGGTCTGGTAATGGATAGAAGTGGTATTCTTAACTTTCTTTGCAAATATCCCTGATTGACTGAAGTATCATGAGTATATATTTTAAAAAATGTCATCGATAGAGTAGAATTTTTTTAAGGGTTGATGTTATGCTAATAGACCTACTAAGCTCTAGCTTGAGTGGCACAGATTTGCATATTAAGTATTCATATTACAAAATGGACAACAAACATCCTGGTGATTAAAGTAATGAAAATCTGTGAAAAGCTTTTAACTGCTTCAGTATACTCTGTCCATTTAAAATGACAGATACAATAACCAATAAGGTGACTTCATACTATAAACTAACTGGAAAAATTCACTCCATCTACAGATAAGCATTTCCTGTAAGCACCTTCGTTCCAAATACTAAAACAACCTTCTGAACCAAAAGTTAACACTTAAACCCTGAAGAGAGTAATAGAAAAGCAAATATGCCAAGACTTTGCAAGATTATTATTTTCACTCTCTCTGAAAAAAGACACTTTTTCCTATTTTATAATATTCTAGAGTACCAATTAAACAAGTCAAGCAAAACTGACTGATAGTTTCAAGGCAAACTCTCTAAAGGGCCCTAACATTTGAATATGGAAAATATATCCTTCTTGGAATGGCTATATTAAATTCCTTTTTATAGGAAATTGCTCTTTTCTGTACAGCCATATATCAAGAAGTCTGAGAATATTTTACAAAAGGTTTATAAGAAAATTGCCTCCAAATCCCAAATGACATCAGTGCTACATATGGCACTGAGTAGTTAAATAATTACATTGCAGATCTAATGGCTAGATTATCTTAATCAACTTGCAGGGAAAAGAAATGGGAGTGTTTATTGGGGAAAGTGCTGAGGAGCCTGGGTGATTTAGAAGCCTGTCTGTCAATGGAACTCAGCTTAATTTGATTCTGAAATGGTGTTAACTGTTTATTGAACTCTTTAAATATTATTACAATATCATGGTTAGTACTTTCCATGGATCCTAAGAGGACTCTGTATCCTTCACAGGTACTTTTTCTCACCAGGTTCCTTCATCCTTTATTACTACATTTCACCTTTTCAGGCACGGTTACAGCTCATAAAAGAGGTGAATTTTGGATGGGGGCCTTAGTAGTTAGACGATGGATTTGGCTTCAAGGCAAAGAATTTAACTTTAAATGTATACTTCATTCTTTATTAAGTGAATAACACCTATACATAGATGCCTTGCTGAAATGAAGCCTGAGTGGTGGTGAATGAAGCCTGAATATAGTTGTAAAGCTTTATCTTTGAGTAAGGAGCAAGGTCTCTTGAGATTCTCTGTAATGGAATCTTCCTGCCTATGAAAAAATGCATTTTATGCAATGGCTTACCTAAAAAAAAGCAAGAAACAAAATGAAGAAAAATACTTTCCAGAGCCTAAAGTCTAAGCTTTGCTAGGAACAAGCTAAAATTTCCAGAGCCTAAAGTCTAAGCTTTGCTAGGAACAAGCTAAAATTTCCTGAGATGGGAACATAAACTAACAGGCAGTGTGATTGTATATACCTTGCTTTCCTGAAAAGCCAAGTAAAATACTTATAGTTCCACAGAGGTTTTAGAGAAAGTAGAACTTTTGAGAGATTTAAACTGGTAGGGACTAGACTCTGGCCTCTAATGGTCCTAAAAACATGAAAGAGAATGATGGGGTATTTTCTCATTTCCAAGTGGCTACTTTGTTAACAATGCCTTTATGTGATGAAGAAAAGATGAGAGAAACTAGCAAAGGAGTTCCACCATCTTCCTATTTCCATGTACAAAGAGAGACAGCTAGTTACGAGATACTTGTAAAGTGGAGTGTTGGGTTAATCACTGCCACTACTGATGAATCAGGATGAAAATGTAAGCCATTTACTCTAGGGAAAAGGAAAAAAAAACTTAATGGCTTGGAATATTTGAAATGTCTACATCAGGAAAACTATTAAAGTAAAAAATGTAATGTATTATCTGAATAATATGCATATTTGTAGAAAAGTCAACTTTGCTGAGGATATTAAAAGAGCTGAAGGTTAACCAAAAGCAACTGAGTCATCACTGTCTCACTTCTTTTAAATAAGTTGACCTTTTTCTCGATGAGTTGTCTTTTTAACATTCAGTTTTTCCTTCTTTTTTATTTTTTGAAATTTTGTTGTATTGGAATTGAAATTAATGTTTTAATGTATTTTGATAAATACTCCTAATAGCTGTTTTGCTAATAAGTATCATTAGTCATGATGCTGGTAGATACTAGGTTCTGGAAATTCCAGTTTCGGACACAATAGATTAACCTATTATGGGATGTTATTATTACTGCAGTTATTACTGCTATCCTACTTTTCTTTGTTTGTCTACTGGTTTCTACTTCAGTATCTTTTTGGATCAAAATCTTGTCTCTGCTGTCATCTGGAGAAATTGAAAATCAATACAAATTTGCATAAATAGTCTTTTTTGAAAATAATTGCTTTTCATCACCCAAATCCCAAGCATTTCAAGAAAAGCTTTTGAAAGAATCAAGGCTAAAACAAAAAGAAAAAAAAAAAAAAAGCTCTGTTTAACATGCTATTCATTGCATTAACATTCTTAAATGAAGTTTTTTCATTTATGTTTTAAACAGTCCCAAAATGGAGCAAGTATGAATTTGCAGACTTTTCAGGACTTCTCTCTCTCTCTGGAACATAATGCAGAGCTCAGGCCTATTTCTAAATTTTACTTTTTAGAAACTTGGATTAAATGAAAGAGTGAATTCTGTAAATAATTTACAAGAGTTAAAGCTATCCAGACCTCCTTATTTCAATAGAGAAATGTAAATAAATGTCTACTGCTAGAAAGGCAGACTAATTTAACATGCGATTTTTGTCTCTTGTAATGTTTTCTGTTACTGTAATACTTACCACATAGCAGAGCAGTCAAAATTCACTAGAAGCCATTTGTGAGGATTAAAGTTAAATGAATCTGCAAACTGAGAATGGATAAATTAACAAAATTATGAAAGAGAAAAGGATCCATGTGCTAATGATACAACTTTGTCAACTAGTCTGAGTATACCTGAAGTACAAATGAATTGGGGCTTTTTAGGTAACATTCATGCTGATGTCACCTTACTTAATAACTATTGTAGTTGTATCTGCATTTATTTGGGGGCTGGAATTTAGGTTAGCTGTGCATCTAGTCCACTGATATTATCAATATTTTGAGCATTTGCTAACAATTATACTTTTTAGATACATATATTATGGAAAACTATACATCTCAGTGTAAACTAAAAAACACCCACTGTGGTTCATATCCCAATTTTCAATAACAATTCACTAAGCTTCCTATTTCCAAGAATATTAAACATATACCCACAAAATTCATACATAGAGAGAAATTATATATTTAGTTCAGAATCGTCATATCACATTCATTTACTAAATTGCAACTGATCAGGAAATTACTTTTTTTTTTTTGTCAGTGCATTTTCTTTTCGTAGAAGTCATTTTTTCATCTAAGTCAAAAGAAAAAACAACACAGAATAAGCATTCACAAAACACATTTATGTAAATCATGTCCGTTAAGTAGGCCCATTTCACTTGGCGTATGTTTAAGCGTGGCATCAGAGGAAACCCAGGTAGGTAAGATGGACATCGCACGGGAAAGGCTTTGTCCATGTCTTGTGTGTTACCAAAGGCAGCAGCCATCAGCCTTATAAAAGATAAATGGGGGCCTGGCAGCACCAGGGTCTGACTACTCCATAGAACACTTTTCTCATTTCCTTCTCATAACCTTCCTTGTCACTTGTAAACAATTAACAGTTGCTCTCATTAGAGGAGATTATCTGTCTATCTATACATCTATCTAGCTACTTCTCCCTGTATTATGAAAGGTAAGAAACCTATCCATGGTTGTTAAATATTTACTCTTATGACAAATGCTGGCTCAGACAAGGTATGCTGCTTCATTTCCTTCAGGAACCAATAACAATAATTTAAAAAATATTCCCCACAGGAAATTACAACAAGCTTCATTTGCTGATAAAAGAGAGACAGAAAGAAATGCTTTATTTGTTAGGGGGGTTTCCCTCCTCTTCTTCATTAGTCACTACCTATCAGTGCTGTGTTTAAACTTCTGGTTTTACCAAACAGTAATATTTTCTCCACTGACACGGAAGACAAGGACTTATCTGACTGTCTGAGGGGAGCAGCAGGAAATTGAAGTATTCTTATCTAAGCAACTGAATGCCAAGTAGCTCAGCAAGGGGGAAGGAAAGGAACAGGAGTACTGTTGAAGGAATATTTCATTTAGCTCTCTCGGATATTAAACACTGTCTGTTTGAGATGCATCTACTAGTTGTATCCTATGTGACTTTCAGGATGTAAGCAAAAAAATGAGACATAATGAGCTCATTAATTTGTTGAACTTTTTTTTTTCTTTTTTTTTTTCTCTTTTTTTTGTGTGTGATGTAGAATTGGGGTGATATAAATATGCTTTTTTGGATATTTGGGAAAAAAGTTCCTCTTTTCTATTTTGTAACATACTTTGTTGATTCACTACTACTTGCTATTCTGAATGACAAACTGCATATTTCATAACTTGCCTACTCCCAGAATAAACTAGTAAGAATTATATAAACATAAATAATGTAATAGAATATAAAGGGATTTGTAGTGCAAACTGAAGTGCAGCATACTCAGAGATTCTAGAAGAGCTATTTATGTTGGATGTATAAGAAAAAAATTCTATTGAAGATCATGGTTTTAGCAGGTTGCTAGAGAAGAAACACTTCATTCACCTCCACTCCATTTAAGAGATGCCTGAATTCAGGACAGATGAATGCACTCCCAGCATAGGCTGCATCAATATGCATCCAGATATTTTCCTTATTACCTTAAAAAAAAAAAAAAGTAATTGAAGGGGAAATAAATTAAACAGCAAATTAAAAAGCCCCATTAATTTGCATGAAACCAACTGCCTGAGAGATTTTTCTTTGATGTTATTATTTTCCCAATTTAAAATTGAATTAAGAGATTAAATGTTTCTACAATCTGGGCTTCCATTAATACATAAAGATGCATACATAACATATCCTTCTTCATCCCCACTTCTCCTTACATGTCTAGGTTTATCTTATTAATATTAATCAACTTAAATTATTAAATTATATTGATTTAAGAACCATTATAAAATACACTTCATACTAATATATCTAGAGATGTAGTTATCATTTCTATGGTAGTCAAACTATCTGCTTTAATAAAAGTAGCTAGAGTTTTAGCTGTGCTTCTAACTCATTAATCACAAACAAGTTTCTAAACAGTATTCTTTACATATTGATATGTGTGCATGTGCATACATTTGAACTATGTGCAGCAAACTATTTATTTCAAGGACCGAGACACTTATGCAAGAGCAAGCATTGAAAGGTTAAGAAAGTGCTAGTTTTCATGAGTCACTGCATGATTTCTGCAGCAATATTTTAGCATATGAACCTCTTATGTATTCTCTGTAATTTAGTGTTCACACTCTGCTATAGTTCACCTGTACTAATGTACATGGTAACAATTTTGGTCTATGAGTTGATGACTGAAGCCCACATAACATCTTTACATTGGTCACCAAATAATTCTGATGGGTATTTCCACATACAGAGGTATATCCATAAAGATCTGCAATTTGGCACCAAATTCATGCTGGAATTTTCATTCTTGTGAAATACATTGTCTTTTTGCATAAATGTCTTGAAAAAGCTAATAAAATATTATTCATAACATCCACAACATGTTTCTTTAAAAACACGTTCAAAGTTCAACTGATTATTTATTTTTAAACGTACTTGATTTGAGACACTATTTCATAGGACTACTGCTCACATATATTAAGAAGAAAATTCACCTGTACACAGAAAAGCTAGAATGAGACTTATGATTTGAGTAGTGCCTGATCCTTCTGGTGGTCTCTGCTTCACAAGGAGGAAATCATTGAGAACAACCGGTGAAACACACATGATTAGTTGCTATACCAAAAAATATTGCCATCAGTATTTTATTAGGTCAGATCTATGGGAATAACCTGAAGAAGAAAATAATCTCTAGCTGCTAAGCAGACTATTAGAAACCTTCTTAGAAAGGAGGACTGGGAGAAGCTGTGTCCCTGGGGCTTTTACTGAAGAGCAGAAAATCTCACAGATCAAGTCACCACCATGAAAACCCAAAATGTTTTAGGTCCCACCTGAATAAATTAACAAAATATCAAATCTAGCCATGTTTCTATGAGGCTGCTTCCAATTGCTTATAGTTATAAATTTCTTGTTCTTAATGTACACTTGAATAGATATGGTGCACTTCGGTTGTGTTTTCATCAGCCAGCAAGTATGAGCTTTTGTCCAAACCTTGCTGCAGATCAAAGCATGACACATAACACAGAACATACCATACATAACAGACCGTAACACAGAAACACTTATGAAAAGTCTATGACTCATACATGGTATTAAACACCCTGGTACTTGTCCTGTTTTCTTGCAAGAGGAAGGAATTCAGGGAAGGAAGAAGAATTAAGGAGAATACATGTTGATTTTTGGTGCATATTTCCCTCCTTTTTATAGTTGTTAGAACCGGACAGAAACAAAACACTGGGTGCAGAGGAGAATTAGAGTTCAGCTTTTCCCTGATCTTCACCACTGCTCTAGATGGGGTTGCAGGTGGAAGGGCTTAAAGAAAAACATTACTGAAGCACTTACAGTATTTTTTAACTGACAGTGTTCCAAAATATTCAGTTCCCCAAAAAAGCCCTTGAGGCAATGGCCTTTGTACTCTTTAATGGTTTGAGAATGCAAGCTTGCTGCTTGACCTAATATTAGAAAGAAAACTAACTGAAGGTCTCATTTATAAGTAGCCTTATTGAATTTGGACACTGACGCTGCATAAGGACCTGGAAATGACTCAGCGTGGCTTAAACTGGTATCTGTAATTTTAGAAAGTAGCAGCAAAGACTTACAAATAGGACCCAGTTCTAACAGTTTGTCAAAGGAGCAGCAAGGTGTGGTTCCAAGTGTTGCACAGAACTGCAAGAGCCAAAAAAACAAAGGCAAAAAAATTAAGTGTTATAGCAAAGGCAATTATCAAATGGAAAAAACCGTCTGCAAAGGCAACAATAAACAGAGAGAATAGATGATATATGACCAAAAAAAATTATTTTAGCCTATACCTCTCCTTCAGTGGAACTTTTGAGAATCTAATTTTTTGTTTCAAAGCTCCCATAAGCATCCCTTGAGACAGATGCATAAAATCAAATGTTAATATAAAATTGATTGAGAAGTAATGTAATATAGTCACATTATGATATTAATGCTATATTTCATATATTTTCAATGTGTTAATGCTATATTTTATATATTGTCAATGTGTTCCACTTGCTTGTCATGTGGCCCAATACTAACCTCACATACATAATTATAATCAAAATTATTTGCAGTTTGTGGTGTATAAGCAAGCACTGAACTTCAGAAACTTAAAGGTACTGGAATTCCTGTTGACAGAATGGATCGTAAAATGTTACTGCCTGAGTTAAAGAGCTAAAGGTCTGTAAGAGAGACTTTTAACTTGTTTGTGCTCAATAGATCTGCAGCCTGGGACCTGTTCACTAGTGGCATATGTTCACTATTAGATTTGCAAGGCTTTTTCCCAGAGAATTTTCCTCTCCCAAATTCATCCTAAAATACTTGAACCATTCTTCCATTAATCTGTTGGTGTTTCATTTAACATATCCTGCTGTATGAGCAGTGAGCCAAAAGCAGAGGCAACATAAATGCTGAAGTTTCACAGTAGAAAGGTGAAAATGAGCTATGGTAATTTGCTGGGAATATGCAGGTAGAATTATAACCCAAAAAAACCAAATAACAAGTGCATATAAACTGACATTATTTTATTTTTCATTGCTACACTTATGTTTTAAACACCCTGTCTCATTTTTATATGCACTAATACAGGCTGGGTCTGATTTTTGCCTTGTACTGGATTATTATATAATAAAAGACACTTTACAGTTTAGCTAGGCAAATCAACTATGCTGTTTTTTAGTTAAGAGTATTGAAGTACAAAGGACTTAGATCATTTATCCAAGGTCATACATAAACTGTAGTACAGTGAGGAGATGACTATAAATATGTAAAATCCAGAATTTTGTTTGTTTTTTTTTTTTGTACTTTTGGTTACTTTTTCTGCTGAGCACACCGTCAATGCACTATCTTTTACTTTCACTGTTTTTCCCTCCATATCTGCAACTAGCCACATTTTTTGTGTGTGTGTGTACACAACCCTCAGTTAATTCATGACAAGACTGACAAGACAAAGGAACTGCTAGATGATACTTGTCCATGTACTAGACCTTTCAAGAAACACACTATCATAGCAAAACATAGATTCAATTACATATTGAAACTCTATACAGTGCACTTTTGTCTCACAGCTGCCTAATGAGTAGGTACACAGGGCTTTGGGTTCCCTCTCTCTCTTGCAGCAAGAGTGATAGCACCAGGAAATGTTTCCAGTGGTTCCTTTCTCTTCATTAGACTTCTCTGGCTCATCCAACATGCCAATTAATACCTTCTATTTCCTTAACGTCTGCTTAGTTTGTCCAGTACATTGCTGCCTTAGTTGTGGAGCTGCTGCAGGATGGGGACATGTTGCTGGTGCCCAGCTGAGAGGTGAAGCTAGTGGCTTAGGTGAGAGGGCAGATTTTTGGCCTGTTTTGTTACAGTCATCGTGATGTGAGCAAGCACTTCTGTAGATAATAATTTTGCTTATGTTTACATTACCTGATGTGGCCTTAGCTGTTTTCAGCTTTTGGTCTCTCTCTCTCTAGCACAATAAGCTTTCTACTTCTGAGAAAAATAATTTCATGTTATTATGCCAGTTGCAAATTGTTTGCCTAAATTCTATAATTTGTTTTAACATAATATCACTTCTCAAGTGTATGCTCTTTTCTATTCTTCTAGCTTGGACATTCACACGCTGTGTCTTTTGCATTTCACTGATATCCTGTTAATTCATCAAAAGTTAAACAATACCAGCTTTTTAGGAGGGTTTTTTTTCCTTCTTTTTTTTAAAAGTTGATATATATTTGCACTAAGTATTTCTGCTCTAATTAAACAGACTGCTTGATAGCTACCAATATTTTACCTTTTTATTTGTTCTCTTGAACACTTGTCCCCATTCATAAGTTATTACCCACTTTCAAGCTAGAGATCCCCCTGATTTTTCACTTCTACCAGCTATTGGATACTGGAAACTGTTACAAATCATCTACAGTCACATCTTAAACCAGGTCCTCTACACATCTCAGGACTAAGAATTGGTTTTCCCTCTGGGGCTTCCCTAACTAGTCCTCCCAATAACTTCTCATGAAGTTTTATCTTGGCTTTTCACATTTCCTATGGAGCTTTTTTTTTTCTACCTCTTTTCAGTCTGCGAAATAAAGTGGCAACAGCACACTAGAAAGGCCTGACATCTTGGAAAAAATAATCAGATTATGAGACAATGACTTGGATAAATGTGAGGGGATTTTCATTTGCAAGTCCAGGTTTTTAGGAATTCATGCAAAGTGAGAGACTAGACTTTTCAAAATTTCTAGGAAATCCCACGCTAAAACAAACATCCAGTAAAAAGGGTAGGTGGACATTCAAGAAGCCAGAAATTTAAAATTATACATCCTAAGAATATCAAACTAATTCAATAACCTATTGCTAGAGAGGTAAAACCTCTCTTTTAAGTATACTTTTGAACATCTCTGTATCTATATTATACCATAAGCATCAGAAATATTTTAAATTGTTGTAGGGAGCTAAATTTTTCCATTTAATGGTAAGTATTTAGGTAGTACTCAATTCTATAAATTTATGTACACTCTTAGAGGAAGTCATATCCTGCCTTTGTATGGGGCAGACCTGATTAAATGTAGTCATATAAAACCTTGAAAACATTATATCCCTGACAGCACATGTTCCCCCAACTTCACAATTACAGCAATATTAATAACTATAATCATGTTTCATTGCAGCAATAAAAAATATTGGCTATGGGAAAAGTTGCAATTAAAATAAGAAAGGCACAGTTCATATTTTTGCCATATCAAGCTGCTAAGAACCTGAGTTTAAAACAAATAGTTCTGAAAATTAGAAGCACATTGAACATATAGTTAATAAAATTTTGCTGCTAACACATTTTTCCCTCAAAATAATCTAATCTTTATCTATACTGGGCCTTCTCTTATTCCTGAGACACATGAGAAGAGCAGCATAATTACAGTGCCTTGAGGTGCGTCTATGACTTCTCTGGAAATTTAATCATCCTTTGAGGGAGGTTGCTTTAAAAAGATTGCAGGATATTTTTTTTTTAAAGGAGTAAGTTTGCTCCTTTTTTTTTTTTTTTTACTAAAAGGGCATGCATATATGGAGTGAAAATATATTTATCACATTATTGTCTACCTAGGATGTTCCCACAATCATGAGAAATCTGCATTTCATCTTTGGCTGAACTACAGATCTACAAATTGGGTCACAAGAAATGGAGGATACCATGATGAAAATTCTATTTATTCTATGTATATGAAGAACAGGGGTCAACCCACTGGATTGGAAAACACCCAAATAAAGAACGTACCATAGACTTAGGTCTGCTTTTATACATATGTTTTATGATAATATGGCATGGACTTTCTGACAAGATCAGAGTGAAATTATCTTGGCTAGTCCAGAAATTAATATTAACGATGGAGATTTCACAACAAAAAGTTATACATTAGTGCTATTAGTGTTGTACTGTACTTAAAGCATTCTCCTCCTAATCAGGATAGGGCGTATGTTGCTTCAATGAGAGATTATATGAGTTCAAGCATATGCTTAGTTGTTTATGTCATAGCTTATTCTGTAAAATATACCTTAGTTTCTAAAATAATTTTGTTGTCCTCTTTCAGGTGTCTGAGCCTCAAAGCTACTTGTTTTAATTCTCAGAAAACACTTAAAGTGACAGCATCTGCTCTTGTCAGGACTCTCATTACCCCGCCTCAGTACTACAGAATTAATCTAACTCAATTTGTAACCCGTATCACACAGGCAAAATCACATTTGTGCAAAGGGCAGGGGACAGGCTGCATCACAGAAATGGGACTGATGGCTCAGTAGAGCCTGCAGGCATTATCCTTTTCAGGTTGAGCATTTCAAAGTTGACTCAGCCCTGGTTGAGAATATAAAGCAGCTAAAATGCTTGCCTCAGTCGTCTCATGTATTACTTTACTGAAATCAAGAGCTATATCAGGGAACATGCATGAATCTTTATGATGCCCGAGAGCAACAACTCTCAGACTTTTCAACTGGAAGAACCTCCTACAGCTTTTGAAAAAGATGTGGATGCATTTTGCACAGTTTCACCACAAAGCTTTTCATTTGCAATTAACTAAATTGAAGCAGAGCTTTCGATGTTCTCTTATTATTTTTGTTTTCTCCTAATCAGTTGTTTGCCAGCTTGCACTCAGGAGAATGTCTGTGACTTGAAGAAAACTGTGAGAGTTTACTAAACCACCATTCAGTATTTCACAAAATAGCAGTCATTCAGAACCTGTGAGTTAAGAAACATGTCTCAAGAATGCTTCTTCCAAATAGGAATCTGTGGTCAGGATCTAAGTGTTAACTTCTGCTGAAAAGATGGCTCCTCTGTCAGTCTAATTCTGATTTCTGGTTTCCCGAGTGAGTGCGTATACAAAGAGCCTGCCTCTTCATATCCTGCAGATCATCATTCAGAAGAGTAATTTCAGTTAGAAACAGAGAGATTTCATGCTGGGCCTTTGTTCAGCAGCAAGCTGATCATGTTATAGCTGATCATGTTATGTTTGTACTGGACGAGGTCGTTGAAGTATATGGTACTACAGCTGCAATATATATACTTATACACATTCAAGTGAACTAGGCTTGAATGCAGTCTGAATTTAGCAGTGCTTAATTTAATGGGCTCCATCTTTGAGCATCTCAATGAAAATTTGTCCAATGTAGAGGCCTATCTCAAGACGGGAGCATAGGGCCAAACTGAGAAAGGCATTTAGGCACGTGCTTAACCACCAGTTAGTGTTTATAATTAATGAAATGGACATGACTTCAGCACATGCCTTAAAGCTCTCCTTTAACTGGTGGCCAGATGAAGGGCTGTATATCGGCCACACTTGGAAATTGCTTCTTGGTAAATCGTGGCACCTTCAGGGCCTCAACACCTGACACAATTAAGAGCCTTGTTTGCATGGTCTGCTTGCTTTGCTATATGAAAAGATCTCTGCTTCAATGTATGCAAAAGTATTTTGAAAGAGACAAAACAACACAAGCCCAAACTTAGAAATTTGTAAGAGGAAAAAAATATAGATCTGGGTACACTAATTGGCAATCGCCTTCATTGGACAAGATGATATACACATTACTAGTGCTAAAAGATATTGATGGTGGATAGGAATTCAAAGATTCGCTTTAAAGACAATGCTACTCCCATAAAAAGGCTGGCTGCCAAATCCTATGTATGTGAAAAGCAAACCTATAATTACCAGATTTCTGGAAATAAGAGAACCTGTTTCACATCAAGCAAATGTACTCCTGATTCTCACCTCTGTTAGCAAAGCCATTCTATCAAATTCAGTATAAAGATTCCTCAATTGTACATTAAATACAAGAGGAGGATCATACATATAAGGCATTGTAATTTGCTTGTATTTTCTTTTTAATCCCCTACAAAACTTTTTTTTTTGGTGATAAGGTAGACTGCATCAGCGTGGATGCAACCAAGACCTCTGCATTAGGAATGATATGTCTGCTGTCTCTTCAGGCAGAATTTCTTATGTTAAACTTTTTGCTTTGATGTTGAGTCACTCCCCTTAGTGAAGGATCAGTGAATACAGGGAGACAAGGAATAGAGTGGCGTAAGGTGTTTCCTTGGCAATGTGCATATCTTTGTCACCAGAACAAAATAAAATAGCACCAAATTACTCAAGAACAAAAGAAATGGAAAGGCTTTTGAAATCTGCAAGCCAGAAAAGGGAACACTAATACAGTGCCTGGACTGCTGCTCAGCATGACAGAGAATTAACACACCTTTTGAGTTAAGAGGCCAACCATAAGGATAATGAGATCTAGTTTAATCTAAGCTGACATGTTTTATGTATACAAATAAATGGAAGACCTGGCACAGGCCATATTAACTCAGACTGAGCCTTTACTGTCTTTGAAAGCCTATTTTGCACAGCTAAGCAAACAGAGGAAGAGAAACAACAGTTAAATCACACTTTTGTAAAGGTGTCACTGCATGCATAAAGCAGACTTTTTTATTTCTTCTTGGTACACACAGAAAAATTAATAAGGGATGAATATTTATGAGGTGAGTTGCATTTTTTTTGTTAATGGACAAAAGATAAGGAAAAAAGCCATTAAATGTGTATATAGGGCACAGAGATGTGATATAGTGTTTTACTTGTAATCATTTAAAATTAACAGTAAGATAAACAAGTAGAATCTTATACAAGATATTACAAGTTGGTACCATATAACAGACAAATAAAACATGGTTTATGGCACATCCCCACTTCAATACATGCAGCACACAGAAGAAACTTCATTTAGGCAGCCTTTTAGATGCTTTGTTTCTCAGTCATAGTCTTATTGTATTGAAAAGCAATTGATGTGATGTGCTTGGTCATCCCAAAGACTCGCTAGTTCTAGGCAGGCTAGAAATTAGCAGCATTCTGTACATATGAAAAACACTTTTCACCCTGGTGATCCTCATACTACATTCAAACAGACACCAAAAGTTAATAACAAGAAGAGTAAAAGCATTACTTTTTCAAAAAAGCTTGGTGAAATTTAGGCTTCTTTTTCTTATTTGGCATTTATCCACAACTATAAGCAAGCTTAATATGCTAATTCTTCTGAAAACATTTAATAGAAGTTTAAGTCACATTAGCCCTTTTCAAAATGGTACCACATGAAAGAAAAGAAAAAAATCATTATCAGGCATCAAATTTCTGAAAAAATCATATTCTTGACTCTCTTTAAAAAAATCACATTTCTAAAGTTCTCAGTTTCTAAAATATTTTTTCCCCTAATTTTTTTGTTCAGTGGAGGCCAGTAAAAACATATTATTGGTAGCATGTTATACCTCTTCATAGATCTCTGCAGATCATGGTCTATATCAAACTTTGTAGATACATAATGCTTGGAAATGAACAAAATATTTTGTTGATGATATACAAAACCACAGCAGAGGCTACTTACTCCATGAAAAAACAAATGGCAAAATCTTGCTTTAACTTGAAATAATAAGATGGTGTTCTGAACTGTCAGGAGGAGTAGATCTAATGAATAAGCAAATATATTCTTTTTGATCAGGTACTTATCATAATAAAACCAAGCGTTAGAACTGAATCCAATATAACACTGTTCTGTGCCAAAAATTGGGGGATTATGAACTTCAGCTACTGAGATATAAACATTTACTTTTGCTGGACTGCTGTGGGAGCAGGAAAGTCTGGAAAGGAAAGTGAACACATAGCAGCAAATGATCACTTCTTAAAACTTCCACAGCCAGTTTCCCTATAGCTCACCTGTTGTGAATATATGACATCTCTAAGTACCTGTCTGACGATGTCTGATCTTGCTGATATCTGGAGTACATTATGAAGGTTGATTTTTTTTGCTGATGTAGTGAGAAGAAACTATTTTTTCTTGAGAATACTTAAGTTTGAGATACCATCATTTTATTTATTGCCTTTAAACTTGTTTTATGTGAAAGTAAGTTAGAACACAAAAAATAAAAGTATACCTTTGTAAAAGAGGCAGTTCAAAATTCAAGTGTTAGGAGATCATAACATTGCAGGTTTACATGCAACTACAAAATTCACCTGTACTTATTCAACTGTCTAACAATTTTAAGCAAGTCCTTTTTAAACATCATTTTTGCTAAGAAGTGCAACCAACTGCTCAAATGAGTTGCTTATACTGCACAGAAATATGAGTGAAGAAGTCATGGAACCTGTCCTAGTATACTAGCTAGGCTGCTTATTGATCTCTCTGTTAGGGATGAGATCATCTACTCACGTCAAAAATAGCTTATCAGAAGCAATAAACCCACTGATTAATTAAATCCAGTACTCACAAAGAATGGAATAAGACCAGAAGCTTTGTCTTTGTCCAAAACTTTCTTTAGGGCTGAACCACAAACACTAAATGTATCATCTGAAGGAACATTTTTAATCTTCACACCACCAATTAATGCAGCCCTTTCCACTGATGAATGAGCCTGCAAAGAAATGGGCAGGTTTTAAGACAGATACCTTTTATTGGAATGTAAGTAGTTTATTTAAATTTGAAAATAAAAAATCATATCTTAAAAGTAATAATTGAGATGCTGGAACTGTTGCTGGTACGTAACAGATACATACTTCTCCCTCTATCGTGCAGATAGATGGATACACACACATACATAGAATCATAGAATTGTCTAGGTTGGAAGGGACCTTCAAGATCATCTAGTTCAATCATCAACCTAACTATGACAAAAAAATAAATAAGAAATAGGAAATAAACATTACTAAACTGTATTCCTGAGGAAAAACTTATACATACACATACACATGCACGCTTTAATAGAAACCCTGAAGTATTCTTCAAACCATTGCCATGGTGTAATTCAGACAAAAATTCAATTAACCTTAGTGAGAGCTTTAATTAACATATTCATAATTAGAGAGGATTGATTAAGAGCTTCAGGATTTGGCTCCAAATCAACCAAAAGGCATGTATATAATCAGCTTGCCTGACAATGATTCAGTTGCTCACCAGCATATTTTTATGGCATACAGCTTTGCTGAACCCTAAAAAAAATATACATCATGGTATGGTGTAGACTGAGATATTCTCTTACATTACTATTTTTTTTTAAATTAGCAACTGAATAAATTGTGGTTTAATCATTCATTCATTTTGGTAGGCAATTAAGGATCTTTTCCAATATGCTATTTTATTTATACCCCATTTTACTTGAATTGCCCTTAAATAATATTTTTTTAGAACATAAAGTAAATCTCAGTAAATGAAAACAAAGATATCACAAATAAATACTTACAAAATTGTGAAGTACAACAGTATAATAACTGTTAACAATAAAAGGTATGTTTAGCCACAAAATACTCCCCATTAAAGCATGACTAAAACAAAACAAAAAGCTATTTTACCTTCCACTTTCTACAATTTCATTAATTAATTAACAGGAAAAATTCCTAACCTTTTCATATTGTGATTATTTTTATTCATAATCTCCATCCAACCATCTTGGTTCTTAGTAGTGCCTAGAAGAGCATTTTCTAATGCTAACCTAGGCACACAATCACAGAAAAGATTAAGCCAAAACATAGGTTGAACAAGACCAGATGAAGGTAAAGATTCTGCCCTTCAACTTTACATATTGCTGGAATTATGTTTTCAAGGCATCTTGACTATTAACTTGTATCTCAGCAGTGCCTCTTGTTAAAGTGCTTTGGCAAACTAACTAGGCACCAGCTTGAGAAAATATAGAAGTCTAGATTTGAAATATAATTAACTGCTTTTGAAGTGAAAAACAATGTGTGTAGCATAAGAATACCATACTTAATCAAGTCCTCAGCAAGGTACTTGGGAATCTCTCACCACCCTTGAGGAGAGCAAGGAACCAAACAAATCAGCAAAATGAGTGGGCAGCTGCTTAAGAGAGCCAAATAAACATAGCAAAAAACAGATGATGAAGGAAATGGCCCGAAAAAATGTGAGAATATCCAAAAAAGTACCCTGATTTCTGTCCTAGTCCCAAACAGTCAGGTATCTACTCTCAGGGGTATCTGCATGCTCCTTTCAGCTCCAAGGTCTCACATTCAGTGTCCCTTGCAAGAGGAGCCTGTCAGGATAGTCCAGGCACAAAACAGACAGGGATCCTCTTCTGCTGTCTCCAAACCCCCAAGTAGTTATTGGGGAAAGCTTTGTTGCCAGTCCTGCTCTGTACTCATTAACGTTAAGCGAAATTATTTCAGTGGGATAAGGATTTTCCCAAAATGCCAAGAAGCTAAAATGATCTCTCAAGATATATAAGATCTGAGTTCAGCTTTGCGCTCCGGCTCTCCTTACTGGCCAACTTTTACCTCCATCCTTGCAGTGTTGTGCTCTGTCAGTACATAGTTTTCTCTCCCACAGAAAGGCTTAGGCTTACTTTCTTTTGTGGATTATTACTTCTGAGTCACACAGGTCTGTTCTTAATGCAGAAGGACCTGTGAGCTTGGCAGCAATCTGCTTTGAAAGGTCAGCAATATCTTAAGGCAAATCCTTCTATAAACATAAGATCCTCTGACCTTCAGCAGGCAGGAAGACCTGTCAGTCCTCATTTCAGGTCAGCCACATACATAAGGCAAAAAATGAAAACAAGTAAAAGGCTTTGTGCATCACTGGGTCAGATTTGGAGCTCTGGGACTGGCAGTCTGAGCAGCACAGACCTTAGGGTCCCAGACAAAAAAAAAGGACAAATATCCTTTGTGCCTTTTGAAAACAGTTATCTTTCCTCATGTTTTCTTGTCCTGACTGTTCTCACCATACAAGTGTAGTCCCTCTTCCCACAAGCACAGAGTAAGTGTACTTTTAACTAGTTCTCCAGTGCTTTGGAATGTACACTAAGTAGTAAATCATGGTAAAACTGACTAAACATCAAGTACTAAAGAAGTTTTTTCTATCTCATCGACATTTAGAGAAGAAAATGTCACAGCTGTTGACAGAAGCAACATTGCTTGTCCCTCCAGTAGGATTAGTAGCAGAAAAGTAAGAACAGCAGAACTCGGAAGACTAAAAACTACTTTCATTAACAGTAAAAGACTCTCATGGTCCTGGCCTGCTGAGAATTTAGCCTAACTCAGCCTGCTAAATATCACTCACAGTCAGATATCAAGGATTATGTTTCCTGTTTTCTTAGAAGATTTCTTAGCTGTATTGATACATGGAGATTTTAAGGTTGGCTTTGGTTTTTTTTTAAAATAATAATGTTTTGGGCTTCTTCAAGTACTATGACCAATCTGCTTTATATTCATGCACTAGGATTGTCTGTGTGCATGCGCCTGCACCCATGTGGGCATAAAGGGACAGGATGTATGTATGTTTGTTTGCACATGTGTATGTAGGAGGAAAAGAATGTGTGCACACATGGACGCACAAGCCTAGATGTAACATAAGATGGTCTAGGCTTACTCAATACAACTGAAATTGACACCTTACCCAAGTGTCTTTACTTACTTCACATAAGCTCTCTGTGTAAAGAAGCAATACTTATGTAGCACTGACCTTCAGATACTTATTCTTTGTATTATGTTAGCACAGATGAGATTCCAGCCCACTTTGACTTAAAGAAGCAAGACCAAATGGTCACCAATCCCAAGTGACCTGCCTATTGAGACAGCTCAATTTGTTAAGTAGAGGGTCCGTGTTTCTATGGTTTTGAGATGTGCTTACCTGATCAGAAGCATAGGCCACCAGCCTACCCATGATGTCTGCTTCTGTTAGCTCAGGCTTTTCTGACTGCACCTGTCTGATAGTTTTTGTTCTTGCAGCAAGCAGTGAAATCAAGGTGGCTTCGCTTGCACTTCCCTGTGGGACAAATTGAAGGAACATTCAAAAAGATGACATTCCAGAGGAAGAAAAGCAACATTTTCTTCTGTATGAGTCTGCAAAGTTGTTAACAGAAACTGCATATGAGAAACTGTACGTGCCTCTGTCTGCTCTCTTTAAGCTCTCTGCTTGTTCAGTTTAGACACCAGCCTTGCAATCAGTGCTAGAAAACTGGATTCACAGAATTAAATGCATGTGCAAAGGCTCTTGAACCAGGCACCAACAACCAGTAATTAAATCAGAGTGACTGTTGATTTCTGTTACTCTGGATTTTTGCACATTTAACTTCCATCAGAATCTAACTTTCAAATCTCATTTCTGTCAAGCAACATGCCTAATTATAACACTTATTTAATACTTAGTGTTACCCTGGGTGAGTCACTTATTGTGGCTAAAAGAGAAAAAACACTGAAAAAGCAAAAAAGCATGATTCAACTACATATGTAGCTAACTACATTTCAAAGTATTAGTTATGTACATTTTATTAATCAAAAACACAGATGAAAGGAATAGTCACACACTATTTCTAAATTGACCTTCGACTCACAAAACATGAGTTTAAATTGTGTCTTGGATAATCTGTGACAACAAAGAGCAGAATTCTTTGTATCAATTGATCTGTAAATTTCACTAGAGAATACCAGTTCCCACAAATTCTTTTTATGTTTTTTCTCTAGAATAGGCAGACAAAACATGCTCTAAACTACTCTTTTAAACTATAAGTAACAGTTTGTAAACACATGTTCATAAGTTTCAATGGGCTTGGGTGTCCATATGCAAGACAGAGATTTTAGTTACTTTCTAAGTTAAACAATTGTCATGTGAAAGCACACAATGCTGCAATAAATACAGTTGTTTATATTAATAAGCATGTCTCAGAAATATCCCTACTGTCAACAAGCTCATTTTGGAGTGGTATTTCTTATCCTGTAGCAAAATTCTATCCTCCCACTGATGAAGACCTGTGCATAACTACTAATTACAACAAATGTCATTACTTGGGAAGTCTTATTTCATCCCTAGAGGTATGCCTGATCCTACAGATTTCATACATAAGAATGATCCCAGTGAACTTAAACTTTCTCCTAATACCAAAGTTAGTTGAGCTATTTATGTGAGACAAAGCTACCTTCCACACATCAACATCTCAGCAGTAAGTGAACACAATCCAGCTGAAATTCAACAGCCTCATGAATGGAGGAAGCAGGAAAAAGAACAGTCCCTAAACATAAACTAAATGTATTGCCATGACAAATATATTTTATCATCTGCCTTTCTGGTGATGTGGGATTTGAGGAATGTCAACCCCAGGGTCTGCATCAGAGCACAAAGACAAGCTGGGGACAGTATTGTGCATTTCTTATAGCTGCTGCAGCTGCATATAGCATGATGGCAACAGAGGGAAATATAGGAAAACAAATATTGCTCGAGTCAAGTATGGTAGAACTTCCATGTATAGGCAAGGGGTGAAGGATATTCTATTAATTATGGAAAAAAATAACTTGGCAATCTCCCCATTTCATTTCATGCTGCATACAGTCTGTAGCCAGATAATCAGAATACTCATCAGAGTATCTGAACACTGAGAAATCATGCCTGTCCATAGTTCTCAAAACTCATGATGCAAGAGTGTGTGCACACAATTATCTTCATCTGACACAAAGAACTGTCAAGATCTGATTCATATTACTTTCTCTGTCTAAAAATTAAATATCTGAAATAAAATAATGGTTTAGGGTCCCCTAGTATTCAGTTTTCCTGAAGAGAAGTAAGCAAATACAGAAAGCAGTAATTCCATCTATTTTAGCTCAATATTCTGGACTAAGATAAATGGTACCTCTAGAGATGCCTTCTTATATGTTCAACTTTATCTGACAAAACGTTAGAAGAATCTCATACAGTATAAGTTTCCTGATGAGACACTTCAGTCACCATGTCTTTGTTAGCAAATCTACTTCTGCCATGCTCGGCACAATACTATCTAAGTACAGTGGAAAAAAAAATACACTTCCTGACAGTCCTGTGAGCTACAATATGATGACTCAGATCCTAGGTGTCCAACAGACATGAGGCATGTTTTACAGTCAAGAACATCACCTACTTTCTGAAAAGCTGCAGTTTTTTCCTATTTTTTTTTTACAAGCAGTACACAATCTTCTAAAGAACCCTGAATAATCAGAGGACCTGAATATTGGGCATATACTATCAGAAGAAGTTGTTTGAAATACCCTTTCCAGCAATTCAGCAGATGAGAATACTTTTCATTTGCACAAACCACTGGAACTTACTGTGATGTTCATACTGTTTTTTGGGTAAGTTTTATGTCCTCATAATGAAGTTGAGCAACATAAAGCCTATGTGAAAGACCTAATTCCATCTCCCATTCGGCAAGGGATGGATAACAACCTCTCTAAACTTCGATTCTTCACAATAAAGTTAGCTCTAGCACCCTTGCATTCAATATGTGGAGAATCACACTAATTATTTAAGGGGATACATGAAATTCTTTCAAATATATATGGAGAAAATTATGCTTTTTTCTTTTCTGTTTTTTTTTTTTTATTTTTGTAATGATAAGGCCCTGTGAAACTGTTAGTGTCTTTACAGGACATGTAAGGAATATGCATATTTAAAAAATGCACACAAATATATAAAAGAAAATGGCTGCAGGAAATTTCACTGGTTAAGGCATTAATTTGAGATCTGGAAATTTAAGCCCCCACTATTCTGGACACTGGCTGGCTGGACAGACTAGCAAATGACTTGACTTATGCTCAAGAATAGCCTCAGCATTCTGAGGAGTGCCACAAAATGTCCTTGAATCCTGGCTGTTCTTCCAGGCTGGTGCATAGTCAGTGTACTCAACAGTTGTTATAAGAATTTGCTTACACAGAAACAAGGATGAACAGGAAAGAGCTGGCTGAATCTTGCCTCCTGATATAAAGCTGGTACATAGCCTAAAGGCACCTGAATCCAGCAATTTGGAAATGCTGTTTGAAGTCTAATGATAGACATAGGCTTTTCCATCTTCCCTCAGTTCCATAAGTCACCTTTTTTGTACTGAATCTTACAGTGTTTGCAGAATATATTTTGTAAGGCTCTTCTAGTCCCTTGGCACTAAAGTCTTGCACTAAGTATTTTTGAGGAAAAAAAACCCCTTGATTCTTGAACTTCTTGGCTAATTGACAAGAAAGATAGATCAGCAGTGTTCCTAACCAGGCCAAAGACAGGCTGAGGCTCATTTTGTTTCACCCTTAAAATACTACTTCTTTGCAGAGTGAGAAAACTCTTTAAAATCCAAAGTACACTTTTCAGCAGTTTATCTGGAATGAACAGCAGGATACAAGCTTCAGGAAGAAAGTTGTTTTCTCACCTACTTTTAAAAACTGTTTTTTTTTCTCTTCTGGAATACTGTATTCTGTATTAAGTGAAGGATGATGATACCTTTCCTTTTACCACAAGCAAACAAAGGTTGCCATGGTGAGCAGGCTCAAGAGGCGGAAGAAATATCAGCAAGAGCTGATGTTAATGTCCACCAGAGCTCTGAACTGAAATTTTCTTTCATCTTTTGCCATTTTCAAGTGTCATCCTTCACACAACAACAAAGTGCTTCATATTGACATAGACTTTCAAATGTAATTAAGAGCCAATTTTCACAGGCTCGGTTTTACTCAATACCACAATAATTACTTGGTGTTTACCAAGAGAATGACTGGCACTTTCACACGCTCATGTTGTCTTTGCCTCATGCTTTCTTATTTATATCATTATTGTTTCAAGAGCAAGACAAGAAAATCTGCAGCACAAATGACTTCATCGTAAGCAGGAGCACAGAACACCACTTTCGATTCCTGAAACTGACTGGTTTCTGATAAAAATTGTGGGCAATCCAGCATTGTCAGCCTGGAAGGGTAATATTTTCTGCTCATAACCATCAGGTATAATTGCTTGCTTTCACTGGTACAAAATAAATACTGTTGAGACGCATGACAAAAGCTTGATTTATTGAGCATAACCCCCTTCCTAGTAATTGTCATGAAAAAGGTCCTAACAGAGCAGGCAGATAAGTATAGGGTTATTTTGGAAATACACTGATGTAGGTGCAGCTCCACCTTAGGAGAATCATAGCAGTTGGGTTAAATTCAAACTCACCTAGCATTATATTGGGAAGAATTTATTGAAATATGATATAGGCATTTACAGTTGAGATGAAAGAAAGAAGCCCGCACTTCGAGCATGTAATTCAGATGTATTTAAGAAGCCTGTCTTAGGATAAAATGGATTGTGCCCTGGCCTCCAATAACCAGTCTCCAGAGATTACCAAAGGAGCACAGAACAATTATTTAAAATTCAGTTTGTTCATAGTAGAGATCTATTTTAGTTAGATTAATAGCTGTGACCAGAGTCTGCATTTGCAGAAAGGCCATGGCTGACAAACAATAAGTTTTATTAGGCATGCAAGTTTTCCCATTAATGATATATTCATTATTGTACAGATATTCTGTTCAGACACTGTAGGTTCTTATTAAGTAGTCAATGTCAAAGTTTTTGGGTTTTATTCTATTTTGAATACTGCAGTCTAGTTTGAAAATTGTATTATCTACTGATAGAATCATTTAAGTTCAAATTTTAAGCAGTTCTTCATTTTATTTTAATGTTCCACTATTTCATTTTATTATATAAAGAAAACTTCTTAAAATAATTTCAACTTCTCTGACAAAAATTGATAGCCTTTCTACTACATTCTCTTATTTCTACTTGTAGAAGACTCTCTCCTATATTATTTTCCACTGCTTGATCTCTGAGAGTGTTTTCCTGAAAAAAAGGAAGGCTGTTTTGGAAACTGAAGTAAACAATTGAACATGTCTAAGGTGGACTTTGTGGAGGCCTTTGTAACCACTTTTCATGATGCTGTCCTCAAAATCCTCAGATTTTGAGAAGTTTTTTTTCTGTTTTCAGCCACAAAACATTGCTGCATATTGTTGGTAAGTATGAGATCACTTCACTTGATCAACAAATTAAAGTTTCCATGCTACACAATTTTTCAACATTATTATTTGAATTTTAAGCCCCAATTGTGCTGTTAAATTGAACTAACAATTCCTCACAGAGGAGAGAGCTTCAGAACTCAGCTGCTCTAAAAATAAAACCATTACTTTCATCAATGACCCTGCTCACCTATGGACATTGTCACAGAGCATCAATTTTTCTGAAAATCTGAAAGGAACTCATGTGGCAGAAAAAATATATCTTTCCTTTTATTAGTGTTTTGCTATGAAGGCTTTACAAAATCATGAAGTCCACAAACTCATCCCATATTCTTTTTTCCCCTCTTACCTGAATGACTCCTCCACCCTGGCCATCTTTCCCAGCTAAAAACTCTTCAGGTAAATTAATCATCTTCCCTAGCCAATCCAGCATGACAGTCTCCAGCTCTGTGCAAGCTGGACTTGCAGCCTGTGTTGAAAATAGAATAGAGGGAAAAACCTCGCTAGACAATGAAGAGAAACAAGATCCACCAGAGCAAGAATAGGTCTTTCTCCTTCTCTCTCTCTCTGACTATAGAGGAAGAGACTAGCTGACTAATTTCACTAGCTAAATTGGGGACCTGAAGACTATTTTGTGCATGTTGCTTCTAATATTTACCAAAAACATGTTAAACTGGGCCTCTCATAGAAGCTTGACTATTAAATGTCAGAGCTAGGATTTGCATCTTGCATATTTGTTTCAACATTAACTACTAACCTCTTTTGAGAAGAACCTATCTCATATCAATGTGGATTTTTTTTAAACATAATTTTCCATTCACCCAGATGATAAGAGAAGTTACAACACTGGGTCATAGGCAACAGTCATACTACTTAATGAATTACCAGTAAGTTTGCACTGTTACCATTAATTCTAAATGCTGATGGTTTTTCAAGGGCAAAATTTTTAAGAGGAAATAGCCTTTTATTACTGGAGTCATTCAGGCTGTCTATGTGAAAACACCTTCACACAGTCAAGAAAATTTACCTATTAAAAATAGTCCTGTCACTTCACTGCTATTAATCAATAATTTCATTGAAGAATGTTACTGAAATGCTTAAAATCTTGGCAAGGTGAAACACCATTACCACATAGCAGAACATGCCCCAGAAAACTTACCCAAGAGAAGCCCACACATCCTATTCCACCACACAGCATATCTGCAAGAAGAGCTGGGAAAGAAGAGGCTGCAGGGAAGTAGGCAAAAAAGTACGGACTGTGCCAGTGAGTCACCTGTATTAAGGGTAAAATAGTCATTTTTAACTAATGCAGGAAGCAGAAACAAATTGTCAAAAAATCAGGAAAGATTAGAGGTTGGGCCCAGTCAACAGCTCTCTACTACCTGGCCGTAACACAGGATCCCATTTTTTACAAAACCTTACCTTGTTTTTTCTCAATTTTTAATCTATCTTTTACTCAAATTAGAAATAAATTAGTTCTTGCTCCTGTCCCCCAACAGTTCCAAAATCAGAGTTCTCCATTTGTCTGCCTAGAAGAGAAGAACTGCATGGGCAGCGGCAGCATGAGTTTCTCTGCAGGGCACTGTTCTTGAGCCTCTGCCTCCAGGGACACTGGTATTTTGTTCTTTCATGAACACGTTCTGTGATGCAACTGACTTAGCAAGAGTGTCTTTAATGCAGCAGAGGTCCACAGAAATCTCTTGCCTCCACATTGGAGTTATTTTCTAAAATTCAGGCACTGAATCTGGCCAAAAAGCTCCTTACCACAAAATGAAACAATCCATTCCAGTATCTAACAACTTCTGTAAAAAATTATTCTATCATCCCCCTATAACAAGTTGTGATTTATGTACAGTTCCATTTTATATGTACTAATATGAGAGAACAACACAATAACTGCACAAATTGTAGTCAATTGTCATACAGCAGCAATATTTAGAATTATCTTACGCAACACCTAAGCAATTTTTAAGGATCTGTGAGATACTTGATAGTGCTCCACAGCTCCAATCTAATAAAATTTGAAAACAGGAAAAGTACTGTCACACTGCAACATTCAATAGAAACAACGGAATATGATGTTTGGCATATTTCCTCTTCTAACTTTCTTCATGTCAGGGTCACTTTTTTTTGCTGTAATGAAGTTTTAGAGCACTTGTAGCAAACACCTTCCTTCACAAATGAGAAAAAAAATTGGATGGGACTCAGTTCTTTACAGGAAAACAACAAATAGATCTAAAAATAACCAATAAACAGCAATCCCTGACAGGACCCACAAGCACAGACTTTCACTGACGTCCCTAATGTGCCAGGTCTGCCACTGTTCATCTCCCGAGCTCTAATCCTCTGTGATCTGTAAGACTTGTGACATTCATCTTGGGTTAATCAAGTTAAACTGCCTACTTGCTGGGAGCCATTTGTTTGATGAAACACAGCAGATTCCAGTTGTACCACTCAGACAAAGCAAAAAAGCCAAAAGCCCCAGGGCAAGTGCAGCTGTGGTTCTTCTTCCTGCCTCCCCTTCCCTTTGCCTGAATCAGCTGGAAAATTCATTTCTTTCGCCATGTTGGAACAGACATAGTCAAATATTGCAAAGAGCATGACATAACTGATGCTTGTATTTTCAGCCTTCTGCTGATAAACAGTGATACACAAATGCCTTGAGTTCAGTAATTACCACTCTAGTGCTTCTTGGAGACATTTTATTTCCCAGATTTCCTCTAAGGATGTCTTTCTTCCTTGTGGCTTGCTTAGTCTAAGCAAGAATCTTCCTTTACCACACACTAAGATTAGGTGCTTCAGCTGGAAAATTAGCATCTTCAGTACTGCATTATTGCTTTACACAATTAATTGATCCTTACTCCTCTGAAGAAAGCATTTTCATGTTTTCAGTCATCCAATAAGTAGCAAATATCTGAACACAACTAACACAGTAAAGATGTCAACATGAAGGAAACAAGAATCACTTATGGGCCACTGATAGCTTATGGGCAAAACAAGGTTTTATGACCTCTGTCATATTACTTATGTACCTGTAAACATTAGTCTTGTCAGGAAAAAGGCGGGAAGAATATTAAGGGAAAATATAATGGGGGTAGATTGTCCGTATAGCCAATTTCAGAAGACGCTAAAAATAATTATAAATAATTTTAAAGGGCTCTAAAGCAAATGTGAATAAATCTTACTATGCTAAGCTCTTCATATACTCCCTGCCTCCATGCGCTTGCATAGCATCATCATTTTCACACTTCAGTTTCTGTGAGTACAGCTAACAGAGGCAGCTAACAGATGCAGCAGTTCCATGCACAGAAGAGGTCCAGAAAGCCTGCTAAGGTCAGTGCACCTGGACTCTGCAGTGGGGGTGACGCTCCACAGGGCACAGTCCCCAGCAACTGGAACAACTACCTCTGGCACATCACAGGTCTCATCACAAACTAAGCTCCCGAGGCAATATGCAGCTCTGCACGCCTGGGACTGTGGGGAAGATGGGGTCTTTTGACAAGGCTGGGTCAGTGGGACATGGTTTTTTAGCCTGCAGGAGGCGTGCCCTGGTGGAGGGTCTGTGTTGCTGTGTAAAGGAGCAGCATGAGGAGGTCAGCAGATTGCGCAGCATCAGAGATGACAGAAAGGAGATTGAGTGGATCTTCCCTGAGACGTAGCACAAGGTTTCTCAAATACAAGAACCCCCAGATGTGCCAGAAGTGGGACAGTCACTGCTTATTTGTTTGGGAAATTGAGTCCTATGATGGTGAAGGGCAGAAGCTTGCAACTACTGGCACTAGGAGGAAGGCTTCTTCTCCACCTGCAGATCTGCAACTACAGAATAGGTTCAGTGCCCTGGCTGTAGATGGGCTGGGAGCCCTGCTCTGTTTAGTGAAGCTCTCAGGCAATGTGTTGACTCTGGTGTTGACAACAGTGATTTGGGTTTTAAGGCCAATGGGATCCTCTTTGAGGATCAAATCCTTGGAAGAGAAAGGATCCACATGTACAACTGGAGCAAAAATATCTTTACAGACAGGCTAGCTAACCCGGTAAAGAGAACTTTAAATTAGAAATGATGGGGGAAGGAGATGAAAACCCACAGTCAAGGGAGGAAGGTGGACTGAGTCAGCAAGCAAAGGGTGAAGGGTAATGTGGACAAGAAAGATCCTTGAAAACAAGATCGGGCTAAAGCGGAGCCACCCCAAGCACTGAGAGGACAGCATTATAGGGGGAAACTCTCATATCTTTTTCTGGAAAATCCGCACAAGCAGGTCTCCCTGAAGCACCTGTACACTGTAACCTGATGCACGAGGAACAAACAGGAGGAATTAGAAGTCTGTCTGCAGTCCCAGGACTGATCTCATTGGGATCACAGAGACGTGGTGGGATAGCTCACGTGACTGAAGTGCTGCAGTAGATGAGGACAGGCTCTTTAGGAAAGATAGACCAGGAAGGAGAGGCAGGGGACTGCTCCTTTATGCAAGAGAGCATCAGGAATGCACAGGGCTCTGCCTAGGGATGGACAATGAGCCAGTCAGGTGCTTATGGGTCAGGACTGGTGGAGATTTCAAGATGGGCAACATTCAGGTGGGTGTCTGCTACAGACCACCTGATCAGGAAGAAGTACATTGGTACAGCATTCAGACAGCTGGAAGAAACCGCATGTTTGCAGGTCATAGTCCTCAAAGGGGACTCCAACAAGCTGGTATCTGCTGGACAGACAACACAGAAGAGCACTGTCCAGGAGGTTTCCACAGTGCATTGCTGATAATTACCTAACACAGGCGATGGAGGAATTGATGAGACACTGTGGCACTGGATACTTACAAACAAGAAAGAACTGGTGAGGGGTGGGAAAGTCAGGGGCAGTCTTGACTGCAGTCAACATGAGATGGTGGAATTCAGGATCACGAGAGCAGGAAGAAAGGTAAAAACCAGGCTCATAACCCTGGGCTTCAGAAGACCAGACTTTGGCCTGTTATGAGGCCTGCTTAGAAGAATCCCATGAGAGACAGACATAGACAGAAGAGTGGTCCAGGAGAGCTGTTTGATTTTCAAGGATGACCTTCTCCAAGTTCAAAAATGTCCACCCCACATGCAGGAATTCGAGCAAGAGTGGCAGTTCATAGATGAACAGTTAGCTCCTGATAGCGCTCAAATGTAAAAACAAAGCATATAAGAAAAGCAAGGGTCAGATGAAGAAGGGTTATAAAGACACTAAGTATGTAGGCACAGGGTTAGTAAAGCCAAAGCCATCTAGAGTTGAATCTGATGCGGGATATGAAGGGCAACAAGAAAGGCTTCTGCAGGTTCATCAGTATTAAAAGGAAAGTAGGGTAAATGTAGGCCTGCTCCCTAATGGGGTTGGGGACTTGGAAACAAAGGACAGGGAAAAGGCCAAGGCACTCAATGCCTTTTTCACCTCAGTCTTTACTGGTAAATTTGTCTTCACGAATCCCAGGCTCCTGAGACAAGGAATAGCCTGGAGCAAGAAAGACCTCACCTGGAGAAAGATCAGGTTATGAAACATTTAAATAAACTGGACAAATATGAGTCCATGGAGCCTAATGGGAGGCATGTACAAATGCTGCAGGAGCTAGACAATGTCATTGAAACTACTCTCAAATATCTTTGAAAGATTATGGCAACTAGGGAATGTTCTTGAGGACTGGAAAAAAGCAAATGTCACTATCTTCAAGAAGTGCTAGGAGGATCTGGGAAATTACAGTCCTTGCCCCAATCCCAGGGAAGATGATGGAACCTTGAAGCTATTTCCAAACAAATTGAGGACAAAAAGGTGATTTGGGCTATGCAGAAAAGATTTATGAAGGGGAAATCATGGCTAAGGAATTTGACACCCTTCTACAAGATGACCTGCTTGGTGGACAAGGGGAGAGCACAGGATATTAAGCTAAGACTTTCAATACTGTCTCCCATAACATCCGTACTGACTCAGTGATGAAATATGGACTAGATAAGTAGAGTGTGAAGTGGAGTGATATCTGGCTAAACTGCCAGACTCATAAGGTTGTGATCAGTGGCATGAAGGCCAGCTGGAGGCCAGTGGTGTAACCCAGGAATCAATACTGTGGCAAATACTGTTTAACATCTTCATTAATGACTTGGATGATGGGACAAAGTGCACCCTCAGCAGTTTTGCAGATGATGTAAAACTGGGAGGCAAGTTTGAAACACTGCATGGTCATGTTGCAATTCAGAGGCTGCAGAAACTGGCCAACAGAAATCTCAAGAAGTTAACAAAGAAATGCAAAATCCTGTATCTGGGGAGGAATAACACCCTGCACCAATACAGGCCAGGGATTGACTGGCTTGCAAGCAGCTCTGCAGAAAAGGACGTGGCAGTCCTGGTGGACAAGCTGAACATAAGCCAATGATGTGTCCCTGCAGCAAACAAGGCCAACAGCGTCCTGGGCTACATTAGGAAAACTGTTGCCAACAGGTCAAAAGAGGTGATCCTTCCCATGTACTCAACACTGGTGAGGTCACACCTGAAATGCTGCATCCAGTTCTGGGTTCTCCAGTACAAGAAAGTTATGTACATACTGGAGTGATTCTCATGAATGATGGCCATGGAGATGATTAATGGATTGGAACACCTCTCATATGACAAAAGGCTGAGGGAGCTGGGGTTGTTCAGCCTGCAGAAAACCTTGTATGTAAAGGTTAATGTATGTAAACACCTCATGGGAGGTTGTAACAAAGATGAAGCCAGATTCTTCTCAGTGGTATTCAGTGACAAGACAAGAAGAAGTGTGTACAAATTGAAATACAGAAAATTCCAGTTAAATCTAAGAAAAAGCTTTTTTACAGTGAGGGTGGTCAAACTTTGGAACAGGACAACAGAGAGATTGTGAAGACTTCATCCTTGAAAATATTCAACAACCAATTGGACATGGTCCTGAGCAACCTGCTCTAACTTACTCTGCTTTGAGCAGTGGAGGTGGACTAAATGATCTCCAGAGGTGCCATCTAACCTCTACTATACTATGACTTTGTGATTTTGTGCTCATGTGAGTGTTCAGTATTTAGCATAAACAACATGGGCAGAATCAAAGTTACTATAAGAACTGGAATTTATGTACTTGTGCTCTTTGTATCACAAACATTAACAGGAAAGTTTTAGATGGAACATTTCTTCAGAATGTATCACTTTGTAAAAGTAAATTTATTTACAGGTCAGGTAAATATCAAGAAAAATCAATTTAGTTAAGAAGGAACGTGACATGTTGATGACTTAATTGGAATTGAATCTCTCAGTTTCTATTTTCTATTCTCAAATGATTCATCTTTTCTTTTTTAATTCGATATTATTTACTAGATGTTCTCAAGCGTTCAAAGTAAAGTGTTTTCTGTTCTATTTCACAATCAAAAAAAAAGGTTAGTATTTTGCTCCAATGAAAAAGAAAAGGCAATCATATCTATAAGCAGCAATGAAAGTATTTGCATGTGTTGGCCATAATTCTCTTATCTAATCTGCACTGATTTAATTCTGTTGGATTTAAGACTTCATCCACAAGTCTCTGAGAAGAGAGGACAGATTTCCATGGACTTCAGGGAAGCTTTTGCCTGTGAAAGGACAGCAGGGTTGGCTCCAAGGGAAACAAGATAAGGTCATATTGAAAATCAAATAGTTACATGGTTCAATGAAAAAGAATTGGTATTATAGTACACTGACTAAGCACATTTGCAGAGCAGTGGTTCCATATCCAGTCACATAGCAATCATATCACCTAGCTACATCCAGAGAAGCAACCTCAAGTGGTTATTGCAGAGATCCAAAGGAGAGATTCCTCATTTACATTTACTAATAATCCAATCCTCTTCAAGCTACTTACAGTCCTTAGCAGACAAGCATGTATTTTAAATAAAAAAGGTATACCATGAGTGGAAAAAGAAGAAAGATTCAGAACCGGACAAATGCCAGACACTTTGTTTTGCATTTAGTCCAACACTGATCTAGACAAGAGCTCATATTTAGGTAGTGGCAATCTGCCTTAAAAAGTACTAGAGGAACTTGACATTTAGGGGAGTAAGTCAACAGAACAAGTATTGGGGAGAATCCTTTCTAGTCAATTCTGTAATAAAAAGAGGTTTCCTAAGAGAATTTTAACATTTAAAGATCAGCTTGAAGGAACACTTTAGGCACAGCAGACTAATAAAAATCCCATTTTATAAAATATTTACTGTGCTTTGCAAGCAGCAAAAATATCACATGAAATTGAAAGTTATGAAGATTTGCCTTAACCAATTCAAGGGAGGAAAGGGAATCATTTCCAAAAGCAAACCTCGCATGAAGCAAAGGTATGATTTTATTTTATCTAGCAAGAACAGAAAACATTAGTTGTATAAAGTGTTAGATCATATTTAACTAAGGATGTAAAGCAGACTCCTGCCTTCTAAAAATTAATCAGTGTTCATAAGGTCTAGCTGCACAGCCTTCAATCTACACTTCCCTTAAAATTTTTGGAAACCTAAATGCTGTATTGAACGTTACACTACAAATCCATTTGTCTTACCCCTGGCATAATGATCTTCTCAATGTCTTTAAAGACATCCTCAAAGCTCTCAGGATCCTGGGGTGCACAGTCCGGAATGAGGGGCCTTAGATATCCTGGTTCCACATCTGGGAAGACCTGCCTTTTATCTATCTTCTCCAGGTAATCTGCAATATAGTCCACCATCTCCTTTCCTCTCTTGCGGAACTCTGCAGCATCCATGGGTATCAGAGTTTAGGCCTTATTATCAGAGAAACCCTAAAAAAAAAAAAAAACACTGTTAAAAGAAAATAATACTAGTTTTAAACCTGTTATTCAGATTATTTATTGGATGACTCATATGGCCGTTTTGAAAAGACCATATGCTCTTTTATTTCTGCATATTAGGCCAATGCCCATATTGTGTTGAATTCTGCGCCACTCCAGTGGACATTGTATAGAAGTAACTCACTGTTAAAAAACTGTTAAATCTTTAATGCCTATGTCATGACATAGATTAGATTAATAAAGATATCACAGAAGAGCAGGAGAAGCACATTGATGAAGATTGAGCAACCTGGTCTTGTGGAAGATGTTCCCAGCTATGGCAGTGGGTTTGGAACTAGATGAAATTTAAGGTCCCTTCCAATTTTAACCATTCTATAATTCTATGATTCAGAAATCACAGACTTAATCCCTACTGCTGCTGGTTGACACAAGAATATGGCACTGTTATGTGGCACATAATCAACTCCCTCCTGCCTTATAAAGAAGAGGTCTAAGGAAATAGCACGCCGTGTGTCTCTATTATAATCTATAATAACAAGCTATAATAATCACAGTTACCACAGTTATCCACTGTGCTGCCGTGTCATTTTATCCACTTCTTGCCTCCTGTCTTGCTTCAAAATTTAGCTTCTTTACTCTTTTACTGTAAATGCACATACTGTGCCATTTACAAAACCTTATTTCTTACTGAGGTTTCAATTAGAATTCACTCAGAGCTGATCTGTACTGTATTTTGCAGGAGGCTGTGAGGAAGTGCTGATTGGGGCTGTCTCTGTTTCCAAGATCTAGGTGTGCTTTGAGCTAGGCAGAGACTATGTGAGCAAAACCAAGCTCAGCTGCGATGAGCTGGAGTTTGCCTGCAAAATGCTGTACAAATCTTATTTCACATTACTAGGGTGGCTGCTCCTGCCATCCTGGCCCTCCCAACTTTTTTACTGTATGTGGTTTTGTATATTGAGTGCTCAGTGAATACAAGTTTGAGATCATGGTGCATAAAAAGTGTACAAGACTCTTTATACACTCAATTTGCAAATGGCCCTTGGGATCTAGTAAAACAGTTGGCAAGTGGAACAAGGATACTCACTGCTGGTGTAAATTACTATAATAAGTTCACATACCTTCAGATCTTTACTTTGTAAGCAAATAATTATATTAAGCACAATGTAAATATTCTTAGGTATCATTTATAACAGAGGACATTTTGAGAAAAGAGACACCCTTCTGGGCTTTATTATATTTGAATTAGTACATTACAAAAGAAAGACAGCATGGATAAACACCATCCTAGAGACATCTCTGCTGCTACAAATAGAGGATCTGGGATTTGTGTGGAGCAGCTGCTGCTGCTATTTAAGAAAGCAGGGTGCTGCTATAGGTCATGAACCACTTGGGAAAGCAAGGATCTGTACAGTAGGGACATCTAGCCCTGCAGGGAATAGCCGTTCTTGTTGCTGTTTTGTTAGAGTTTTATTACTCCCTTTAACCATCACTTAAGTGTTTATTTGGCACTCCCTATGCCTTTATGAAAGGGGAATTAGGACCTTTCTCAGATCTTGTTACTAAGTTGCCGGAAACACATTAACAGTAGTTATTACCATCCTCAGAGGATTCTGGAGGGCAGCTTTCTGTGTCATTGCCCCTTTGAAAGACTGTGTTTAAGCAAGCAATTTTGTTTCCACTCCTTTACAATCAGGATGATTCTATTTCTTCAATACCACCCAAAACTTTTATGCGCATTTTCATTTAACCCATCTTTGATCACAGTTCAAAATTTTAACAAACTTTCTAAAGTTAACTCATGCTGTCATTATTTCTTTTATGCTACTTCATTCATCAGTTCATTGCTACAGCATGCTCTAAAGAACTTGCATGTGGTAACCTACTTTTTTTTTTTTTCTGGTTTCAGAGATGAAAGCTGTGAAAAGAATTTAACCCATGACTGTCAAATTAATAAGAGTTGCCTGAGACTGAACTGACTCAGAACTTGAGGATTTGGCGTTTCTAGCATTACTGCTGTTCACCACTGAGTTACAACTATTCCTACAGATTTTTACATGGGGATCAGTTCAGCTGAACATCTCATTCTATATTTCTGGGTCCAATGAACTGCGAGAACAATGCACAAGACAATGCATAGAGAGAGGCCTTCCTTCTGTGCTGGTGTATTTTAAAAATATACAATGTGATTTTCTAAGCAAAATACCTCAGACAACTCAGCCCTTAGTGTCTACAGTGAAAACACTGTTTGAGAGCATCCATAATTTCTGAAGAGCTGACTGCCACAATCTGTGTGTACTCAAAATATCCACTTAACTCAAGGGACTTGAACCACAGAATAATGCAGGCCAAGTATCTGAAACTAAATGGAAATTTCAGGTAAATTAAGCTTCCCTCTGAACTATTTAACAGTGGATTATTTTCTTGAAGGCCCATAAAGAGTGATAAAGGCTGCATGCTTTCAGGGATCCCACACCTCCCAGGATGAATTCTGCATATTCAACATCTGCTAGCTGAACCCCAAGTGAGGAGAACACAGCTTCTCAGGAGGCATCCTGCCTAGTTATCAACCTCCACCACTTTGTAAGCACAGTCTGTATTCAAAGTCATCAACAGCCTCACTCTGATTGATAAATAAAATACAATTTTACCAAACATATATTATGTCTGAGTACTTTTGTTGCCAGCAGGAATCAATGGATATGGACACCACTGCATACATCTCCACATCAAGAGCTACTTTACAGGAGAAGATCGAGTTTTGCTCTTAACTTCAGGTAAAACCAAGAACAATCATGTTAAGCCTCAAATTATATCAATGTATATATATTGTTTTTTAAAAAAAATTCATATATAAATTCTTTGCTCTTTAATTTTCCTGGAATTTGTCCATGGACAAGTACCCTACACAATCTAAAGTTGTCATTTCCTTTGCTGCTTTGTTTAAACACTCCTTCTACCCCTGCGCTGAAATTAGAATATGGCAACATTTTATATCAGGGAAGTTACTGAAAACTGTTGTTAGTCTTTGGATTGTATATTCAGCATAGTGTTCATTTGCAAATCATTTTCTATTTTTACTGAACCATACAAATGAGCAGTTTACACACAACTAAGTTCTAAATACATTAATAAATATAATATTATGTAGATAACATTCAGCTTAGTCATTACTTCTGTTAAAGTTAACAGTTAATACTGTTAAAAAGTATTGTCTATAATTTTAGAATCGTGAACTAAATACGAATTTAAAAGATATCTTAATACTACCAGGAAGCCTGTTCTGAGGAAGAAAAAGGGAAGAAACGGGAAAAAGAGAAAAAATGAAAGATATATTCAATGTATTATAAATTTCTGAGTGCCTGTTCTCCAGTTCATCAAAGTAAAATAAACAACTATCATAATAAAATCTTTTAGTAACTCCTATTATTAAATACAGAAAGGAAGAATGCATAGACACATTGATAGCACCTTTAACTGATAGCTGCATTGGCTCAAAAAAGTAATAACTATCTTTCCAATAAATGAGGCAAGTGCAGTTTCTATTCTGCCAACTGATTATTGCAGAATATAATGTAAAGGCTACAGTGACACCACTGCAGCCACAAAGACTTTCTGCTATTGAACCCAAGTGAAGGTTTTTTCAGCTGTTGCCACTGTTAAGCTAAACTACCACTGGCAATAGCAGTATTGCCTGAATAAGGGCTGTAACATCATTTTTTTCCAGCATGAGTAAAAAGGGACTAAATTTACTCTGTACTTCTGCCTTTGCACAAGCCAAGAATTAGGTACAGAATCTATAGGTTCTACACCTCATTTAAAAATTTCATTTTCCAGTTAAAAGTTGCTGGTTTTATTCATTGCTGTCACTGGCACAGCATCTGCAACTTAGTAATTTTCCCGTCTGAGATCTCATTATAGTACTGGGAAAGGGTTATTTCTAAAAAGTCATGCATTGAATTTATCTTGAAAATTTTATTATTCAGAATATTTAGCAGATAATTTCTCAAGGTCTGCTTGGTTGTTCAGAACTGTTGCACTTGCAAAGACAAGATATAAACTTTTGGATACATGGGATTATGAATAAATGTACATAACGAGTTATAGCTGACATACATCACATGTAAAAGCAAGCAAACGCAAAATGAGAGGTGTACACTACATTGTGCAAACTTAGGTTAAAAAGAAATGCTTTTTGAGCATCCCAGATTATCCCTAACACATTCTGGCTGTTTATTAGCTGAGCTCCCACTCTAAGTAACCAATTGTTGCACTAACCCAAATGTACCTACTTGAATTCAATAACTACGAAGCTTTAAGGACAAAGAATGTTACTTACAGTGAGTTGGTGAGGTTTTTCCTTCTCCTCTGTCTTTGCTCCTCTGTGACAGCTATAAAGCACGGAAGATGCAGTTGCCAGCATATATAGGCAGAGTATCCACGTCCCCTCAGCCTATCACAGCCCAGTGCTTTGCATTGAGCATGCAGCAGCAGCATCTCCCCCTCCTCCCACACCTACTCCAAAATACACTTTGCAAAAAAAGCCACCTGAAAGGCAGACAGACCCGACTGACGAAACGGCCATTGCCTCCGTTAACTGTGAAGTGGTGTGTGTTTCCTTCCATCAACTCCATTAACAAGTCTGACAGTGAGTGTCTGATCACATGCTCCCTGTCTGTGTTACACACTCCAGGACATTTCTCCTCTGGCTGTTGCTGTAAAAGCAAGTGCTTTGAACCAGTTCTGTGAAACATTATTTTCAGGAAAGAATAACAGATATGGCTGAAATACCACTCAAGTGACTGAAAGCTCTGAACAGGTATACATGTGGGTTTAACATCCTCAGATATGCTCTATATAACTTTTTCTAAGTTCTTTCTTTCATCATATGTATACTTAAAGCAATAGTAAGTTTTGCTTCCCTATTCTAAAAGAAAAGTCATATGGGTGGTTCTCTTTCCTAGATGAGTCCAGGTAACTGCCTGTCCTTTTTATTTAGTTCAAGTTTGTTTTTTTAAAAAATACTATCAGCTTTTCATAGTCCTGAACAGCCTATAGCCAGGTAATGTGGCAGGAGGTCTGGGATGGCCAGTGCTCCCAGGCTGGGCTCCAGTGAGCTGCAGTATTGCAGCCAACCATTTTGTGAAGGAGGAAAAAGTTCTGGCTGTCATGTATTTTAAAACTGTCACGGCTGTGTTTGCTGTTACAACGATCTAAGGCTGATTATAACTCTGCCACAATTCTGAAAGAGCCTGTTCACAATAAAAACGGAACCTAAAATCCACAGAAAGGTGTGAGGATGTCATTGTGCTTGTTGTGCTAGATGTTACTCTGTGATCAGACTTGCATTTTCAGCTCTTGGCTTGTGTCTGCTGTAATGATCAGTCTCTAATCTTGAAAGCATCAAGTAATCCCAGGGTCAGCTGCAGCTGGCTCTCAGTTGTTTTTCACCGCAAATCAACTCCTGTGTGGGCAGGGTTACAGCCTGGGCAGATTGGGATCCCATAAGAAAATAACTGTTTTGGAGTTTTTTCCGATTTTTTTTTTCTTTCTCCCTGAATTTTACTGAAAAGATTGAAAATTCAAAATATATTGTAAGGGTATAAGAGATGTAGAAACTGAAGGTGCCTCTAGTAAACATAAAGGTAACTCAAATCTAACTTTAATGTTTCATCTAAACGGCTTACAAAAGGTAAATAACTTTCAAAGGAAACTAAAAATGGAAACTAAAATTAAGACTGGAGTATTAAAATGGTGGCTTAATCAATCAGACTGTTGAAATACCACCTGAGAGTCATCTGATGTGTTTTTACTTTCCTACTGTACCTTAACGTACCTTAAAAGTTGCTGTGACCAGGCAATAAGTGCACTTCCTATTAAAAATCTTTATTTATTTCTTAGGAAGAAAAAGGAATTAAAGTGTGAGAGATACAATAGGAAATGCCCTTCTAAAAAGCATAATCCCATATCTCTCTATAATTCTAATAATTGTTGTGGCTCATACTACTTTTCAGAATCCTCCTCATCAACTGTTGGCATTACACAAATCTTTGCTTAACAGCATCTTTCTGTGGTGGACAAACCCAAGATCATTAAGTTTTCCCCAACGGGTGCTGGCTAAGGCAGCCCTGCTCTGGCCCCGCAAATTTGTTGCAGATCCTTCAGTGTGCTGGCTCCTTCACAGAGAAGAGCTTCTCTTATTGCTAAAGCACAATGAATAGAGATCTCCCCTTTACTGACAAACTGCTCCTACATTCAAGACACCAGTGTGTGAGAAATAACAGATGATCCTAAAGGGTTTAAAGGCCAGGGCTTGTTCATAAGCAACCAACACGTCATAGTATTCACAGCTACTATGAGACAGACTTAAACATGGTTTTGCACATGGAGGTATGTCACTCTGATGATGATATATAATGATGCTGTCCCCATGCAGTAATCGTATCAATTTATTACCACTGTTGTACTCTTTGGTTTGCAAACAAGGTGTGAGAGATAACGTGTTTGAACAGGAGGCTCCAGCACAGCACTGGAGAATGATGCAGACTATGTGTTATCAGTTGCTTTGCAGTCCCATTGCCAGTCCATGTACATAGACATGGATCAAAGCAGAGGGACTTAAACAGTTCGTGCCCGCTTTCCAATAGTTTTCACCTCTTCCGTCATTATGCAATGCAGATTAGAAATTAAAAAGCTATTTTCCCTGGCCTTCATGCCAGTTATGACTAGATGGCTTTGCTCCCAACTTTATTTTTCCCTCAGCATGATGCTCATCACACACTACCCTGCCGGTGTGGCTATAGTTACTAAATGTGGTCAAGATATATTTGTGCTGTAGATCATTGAACCTAACATAATTGGAACAAACCTGCTCTGACCTATAACGGGAAGAGCTTTAAAGTCACTCAGATATCATCAATATCTTAGATATTGAGAAAATAACTTCAAACAATTAATTAGGAATTGCACTAGCACAACTTGGTGTCAAAGGAACAGTCACTATTGCCCCAGCATAAGAAAAAGCACCGGTTCGTTGCTCAGAGTTTGGTTTACTCCTTATCTGTAATTTGAGGATGTTATTTGGAGGCGGCAGGCCTTTTTTCCTGCTTCTCTTGCTGTTGCTCCTTCAGAAAAAATCGCAGTAGTAGAACCCCATCTTTGTCTTTTTTTCACAATATATTATTTCATGAATGTTATAATACCAGTAATGGAAAATAAAATTATCTACAAAAAGGAAAAGGAAAGAAAAAACCTCTAAGAACCACTCGATATACTGGAATGAAAAGTCCTTATATGTTTCATAAACAAGGTCCAAATCTGCATTAGCCATAAAGATGAGACAAGATGGAAGAGAATATTTCAGCAGAAATGTGCAACGAATAATTTTCTGCATATAACAGAGGGTGCATTTCCTTTGAAAGAGAGTAAGAATTAAATAAAGGTTTCAGACACAAATAGATGGATTACTTGCATCGTACAAGGATAAAAACGTAAGTCTCCTGGAGAACATAAGTAGACTTTGCAACAGATTAGCCAGGAGATGAATCTCAGACAGAGCTGACAAACTGGGAAAGTATCTGTCTTATCTTTCATGAATATTTCATGTGTGACTTGTTTTCCCTGTTCAGTTCCGTATTGCTGTCTGTGTGAACACGTGAAGGTAAACCAAAGAAGGATAAAAAGGAACTGCTAACGAAGTGAACATGGACACAGACTCAAACACACAGCTTCGGAGGAGTTAACGTACCACTTGCTGGTTCGAGGCAGCCTAAGCACTTTACTCTTATGGAAGCAAGCCCACAGAAAAGAGAGAGGTTGTGATGAACTGAAAAAGTGTCAATAGAAAAACTGACAGGCTGTGAAGAGTCACAGAGACAGTGAGAGCAGGCTGCAATCACAGGAGGCAGGCTCTTCCAATACAGAGATAGGAATAGCTTCTGCTGTGAGATGAAACAATGTGCTTACCTAGGGGTGTATGCACTGCTGAGGCACTCATCCAGCCATATATTACTCACAGAAAGAATTTTCTCAAGCGCTGACCTCACAGAAACTGCAGCCGACAGATGAACTGCTATCAGGGCTTAAACGTGCTATTAAGACCTCGCGTCAGAAAAGCAAATTATAGCAGTTAGTTTATGACTGGAATGTGTGAGTGAAAAGACAGACCCAGGTGAGGCGTGAGGAACAAGGTGGCTTGAGATACAAAGGGAACATAATGCAGTGTTCATTCTTAGGTAAGTGATTTGTTTAGATCGCTGTTTACAAAGATATCATAGATCACAAAATGCTTGGTCCAGAAAACATTTTGCCACTGGCTGTGATTACTGCATTGTCATGAGGACCATGCACTACCATGTACTTCTTGCAATTTAAGCTCGGATGAGCACTTGCCACCAATATAAGCCTTGAGTCATTCTTAATGGGACGAGAGTAACATTGGAGTCCCCTCATACAGACCACATTGGTGCTCAATTGTCTGAGACTGTAGCAAGTACTATGGCAAGGGATCATTCTGGTATTTCTTGCCCTTCCTCCCTGACAGCTTTGTTGCACAGTTGTTTTTGATTTCCCTTCAGTCCTGTGCTAACATGAGCACATAGAAAAGAACGATGCCATTTTTCTGGAGAATTTATGCTTAATATAACATAAAAATTACCGACTACATGGACTTTCTCCAATAAAGTGAAATTACTTTACATATATCACAGACCTAGGGGTCTGGAGAACCGAGTGGGAACTTTATCTCTGACATTCAGGTCTCCCTGGTCATGGACACACATTCACAGCTGAAGCACGAAGCAAGGTAACATTTGCTACCTTCTGCTGTGGGTTATTGTCTCCCTCTCAGAGGTGACAGTGATATATGTACACCCTTCAACTGTTTTAGCATAGCGTGTGATTTTTGCTTAGAAAGACGCATTTACACTAAGATGACACTTTCCACTGAAGCCATGTGACTAGTATGTCCTGCTTCAACATCGTTTCCTAAGACAAATGGCCATAAAATGTAAGCGTGCTGATCACATATCACCTCATTCTCTCTTTCCCTTTTCAACACTGTGGTTGTAATCAAAATGTGATGCCCTCCGTTATAGCAACAGTCAGATCCCCCGTGACCATTGTGACAAGATTGTTTGCTCACTGAGCATCGCTGCCAGAACGTGGTGACACTCGTTACGGAACAGGGAAGTGTAACAGTGCATGAGATATTGCCTATAACATCAAGCAGCTGCAAGTCCTGCTGCAGTGGTCTGGGACACATCCACCGTTGTCTTCTTTCTCCAAAGACTGAGTGAGTGACTCATGTTCTTTTGGGTAAGTTTTGAGTCTAGACTTTGATTATTGTATCATGCACTGATTATTAAGAATTTGCCCCAATCTGTAGAGGGCAGCAGAGGTGACTAAAAGTCTGCATAGTAAGATAGATAGTAAGAAAGCTATATTGATTACTAGAAGTACGATAATTGAAAGTACGATAATTGATAAAAATTTTGTGCAACAATAAGCTACATTAACAATAAATGCTAGAAGTAGTAGATAACAATCAGCTATCCTGATAATTAAATATTTTATATAATAATAAAGCTCTAATTGTAACTACAACCCTGTAGCCAGTCCTCATTTTACCAAAGATCCCTAAAAGAACCTGCCTGTCTCTGTAGCACTGGGTGACAGAGCCACCAAGTGTTCACACACTCCATCCTGCCAACTCCGCAAAGAAGGGCAATCATCTCCAGCTAGGAGGCAAAACAGTCAGCCAGGAAAGATAACAGCTTAAGCTGCTGCAGGTAGCTCCACCACAGCACAGCCAGCCATATCTCCACTCAGAACTGCCTGCCATCTGTTCTCCTTATGATGCTCTTCACTTCCACACCTCAGATAATCACAGCTTCCACATTATCATTAGGAGAGACAGGCTCTCATTTAGACAGGATTTACATGTGACTGGAGGAGACAGGCAGTTAAATAAGGGTAGTCCGATTCATTACTTTTGTGCTCAGAGACATTAGTTCTTGTTTTCAAGTACAGATGCAAGTCTTTTCCATATGCTATGCAGTGCTGGGTAAGTCCTCAGGGGCAGCTTCCATAAAATATTTCGCTAGGAAGGGTTGTTCTCTTCCAGTTTATTTTTCTTTGTTACCACATTTGGCTCCAACTCCATTTGGAATTGAATGGCCAGGTTTTAAGTGGCAGCACCTCCCCACACTCTGGCAGAGTTTGTCCCTGCTCACAGGCACAGATTTGGAACTTCTCTGTGCTGAGGTCAGATGCTGCCAGTCTAGAAGCAGCCTGCCTTTACAGGAGTCTGATATTCTGCACAGACTGAAAGAAAGTCTAGGAAACTTTGGGGAGTTTTGAGATTTCTGTTTTTTTTTTTCTTCCTGCTAACTCTTTAAAAAACTATCTCTTTTATTTAGGAGCAATCTTGATTTGCATAGTCTTGAGAGACCTTACACCTCCACCACCAGGCTAACCTTTGTGAGCAGGAACTGCTTAAGAAATATCATTTTTTACTCTTCCTTATTGCTCAGAGAATATACAGAAGGGAGGGAGAGTATGCTGAGGGAAGAAGAATCACTACCAGATTTTATGTTACACATATTGCAACATACTATGGAGCAAAATGCCTTACTTCCTATAGCTTCTGCTGAATTGTAGGAGTGTTTTCCCCTTTCAAAAATACAACAGTCTAAACCTATTTCTATTGCCCACTCAAGCAAAAATTTAGAAAATTGCCCTTCATTTACATTCTCTGACTTGTGAATTATCTACAAGCAGTTAATATTTTACCCTGGTTGCTAATTTTGTTTCTTAATATGTGTGTTTGGCATGTAAAATTACACTAACCTTTCATCAAAATTATGATTTATTTACTGTATCTTACACAATAACAAACTCATACAACCCAGGCCAGTAGCCTACCTGTTATGTAACTGCAGTCTTCAAGAAAAATAATTGGAGTAATTAAAAAAAGTTTAACTCAAGATTACTCAACTGCAAGTACAATGCATGTCAAGCATATTCCAAGCTCGCAATGTTGCTAAAATAAAGGAAATAACTCAATGCAATGTTAATTGCATTCATCATTCATCAAGGGATGAATTACACAACCTCTTTACAAAGGTTACACTCCCTCTTCACTGGAAAAAGACATGAGAAATAGTGTTATATATTCAATGGATAGTTAAAACAGTTGCTTTCTACCAATCCTAGGATAGAAAGCTGTCACGAAAAGCCCAAAAGTATTTCTGGATCCTCAAGACAATACACTTCTCTTCAGCTCTGCAACTTACAGCTCTGCTGGCTGCTACTGCTGCTACTGCTGCTACCCAGGAAGACAAGCTGTAAAACTGTGATGGCAAGGTGACCAGAAGCATCATCAATTAGCATGTGGAAGAAGACTGGGGAATAAGGGATCCAGAACATGTGTTAAGACTCAAAACACTTGCTATGGCTCTGCCTATTGAATTTGGAATAGAGACAGACGGACCTGTGGGGTTTCTTACAATGAAGCCGTATTCACATCCTCATCAGGTATCTAAATTTAATTATTTCTTTTCAGGAAAAATGGGCTGAAAATTTGGATTGAACTGGGAGTGTAGAAGCACTGTACAGTGTAGGAGAGAAAAACGTACAAATTACAGTAGAAGACACAACTTCTTAATTCAGTTCAGCTGCACTCCATCATCTAGCTCTACTTACTTCATATTTCTCTCTCTGTCCTGTTAAATACCTATTGAATATGCCATTCATATTCAGATTTGGTTGAACAGATAACCTTCCTGCTGCTTTTCAAATAAATGAATGGTGTTTCTAGGTCTACATTTATCCTGTTTTCCTTTTATAGATAGTTCTCTTGAGCAAAACGATGTTTTATGCTGCTCTGGATACAACAAATGTTGATGCATCATATGAGTAATCTCAAAGCATCTTCACTACTTACCAGACACTTCTGTCGTTTAAGTACCAGTAGACTGTAGGAACTGTATTTTTTCAAAAGACCAATCCTCTTCTGAAAACAACTACTGGATTCACTTCTAACATGGAGTAGTGCTGAGCAGTAGAAACTGCAAAAAAGATGACAAATCAGTATCTGGTGGCAAGGTCAGCTATAGTAGATGTGATACTCTTTGTTGCATAATAATGTTGTAATAAAGTGATGTAATAACATTCAAAGCTTCAGAACAGCAATCACCCTTCTTCACACAAGTTTTTGCATTTTATGTACCAAACATATATACACTACAAATAAATACTTAAAAGCAATGTGCAGTAAATGGCCTCCATCACAAGTTCTTTTTAAGAATGAAGCTGGGGAGGCTACACTTTGTGCAAGGAACAAGCAAGAGAAGTCAAGGCTGTGTGAATATGCTTTTCCTAATAAAACAGCACAAACAAGCCAATAGGTCCACCACAGAACCTGCAGAACATCAAGATCATTTTAAGTTTCAAAAATAATGAAACATCAGAGTTAGGGGTGATTTTCTAAATAAAAAGGTAACTAAAACATTTTTAAACAGCCATTTTCAACAGCAGGATAAATGAGAACAGGTGAGAAAGGAGCAGCTAACAGACAGTACTTATTGATCTGTAATAGTTTTTTTTATTTTGTAAGATTAATAACACCGGCTTCCCTACAACATTTGATACCTAACTCCTTCTCCTGGCTATGAAATTTCACCCAAATTTATGTGCCCTTAAAATGACTACTCATAAAGAGGTATTACATTAAAAATTGTTGCTCCAAAAAGTGTGCAATGTATTTTTAAGAAATACATATTAGAAAGGATAAGAAATCTGCTCTTTGAAAAATTAGAAAAATGTTGCCCAAAGGAGCCTCGAACATAAAGCAAATATTATAACAACAAAGACTGAGATTTTTTCCTTTCTTTTTTTTTTTTTTTTTTAACCTTGGAAGGAAACATGTGAGGAAGCCACAGTAGAAGCAAATGAGTAGTTCACCAATCTTAAAGTCATTTAAAGACTAGTACACAGTTAAGTAATTGCTGAGCTGAACAGAAAAATATTCAATGTCATAACAAATTACTGTAATGGTAACAAAAGTAGATTTTTTTGTTTGCATCTCAGATTCTTGGATAGTGCTAGAAAGGAAATCACCCAAAGCCAGGAGCTTACTCATTAGAATGTACAACAGAAATAGGCATCAGTAACCTTGAAAAGGAGGAGGTAGAGGTAGGCGTAAGAACAACCCAGGGCACGGATTCACATAAAAGTTGTGTGGCGTGGGCAGATATTCTTAAGATCAGCCTTATAACTAGCTAAGCTGCTGATGCAACTGCAGTGAATCCTTACATGTGCATATAATCATAATAATGTATTCTGTTTTTCTGTGTGTGTATCTTATTTTTCATTACCACAAAACACATTTGTAAGGCTTTGGGTTTTATTTTTTTTAATTTGAACTTTGCATCATAATCAAGGCTATTTCCATAGCCTAGCATAACAAGGCAGCTATCCCAGTGGGTGTGGCAGGCTTCAGAACCATGGTCCTGTAATACTTACTCAAGAATCACCACCTCTGCACCTGGTCTCCAGGTACCTAAAGAATGGTGCAATATGGGCCTGTTTAAAAGCTGGCAAGGCAGGCACATGAGGGGACGAGTCATCGTCCACGTCAGCAGCGCCAAGAAAAAAATTCTGGCATGTGCAAGGCAACAGAAAACAAGAGAGCGAGCCTGAGGCACCTGTCATGTTAGCAACCAGCAAATAAAGGACTTCTGAGAGCCAGAAAGATCTTGTAAGAGGAGCTTAACATGTATAAACACGTGTTTACGTACCCACCTCTGTACAGAGTATGTCATTATCCTCATCAGACATGACAAGGAAGGTACCACTAAATAAATAAATTCTAGGACATGATATAAAGAAGGATTCCAGGGACAGATGCCAACATTAAATATAAATTTCCTTGGAGGAAAAAGAATACTGAAGAAGCAGAAGATTATGCCAGAACAAAAATGATCAAAATGCTGAAAAACAGAAATACAGGAAAAACACGAGAGCATGTGTAACATGAGCATCCAGTTAGAGCTGGCTGCTTCTGCTGCTGCTCAGGCTACATGGCCAGTGGTGAAACCACTCAGGACTGCAGCAGGGCCCTGCTGCCAGCTGGTGAGTGCCTAGGGATGCCTGTACTTGCACTCTAGTTGGGGTCTGAAATGTCTTCTGTTAGAGTGTGCATGTTCGCTAGAGCTATTCCAATCTGTTATTGTTTACAAAGCTTTCCAAATGCTTTCTATTACTTAATTGGTTAGTTTGAATTAATCAGTTGAATTGGTTAATTAAGGTGAATGAATGAATGAATACCAACAAATTCATTTGATCTCAGGACTTATATTTCTAGCCAATGATAATTCTGTATCTACATTTGTTACGAAGCTTGACTGTACACCCCAGTTTATCATTGGTCCTTAATAATAAACAGCATTCAGTACAGTACAGAGATTTCCAAGCTATTTCTCTACAACCAAGCCTTTCCCCCGCATTTAAATTGTAACATTAAATTTTATTTACACATTATTTTGAAAATTTACTGACATGAGGTTTGCTTTCCCCACAGATTTAAATCATCAATAGGGTCCTTTTAATTATTAAATTTTTAATATTTAATATAAAGACATTGTTAACGCCTTCCTAGTTTCTACATTTCATGACAGATGTTTCAGAAAGATATTCTCTAGCCATCGTTTCTTTCCTTCCAAAGATCCACTCTGTTGTTCCCTGTTTCCGCTTCCTATGCAAATTCTGTAAAATTAGCTGGTCTTTAACGTTTGGGCAGAAAATATTATCACATCTTATGGGAAATCTTAAGTAGGTTTCAATATCAATGGGCAAAAGATACACACAATATTCCTCTTTCTCTCCCACAAATTCTCTTAGATGTTAGTTTATCTTTTTTTACAGTACAGGCTTACTCATCATCTCCTGTCTCAGACCTGTCAGTAGCCATCATTACAGTGAGTATTCCTCCTTGTCCATTCTTTCTATGTCCCATCTCAATCACGGTTCCTTCCAAGGAGGTCTGGTAGACTCCTCCACCTCAGCTACCTAAATTACAGGACAGCCATACCTGGGGGCTTTTGTATTTGTTAATCAGCATATGAAAGCTTGCAGTGAAAGAATATCACCCCATCAGACCTCCTCCTCCTCCTCCCCCTCCCCTGCCCCATTTTTTTTCCCTATTAAAGATGCAGCCACAGGAACTAGGGAGGAGACCTAGGAATGTCAGGTGTTGAATAGTCAGTACAGAGACTCAGGAAGCTCAGTAAAATTAATTCTGAAGTAACATAGCATACAGAGGGAGGGTAGAATTAAGCCTCCAAAAATCTTAAGACCCAAAATAATGGTCTTGGTCTAAACAACCTCAGTGCCACTGTTAAATGAATACCCCTGTTAAATAAGTAGATCAAAAATAGCCAGAAGTTTGGATCCAGTAAGAACAAGTTGGTGGTGAATTATACAAAAAATATTCTAGTGACTTTTGATCAATTCCAGAATGAATATTCTGGAATATTCAATGTTCTCTCAGATTTTTACTTTCAAAAAGACTCACTGCCCTCCTGGAGTTTAAGAGAAGATTTCTCTTCAAAGGCACTTATCCCCTCCTCTAGGGAAGATTCAAATGAGTGAGCCTGGTTAGCTTTGAAAATAGAACAACATGAGGAAAGCCAAGGAAAGGACAAGGGAAAGAAAGAGTAAAGAGAGAAGATAAAGAACTTCTTTCTGTTTTTCAAATTTCAAAAGCCCGAGAGGGACTACTCAGTGAAATTAAAAGATAGCAGATGAAAAACAGACAGAAGGAAACACTTTTTCACACGATGTGTGGTTAAAATTGCAGAAAATATAATTACCACAGGAAGCACTACAGTCAAGAACTCAGCAAGATTCTGATGGGTTTGCAGATGTATACGGGTATCAAACACATCAAGAGCAATTTAAAACTGCTGGAAGGCACATGTATTTCCTCAGGGAAAACTGTCCAAGCATTTTAAAACTGCACAAAGAAACGTGCTAATCAGAGTGAGATACAAAGAAGAAGGTCTCTGCAAGATAATGCACCCACAGGATGCCATTAAAGAAATGTCACCTCCTCCCAAATCCTTTGCATTCATTTTCTCCCCCTCCCTTTAAAGGAACAGCACAGAACGCAACAATATGAGCCCCACTGAAGGACCAATTCTTTTATAGTACTGTCTGAGAAGAAAAGGTTTCTGCCAGCCATCTCCCCAGCATGCTGGCATTTCAAGCTGTCTTCTGCTTGTCCGGTGTATCTGGAAATGCATATTTACCTTGAAATTTATATACTTGGTTCTATGAGTTTCTGATTGTTTCTGATTTTCTGAGTTCAGATTGTTTTTAAAAGCAGAAGCACCATATGTAGTATTTCTGTAATTTCCCATCTTGCTTTTTTACACAACTAAGTAGTCATAGTAATGATGCTTGCTTCCTTTTATCTCACATTAATTATACCTGCACTCTCATGTTTCAGAGAAAATAAAATCTGAAAACTGTGAGGTTTTTTCATTTAAATGAAACAGTTTGTCAACAGCACATATGAATGCAAATAAGGGCAAAACACAGGGAGGTATTATAAGCAACTTAACAGTAGGCATTACTCTGACCCTGAATTTATAGCCTTCCTAAACTATACACTGCAGTGAAATTTTTTTTTCTAGGATTTCATTTCCATCAAATTTTCACCAAGAGGGAAGAGATTATTCCCTTCTTTTTTGCAGCATCCTTCTATGCATTTTAAGATGCCGCTGTATCCCTTGAACTCCAAATTACATGACAGTATTGCTAACACCAGTGCTTGACGTTACCCTAGCAATCAGACAGTAGATGGTACTTCATATATACAAAAAAGAATTTTCAGAAGCATAAGGGATGTCACAAACCCAAGTTTGGCAAGACTGGCTTGAAACTCTGAAATGCTAATAATAACCCTCACTTAGGGTTATACGTATTGCAGCTTATACTGGAATGCAGAGCTACTGCTACTATGGCTTCAATTGTCTCTCTCAAGTGTTAGGATCAGAGTCCCATGTCCTCTCTCCTTATACCTCTTTCAGTGACTGAAACCTTCCTGCCTTGTCTTTGTTCATACCACTTCAAAACCTTCCTAACCTCTCTGCTTCATATCGAGTCTTGTAAAGATAGGCTGTATGTAACAGACTGAGAGATACATCCTCTATAGAGTCTGTTTGATAGGTTACACAGTACTGGAGTCACATCTTTGCCTTCAGGTCACCCCATGTTCCTACATCCAGACTTACAGCACATTTTACTATGGAAAATCAATGGGAAAAAAAACCATGTACTGCCACTAATCCTCACATCAGCCATCATCTTCTTAGAGAAAGAATTTCTCTAATTATCTGCCTTTGAAACCGCAAAGAGTAAAATCTGAACAAAAGTCATGCAAGAATAAAAATAATACAAGAATAACAACATTAAACTACATTAGACTCCATACGAACCATCCAATTCCTCTGAAAACTTACAACCAGGAAGGGTAAAAATAAAATCTATTACACCTTCACAAAGGTCAGAAAACTTTCCCTGAATTTTAAAAACAAATATTCCTTTCAAAAGCAAGAGGGAAAGAATGGTAGAGTATTATTTAGTAGTAAACTTTAAGAGCAACCTTTTAAGTGCAGAATGCTATTGCCAGGTATCTGACAAAGAAGCTAATACTAAAATCCCAATTTGCCTATCAAGTAATGACCACAAGATCTCTTCTCCTGTTTACTTGTTTGTGAATAGGTTGAGATACAACCTGTACAGGATCAAGAAAGAAGGTGAAAAATGTACAACAAACCAGTTGTTGCATTCAAAACATTTTCTACAGGAAATATTTTTTTGCCAAGAAATAAAACATGGAACCAGCATGAGCACTGGTTAGATGGGGAGACACTCATCAGAGGAACACCGGAGGCCTGTGTACAGGCAGAGGCAATGGACATGTAGTTGAGCTGAATAACAGGATTGTGATTAGGATATGCTGGAAGTAAACTGAGTTTGTTGTACAAGTTGGTCTAATTTTTTTCACTTACAAATTATGGTATTACAAAATACCGTTGGCCATACATTTTTGCTGATTATACAATATATTTTCCATGATTGAAAAACTATATAGGTTTTGGTAACTCAGAAGAATGAAGTGATCACTTTTTGATGCTTAATGGAAGGAACAGAATAAGAAACTTACATTAAGGGTAGAATATGGGAAAGACTGAAGCACCTGAGCAGTTTCCCAGGGACTTGTATCAACTGACCATCCAAAGAAACTCTCTGACAACTTTTAAAAACCGTTAGCAATTTTCTTTCTGCCACAGTGAAGCCTCAGCTTCTCAAACACCATTGCCCATGCTCTCACCTACTTATCTTGGCTCTGCATGCTTTTGATGAAACAGTTCAAGAGAAGGCAGCTGACTGGCAAAGCAGGAAGGCAAAATACATATCAAGTTTTCTGTGCTTTCACAAGATGAATGCACCAACTTAAGCCACCTTTGAAAACTCTCCTGTTCTGTCTCCTTACTCTCAAACACGAGGTTTCAGCAACCTCTTTGTTAACAGAGCTTTTGTATTATCTTCTAAACAGATAAGACTTCCACCTATCCCAGTCCTGCTATTTGACTCTACTAACTTTGCAGTATGGGACAGATAGATCGAAGAAATGAGAGTCTCTATTTTATCATTGAAGCAACAGTTTTACCCCATTATGTGTGCAGAAAGGATATAGTGGTGTAATTAAAAATCCACAGTCCACGACCTTGGTCTCAGTAAATTGCCTATTCTTGCAACAGATATTCCAGTTTTCTCATTTAGCTTTTACTTGGCGTTACTGGTGGGGAATGCACACTTTGAATGTCAGACTTTCCTCCAGTGTCATTCTCCTGAGGAAACCTTTCAGCACACATTACATATACTGGAAACTTGTTTTTCATCACATTTTCATTAGGGTATCTATTCTTTTTCCCTTCAATTTACCATTGACATAAATGGTAAATGTATGTAACATAAATGGTAAAAATTGTAATTTTATTCCCCTTTCCTTTTCCAACTGTATCTCTACAAACAGTAGTTCCAATTTCATCATCTTCTTGCTCTCTGAACCCTACCAGTGTTGAAATATTTTTTTGCTGTTCTACATTTAGCCACACATAAAATTGTAATGATGTCAATATATGGGAATCACTCCATGCGTAAACATAAATGAACTTCTACAAGAGGACAAGACCAATGGGACACATCATTTACAATGAAACCAAGCTACAGGAACAGGAGAACTAAATTTTCAAGCAAATAGGAACTTTTTTTCTTACCGCATTTGAAAAGGTTAATAAAATTCCCTTGTCAGCTGGGATTCAGCTCTTAGATTGCCCAGTATGCCACCGAGAGGTATTGCCATTCCTCCAGATTGCTTCACTTTCACCAGCAGCGCCCTCAAGTCAATTTTTAGAAGCAATTAAGAAAAAGTTCTCTTGAAAACATTGTGAATTGCAGAGTTTTGATTTTAAAATACTTCATGAACTCTTGACTATTTTAACAAAAATTGGCTTAAGCACATCAATTAAAATAGAACTACATTTAGCATATTGTACTGCGTTTCTAAATGCTCACTAGCTTAATACTTAAGAAATTATGCAGACTTGTCAGATCAGATTATTTGGTGAAATCACAGAGGTAACTTCACTTTCAGATAGTAGTGAGTTATCCTTACCTGTTTGGAGATTTCACGCCTTTTCCAGGTTTTCTGTAGTCCCCTTTTATTCTCCCGTCCTGTGAGAAAGAGGTCACCAGTAGCAGTGAAGGAATTTTATTCTCAAGAAATTTCTAGGGCTTTTCCAGTAACTATCTGGTCTTCATTGCTACTGCACTTGTCCTGCACTTTTTCGTTAATCATTAACCACGTATAGCACCATGTTCATCATCTTTATTAATCATTCTTTCTCAACAAGGGGAAAAAAAAGAAAACTCATGAATTCATTCAGCGGTAGTTCCCGAGCATTAGGATGAGAGGTACAGGGGGGCTTTTCACCCACTCAAAAATATACTGACAGGGTGCCAGCGAGGGGTGGGACAGGGAGAGCCAACAGGCCCGGCACATCTGCTGATTTGACACCAGGGAATTATGCGGATGGAAAATGTCTACACAACTGAGATGTCTGGAAATTCACACAAGTGGGACAAGTCAGGACACCCCAAAGCCAGGCCCCCCGGGGCAGCGGCAGCCCTCACTGCACACAGGGACATGGCCAGCGTCTGCTCTCTTGTCTCCGCCGGCTGCCCCGGCTGTCCCGGCACTGCGGAGAGGCGAAATCCTCACAAACCGGAGGCACGGTTCCCTTGGTGAGGGTCAGGACAGGCCGGGAGGGGCTGGGCACCCCGTTGCCTTCGGGGCTGGCCTGCGCCGCCATTTGCAGCAAGTGCCCCGGGGCGCTGGCGAGCACCCAACCTTCCCTGAGAGCCGTTTTACTGCTGTTTCACGGGAGACGAGGCCCGGGGCGGGTTGCCGCCATGAAACAAAGCAAACCAAAGAAAGAAAGACAAAAGAAATCCCCGGCGTGTTTAACGCCGGAGGGTGCGACCCTACCGACCCCGGCTCTATCTCGGGGCCCGGCCGTGGCCGCCCTCTGCCGGCCTGGCCTGCCTGGGCTGGCATGGCGCCGATGGCGATGGAGGAGGGGGAGAGAAGCGAAGGAGGGTTGGAGGGACGGAGCTCTCTGGTGTGCAGAACCCGGCATCCGTCAGCTCTGGAATGAGGCAAAGTCCAGGCTGTATTTCAGCTGGCCTGCACTGATTTGTCAGACATATCTACCTACCTGTTTATTTACTTGTCTTCCTCTTGGAAGACTCTTTTTTTTTTCTTTTTTTTTCCCCCTGACTCACTCCAGGATTTAAACCAGTCAGAAATGGCAACTAGGAATTAGTAAAATGGGATTTCTTCACCACAAGCTCCTGTTTGCTGGAGCCTCTCAGAGGGCAGCAGCTGCCTGGGGGCCTGGGTGATCAGCTGGCTGGGGCAGGAGGGAGGCCTGGTAGGCCCCTGTGCCCACCTGCCCTGGGAGGACATTTGGCAGTGGCCTCCCCAGAGGTGGCCCAGGAGGTAACCGGGGAGGGCGCCAGCATGCCTTCTTCCCCTTCTTTCCCTGCCTCACCAGTGGTGGATAAGGCAGGGAGAGACTTGCAGGCTGCCCTGAGCCCCTTAGGCCTGGCTGGCCTGCTGGCCCCAGCATTGCCTTCTCCCTTCTGCCACACCACAGCTTCCAGCAAGAAGAAATGCCAACCTTCAGCAGTTGTGTGCCTCTTTCTCTTCTTCAGGTCCCACACAGTGGGGAGGCAAAGCTGCATTTTACCCGGGAGAAGCTTTCACAGTGCACCCCTGAGCAAAAAGACCTGGAGGTGGCCATTTATGCACAACTATACAAGATACCTGGCTTGCAAGTGAGCAGCATCTATTCCCAGTCATTATAGAGGATGAGGCATAAGCTTGGCACAGTCCTTGTTTATCACCCTGTTTTGGGGCCAAATGAAGCCGGACACTATCCTTGTATGGTTTCAGGGCCCCCATGGCCGCTGCTCTGCTGCAGCAGTTGAATCAGGCAGCCCCCATGCCCCCAGCACACCCTCCCGGAGGCAGGCCTGGGGGGGACAGCTGTCTCAGACCCTGGAGGTATCACCTTCTGGGGTGGTAGGGAGCAAACTCAGTGCTTACATGACTGCTTCTTTAAGGGCAGTCTTAAATCAGTCAAAGAGGGCCTGCAGTTGATTGTAGCTTCCTTGGTCTTTCCTCAGCTGGTAGTACTACCTCCAGTTATTTTTGTATGAGCTGGCCCTCATGTGGACATATATACTAGGTCAGAAAAAGAAAATATCTCTAGCCCAATACTACCTTACCTAATACTTAGTAGTAAGCATGTACGGAAGAAAGAGTACAAATATGGGTTGCCGAGTTATGATTCTTTCCCAAAGACTTACCCTGACAACTGGGGACATGGCCCATGGACTTCTGCAGTGAAAGATGTTATTTTTGTAGTTAATGTCTGTCGGAGTGGGAAGTCGGGCCTGGAGTAACGACAGAGTCTCAATATGACTATGATCGTTCTCCTTTATTGCAAGTTTTAGCAGAGTTTACATAGGCAAACAGCAGATACACACGCTAGCAGGCGTTCACACGATTGGCTGCCGGCTCTCGTTCACCCGCCTTAAGCTTTCATATGATCGGTACAAGGTTGCTGCCGACATGCAACACTACTGCCTTAGTTCCCAAGCACAGTTCCGTTTTGTTAAGCTTACACAAAGGCTAGATAAACATGTTTACCATAGAATAAGCGAGATCAAGGAGAGGACAATGCCATCCTCAGGCCTGCTGCTAAGCCTGCAGGCCTGAGGCCAAGGCTTTGGGCCTATGGCTAAGGCCTCTTCCCTGATCCCGTGTCTAGAACTGGATTGTTCATCCCAATCAAGTCATGTCCTCTTGCAGACAGCCATTCCTCCACAAATGTCCATCAGCTGAGTTTATCATGTTTAAGCCCTTCATGAACACATATGAACTTTAAACATTTTGTGATGGAGAACACTAGCGCTTACAGGAATAAATATTTCTGTTTTTCCCTTGCACGTTTCAGGTGATGCTCTGTGACTACTGTACTGGAGATAGTAGTTAAATATTTTGTATTCTGCTCAGCTGCCTATGTTTTTCTATAAGTCTCTTGCTATCCTCAGTCTTTGCTTTCTAGTCAGCTGACCCATCTTGCTATATATCATTTTTCTCTGACCATCCTGTTTGTTCTTCCTTATATCTCTTCCATTTCTACTCCACCCTAATCCTCCCTTCCTGCTCCCTTATCCTTTCCAGGACAGCAGCTTCTAGGCTTTTGGTTGTGAAGGTGTGCATACAAACAAAAAGGATGCAGTGTCTTCTCAGGCACACTGTTTTCTAGAGCAAGTCAAATGCTTGTTCTGGAAGTTGCTTGTAAATATTTGAGGCAAACTTTTTAACCCTTCAATGCTTTTCATCCTTCTCTAGCCAGCTGATTTCACAAACCTCATAGTCTGTAGTGAAAAACTAAATTAGTTCTACCCACCTATTCTATAATTATAAATTTGTTTTCTTCCATGACTAGCTGTGCTTTGGGGTAATTTTTTATGAAGCTCCTATCCTCACAGCTTGCTTTATTTCTATATCTGCTTTTGTCTTTGGACCTGTGAGAATACTACACCAACCTGAAAACTAAGAGTTCGTAAGAGTCAGGCAGAGCACATTAATACCCTGCAGAAATTCAGCAGCCAAGAGAAATCTTATGGAGGAAATAAAATGCTGAAGTGGTCTAACTAAATTAAAATATTTCAAAATAGGATGTATCTAGCATTCTTAGTGGGATAACGAAATTGTACATTTTCAGTACTGAACTTAGCCATTTCCTTTAACCATTCTTATCTTTGCTGGCAGAACCATACTTTCACCTTCCTTTTCTTTTGATGGCAGTTGGACAGACTGTTTTGGAGAATGGGCAGGTTGTAGAGAACACCCATTCCCTAGCTATTTATATGCTTGTTAACCCAAAATGCCAATCCTCACACCTCTGGAGAATGTGTTTCAAAAGGCAAATAAAATGGAAGCCTTTATGTAGATGTGTCCTCACAATTCTGAGGGAAGAAGAGGCGAAACTGACTCTAAGGGACTAGTGTCCCTTCCCTTCCCTCCCATTCTAGCTCTTCTGAGCTCTCTTTTCTTAAGAGTTACACCTCTGACTGCAGCTGAGCTTCAGAGCCCCAAAACCCAGGCTGTACTTTAACTCAGAGCCAGCAGCTGTGTTTATAATTTCACCTTCCTGTTCCCCAATTGTGGCACCAGAGTCCTGCAGCCAACAGATGGAAAACACCTGACTCTAGCAAAGCATACAAACCTGGGTAACTAACAAGCGTCGTAAGACCCTGTTAATCACAGCTCAGTGTCTTGTAGTGAACCAATCTTTCTTGCTAAAACATCTGCTAGTATCTGTGCAAAATGATGAGCAATTAGAGCAGAATGTCTTTGGGCTAGGAATTTGCAATGTGAGTGTCACACAAACTAATTTATTTTGAAGTCTCAGATGTGACTAATCACCGTATCTAATGAAAATCATATAGCTCTTGGACATAGTTGTGGTTATATTAAGTTTTCAAATACAAATTAAATTGTGCTCCAAGTTAAGGAAGGAAGACATAAGATTTAGGATGCAGAAGCAACTCTAATTAAGGCAACATGGATATTTCAAAGGAAGATATCTCTTTTCTCCATCTGCTGATATTGTTACTGAAGTTTCCAAGATGTTAGACAAACAATGCCTGAGACACAAAGCAACATATAAGCTGGACATTAACAAATCAAATTAAAGCATCACTAAATTAGCAATACATAAACCCAAAGTCATCTAAAGTTCGACTTGAAGGGAAATGGCTCATCTGGTGATGTTTTTCTCATCTGGTTTTGCGGGTACAGGCTGAAGCAGTGATTTGGTGTTAAAATAAACCTAACTTCAGGGTTCTGAGGATCAGAATAAAAGTGCTGCAGCCACATACTATGTAACACTAGTCTGATACAATTTTACTCACAGGTTCAAATACATTTAAGCTGTTTTTCCAGGTGAACTTCATGCTTCATGTACAGGATCAGACGTCTCATGCCTGTTGTCCTGCAACTAATGTAAAAGCAGCACAAACCTTCTATCAGGCAGTTAATTCAAATCTATACCCTATACCCATTTCTGATCCAGGCTGATTTTGTACTGGTGACGTTCGGATAGCACACATACCTGCTGTTAATGCCTAGGACCAGGTTCCACAGGGATCGTTTTCCACTTGCCACATTTGTGGGTAGTTGGGACAAACATGCCGACAATACTGCCCTGCCACTGGCCTTTTACTTACCCGCACCTTTTTACTGGGCTGCTTTTTTTTCATGCCATCTTCTTGTCTGTTCCAAACATAATATATACAATAAAGTAAGGTGGGGTTTGGGGCTTAGTTTTTTTATTTTGTTTGTTTGCTTTTTACAGGTTTGTGTAGAATTATAGGAATTATAGTCCTTGACTTTTAATGATTACAGAGAGGGCTGGTTTCAATGTTAGCACAGTTTTCCTTCGCTAAATAAGAAATAGGCACCCTCAAACCTTTCTGTAAGCAAGCAGTCCCCTTTGCTCAACTCTTTCACAGAGTAAATTGCTGCATGCAACTTTTTTGAACTCTAAGCACTTTCAAGTTTAACATGCATCTCCATATAGAAAAAAAATTGGGAGTATCAAAACCCAAAATAAGTTCTCTGCCATTATGTGCTGATGAATGAATTTCATAATGCTAACATGTAACTCACGCCCCAGCTGCAACACCATCTCACATGAAGACGTAGCATGCAGAAGCCAGAGCGTGACCAAGGCTTGAAGTGGAATTCATCTGATAGCTTCTGTGAGTCAGCAAGGCAGAAAAAGCACAGCATTTTCCCCAACAAAAAAGAGAAATATTTCCAACTTTCTATTATTCTAACTACCAGAAGAACCACCAATCTCCCTCCTCAAAAAAATGGCTTTTCAAAGCAAAAACATATTTTGTGCAGATGTGTTTTTCCACCCAAATACAAGGATTACAGGGGTAAGCAATTGCTTTCTGAAAGTACTATTGAAAAGTCTTCTGATCCAACAGCTATCAGGCCACTGAAGTGCTTTATGCAGAATGCACATTTTCAGTGAGTTATAGCTTTGTTTTATGACCCAAAAGACACTCATGGTTTATTTCCTGATTTGATTCTAGCAAACTTCCCTATGATAGTAACTATCATAGCAGAACACCCCCAATATTTCAATAATTTTCCTCAAAAAAAAGGGGTAAACAAGTTCTTTTTTCAAATAAAGGACAGTCTGTCCTAGTAGGATTCATAAAACCGAACAGCTAGAATAAAGGTATCTTGGGGATTCTGCTTTCCTCTTAACTCTTCTTAAAGGCCGTTTTATATAACCCACCCAAAATAACCCAGAATTAAGGCAAGAAATACATGGTGTACAGATATATGCAAAAGAAGACATTCATTCCAATATAAAATGAATAGCATTGTATTAACGTTTATTTCTAATTACAAGAAACAGAATATCAGTCCCTTATTTGTACAAAAATACCTGAAAGATTACAATTAGGTTCACAAGCCAAAAAGCTATTTACAGTATGAAGCAAAGCATATTGAATAAAGGTTTTGTCTCTTAAGTTAATACCTTTTGCATTCCCTGAAACTTTAAACTTTATTCCATTTTACAGTCACTAAATCTTGCATTGTGACAATATAATTTACGATAAGCAAGTCTTGCCACTGGAAAGGTGCATTGATTGGTCAAACTGTCAGGTATTTAGTGCAGAAAAGATAAGACAAAACATCTAAACTGAGGCACGTGTTTCTTCAAGATTAATTAACAAATAAAAAGGTTTTTGTACTTTAACACCTATCGTAACATAACTTAACTAGTAACCTCATTACCAAAATGGTTTGGCATTTTCCTTCTCAACATATTCAAGATTGCTACATGAAGTATTTATTTAGAAAATAAAATCACAGGCAATAAGATAAAAATTCAACAGGCTCCAAAACAACCCTGAGCATCCCCTTTACATTCATGTCATTTAAATACAAAAATAAGAGTCAAATGTCCTTCAGTCCTTGGTATTCTGAGCTGGCAGCCAGCTGAATCTGTTGGAAAACTAAGGTGGTATTGACTGTTTTCCAGCAGAAAGAAGACAAAGCAGTGATCTGCTTAAGTAAGATTGTTGCCACTTTGAAGGTGGTCACTTTCTCAAAACAGCTCACTTTAGCTGGGAAAAGTACAAAATACTAAGTCAACCATCTACATACAAAAATCATGATTCATAGTCAAACTTTTATTCTCAATTTAAATAAGATGCAAGGTTTTTTTTTTTATAAATATGAAACACTGCAAATACTATCTGCCTACTGGGAAAAATGCATGGTTGTCACTAAGCTATGTAAACAGAAAAACTTAAAACTACAGCATAAATGGTCTTATTAAACTGGTAATGTAGTCAATACAAGTATCTTTTTTCTCCTAATAGGGGCCAAATAGAAGCATGCAAAGTGAAGTCAGACTTAAGTTAGCTTAATTTCAATGTTTTAGAATACATTGTCTAGAAAGCAGGAACACTCATTTCACTATGTACAATTAAAAAAAAAGGCTTCTACTAAAAACAAAATCAAGTTATCAAGTTTCTTCATTTTTAATATCTAGACATTAAATGGAAAAAAAATACTAAATGTGTTCTGTAAACTAAAATACAGTGTTTCTATACCATTGACATAGTTATAAGCTGATATGGACGACTCAGGCAGGTTATGGTTTGTCTTAAGCTATTCTCAACACTACATGAAGACCTAAAGGTGTAGGATTGGTTTTCCTTCTTTACCCTTTCAGATGGCTAAGATTCCAAACCCAGTGGCAAATATTAGTAAGGATGAACTAGCCTGCGTAAATCAGTTCCCATCTTAAGAATGCTCCGTTCTGCACTACGCTGCTCTGCAAGTTCCCAGGGTGGAATACTTCTTGCTGTGGCTAACTGCACCAAGGACTGGGAAGTAAATTCAGGATCAGTTCCTGCATGAACCACATTGCTGGAAGAATGATATTTGCAACTGGAGGATCATGGCAGGACTTGACTAACTTTAACACTGATTCATCATCAGAAAGAGTTATTGTGTAAACATTAAATAATTGATTTAAACATTAACAATAAAGTAGTTCTGATGACAAACCAGCACCAGAGCAAGATCCATGCTTGTCTGCCATAGGTACTGGTGTGCTTTAGTGTGTATGACACAGGGATCACCAGTTACCTCGATGGATGATACTGCCAGCAGCTAGTTCACAATCAAATGTGTTTCCATTCCCAGTATGTTCTTTCTCACCGTGTAAACTTTCATGGCCCTACAGAAAGCAGAAGGGGTACAGTTCTTTTTATGCCCTAATCCCCAGGAGAGCTTTGTGTCACTGTGGCTTTACTATATGGAAAGAGCTCTTTGAAACAGTCTGAAAATTCAAGGAGCTATAAAGCTAAAAACACTGTTGTTTTTTTATTTATTTTGTTTTTGTGGTTTTGTTTGTTTTTTTTTGTTGTTTTTTTTTTATTTTTATTATTTTGTCATCCTAAGACTACCCGCAGAAGAATCTTCTCACAAAAAAATGGTGGTTTCAAATACAAGTGTAGTCATCCAGTCCTATTCTATTTAGTAACAGTAAGTTTCCTCAGGAAAACAGTCAAAAAGCTGTAAAAAACAAACCACCACTCCAATAATAAAAATTTGTGCATAGAATCTAATACAGTCTTTGCATGACTGGATGCCACTAATATGCCATCAACATACTACAGCCATAATGCTACAAGTCAACAGTTTTAAGAGTACGTATATGGTGGTATGTTCTTTTAAAATTGTATCCTCATTGCTTCTTCAAAGACATCTGCAGATCATCGAACCTCAGGTCTCCAGAGAAGTTTTGAGACACACGCGCGCACACACACACACACACTTCTTGATTTTCTTCTATCCTTTTAGGCTGAAGCATTCCATACATTTTAGGGTGCAGATTAATACCCAACTCCTGCATGAATTTTAAAAGCCACATCAGCTCCTAATATAGGCTGCATACAATATCCGAAACAAAGTAGGAGTGCAAAAAAAGTGATCAATACAAAAAGTAAACACACTAGTCTTAATTGTCAAGATTATTCCAGGGCAAGAGTTCTTTTCAAAGATTTCTCTTCACACTTGTTCCTGTTAAGTGGCCCAGCCAAGACAGTTTCCAGTTTTGTTTCAAATTTACTCATGGTTTTACTTACATACCCTCCCCCCATTTTGGGATGCTGGGACACTCAGCAGCAATCACTCTTAGGTGTTAGACAAACCAGCAATCTTGGTCTGTTGGCACCTGTCGAATCCATCCCTTTCAGAGTCCCAAGGTGCATAATATTTTTTATTTATTTTTACGAACTTACAAATCTGCCAATTCCCCAGTGTCAACGTTCTCTTACAATTACTCTTCTAGCAAATCCAGTCTTCAGTGAGAGTCAGATTTGAGGTCATAAGGCCACTCGGATGCAGTGGTGTTTGAGTTTGCAGGGCAAGACTCCTTTGTTTAGTTGATAGAATTCAACAAGCTGGATTAGATCACTGAATTTGGTGTTCCCATCATCCAGGCTGAAAAATATCTGTCCATCATCTTCACACTGGGGAAACAAAACACCCTTGTCAAGTCGGACTGCATGTGAAGAGATGTGAGTATGGCACAACATAAAGATATAAGTGTGTGACTTAGAATAAATGATGGGTACCGCCCACACAACCTAGTGCCCAGACATCTTCAGGAAACCATGCACAGCACTGGAAAAGAATGGCTATTAGCCCAGCTGGAAGTATTTTGTTTATGAAAGTGAAAACTTGTGGGCAGAGTAATTGAAAGTTGTAGAGATAACTGTAGAGACTGCACTGGTCTTCATTAAATAAAACAAAAATACTCCAAAGATAACTGTTAGCTGTTTGTAAAACTGGCAGGTGAAGCAAGGGAAGAGGTTATGGACTAGTAAAGAGGTCTACATGATCTTAAACTTCTGATGTTCTTTTTGATCAAGATAAAAATCAAACAGTTCTCGACATCTCAGTATAACGTTATTTTAAGCTCAATGTTATTAGATAACCTATACAATAAAACTTTTAAGAGTTTCCTTAAGTTATTCTATGATTGTCTAAGTGACAGGGAGACAACTGCTGCTATTGCTGCTGTCAGTCACAGAGAACAAGTTCTGTGCATTACTCCTATAGCTTAGTGACTTAAACTAGTTTTCCAGGCAATGTTAACAAAGAATTTTAATCAGACACTTGAGAATTCTCAAGAAGACTTGCTAATATACTTCCTAATGGAAACATCCCTGTTAATTACATCAGTAATTAATAAGAGGTCTCTTCAGATGTTGGCAAAGCTTTATGATTTAAAATGTCTTTTTTTTTTGTGATTAGTAAAAAAAAATAATGTGCTTACCGGCAAGATTTGAAAATGCTTTATTTTTTGATGATGGCACAGCGTAAGTACAAATGCCTTTGGATTGCTTTGGCTGTCCCGGAGAAGAAATAGTCTAGGAGAGAACGTTTTTAAGGACACACTGAATACCACAATCCATTTCTTCATAAATAATCAGAACTACTAAGTCATTTTGTGCTATTGCCTTACTCTTCTTTAGTTGCACTAACAGGTGATTCCATAACTGAAAATTTGCTTTCAATTTTTATACCACGGCCATGCAACACTAATAAATGAAGAGACAACAAGTGAAAGACACGACACTAGTTCTTCCCCTACGAATGTATGTATGAGCCTTTTGAGCCTTTTTTTAACAGTCTCTCTAACTGAGCTTTCCAGTAGTGATACATACTCTCATTAAGAAAATGTTCTCATCTAACTCCAAAGCAAATCTGTATTTCTGTAGATGAGAAAGAAAGTAATACATGAGAATCTGTTCCCACTCTCCAGTGTCTTGCATCGGTTTACAGAAATCTAGTGTTAGCAAAATTACATTTAAGCTAAATGGGTGCAATTGCACAGAAACAGCTCAACACTTTCTTATAACGACTTAACAGTTAAGTAGCATCCACATTATCAAGAAGGGGAAAACACACACTGTTTCCTCTAAAACAGTCACAATATTTTTCCCTCAGCATCACTGGAAAAGAATACATTCTAGCTAGTATAGCTAGCAACATCATACACTATGTCACTGTCACTCTTAAGTTGACCCACAAAATGGAAGTCCTAACTCCAGTGGTTAAATGCATACTTAGAAGAGGAGAAAAAAATCCAGTCAAAAAATGTTTCCTCATGTGTTTAATGAAATTTATGTACTAAGGAAGAACCTCTCCATGACACAGGAAACACGAATATACCTTTGGCATAAGGCTCACTGCACTAATCACTAGTGGATTTGTGAGATGGCCAAGCACAATACTGGGGCAGGCCTCAAGCCCTCTTAATTGCTAACCACTAAGCCAGGAACACACTTTTCCAAGACGGAGTTGCAAGAACTGCTTGTAGTCTTATGAACCCGAAAGAACTTCCTCCAGCTCCTCAGGACTGATTGAGAAATGTCAGTACCACAAAAATGCACCCTCATAACCAGGGTCGGTCCAATACTCAGAGAGAGGCATGCCTTGCCACCACCGGAAACCACACGTGGTATTTGAACATTCCTTTTTAGTCCTAGCAAGACCAGATGTGTGGAGAAGGGACCTAAGACTTTAACATTAGGATCCATCTCAGGAAGGAAGATCTTACCTGCCCTGTGGCTTCTGCAGTTCATGCAGGTATTTCTAAATTATCTTTCCTCTAGCCATTTTGAATAATGCATAGTATCATAAGCTGGTGGCACAAAACAAAGCTCAGTACAATTGATTCTGCAAGTGTTTGCTCAACCTCTGGCAAGCAACAGGCTATCCACACAAACAATGACAATAAAGATAGATGCATCCTCAGCAATAGCTTCCAGAAACAGTCAAATGATAGCAGTATCAGCTGCATATATACATTGCTGCACACCTTACATGAGCCATCAGAAGACTGTTAGCTTTCTATCTTCTTTTGTTCAAGAATACACAGAGCAGGAAAATGCAGGCAAGACTCTTCTGTCCTGAAAACCATGACCCTTAGATTTCAGAGCACATAGGTAACATGGTTCCTTTGCCACTGCTGACTGACCTTGCTACAGCCAAACTAACCAATCTTCACCTTCCAAACTGAGTAAACCAGCTAGGCACAAATTTAACACCGCCTCAAATGCATTAACACATTTTTGAAAACCCCAAGAAGGATGGGCTGCTAGATTCCCAAGGCAACAAGTTAAAATAAGCCCAAGATTGTAAAGAAGATCTGTAGTGTGACAGAACCAGAAACCCAAGTCAGCAGTGTTCCTTTGCTTACTCAGCCCCTCTTCTTTCTTTGACCTGCTAAGCTAAAACCCAATAGGCTTAGCCCAGCAAAAACCCCAAAACAGTAATAAACCACTGCTTGATGAATAAGTACAGGCACTAGCAATTTCTATTTCTCTAATGTATTTCATTCTTCACAAAGATTAGTTATGCTCTTGAATCAGAAAATGCTGAAGAAAGGTTTGAACTTGACTGTTTCCTGAGAAGCCAACATGGAAGTTTCTACCTTAACTTTGACAGCAGTGAAATTAGTGAACAGAAGGTCACCATGCTCTTCCCATCCTACAGATGAAGAACTGATGAATGCAGCTTAAGCAACTTCCCTTCAATAACCATAACTACATACAAACAAGGGAAACAGAGATGCTCAGAAGATACTTAAATCTCAACTATAGACATTCTAGAGAGCGCTGTAACAGGTACTTTCATTTCTTTGCACTAGAACAGAAATAAATAATGAGAAATCATCATTGACTCGCTCATTAAATCATCATTAAATGGCTGATTATAAATTTATGGGCAAACGGCTAGGTACAGCTTTGCCGAAAAATATGCCCTCAATGCAGATTACAGGAATTATTTTCAAACTCTAACATTCTCTAAAACTTGATTGCATCTGCAGGAAAAAAGGAAAAAAAGTTTAAGTGTTTTCTTAAGATTTTATTTTTCAAATGAAGAGTTAGAACCCACTCCTATAAACGTGTGCTCTGACTTTTTGAAATCCAGGCAGGCTATAATGGGACTACTCAAGAATCAGGTTACTCAGAAGTGCTCACTAACCTGTTATCTCTTAAAGCAGAAGTTGTGCTCTGTCTATAATGCTTACCATCAGATCATAAACACAAAGCAACAGGAATACCTACCCATCTACAAGCCCTTGTTGCTTAATAATCCTGTGAGATTCTTCTCTAGAGATTCTGCCGTGAAACCAGTGCTGTGTCCTATGAATAACTAGAGGCAAGAGGAAAAAGAGGTGAAAAGAGGATGGTTAAAAACAGTAATGAGCAACAGTTTTTTCCACACGCTAATTATTTAAACATTTTAAAAGTGGGTATAGTTTTGTTACAGAATATAAAATACCTTTCAATATGAAAAAAAAAGTACCAGCTGTTGCATGTACTTAATATACCAAGTAGACAGGCATTATCTCCATGTATTTTCTGATTTGCAGCTGTACGATTAGGTAAATTAGAGAAATCTCTTATAATATTGCCTTTTCATAGCTTATTGAACATGTTCAGACTAGACAATTCTTAGAATACAATGTATAAGCTAAGGAGTTAGAATCAAGTCCCTTTAACTCTCAAATAATGAAAAGCATTTTAGCTTGTGCTTTCAAGGGTGGAATTACCCCAAAGTATTTTTATGTTTATTATTTTATTGTTTTTTAAGTGCTATTTTTAAATTCTGTTCAACAGAATAGAAACACAGAATAGAAACAGAGTGTAGCTGTTTTTCCTCTAAGTAGTCCAGGACATTAATATGCAATTTCCTATTATTTTAATAAACTTATGGTCCCAAAGAGATGTTCATTGATTTTCCTTGTCTAAAACGAAGAATTGACTTCTGGATTGTTTTAAATGCAAATATTTATGAAGTCCCTATTTTTATGAAATCTGAGTTTCAAAAGATTAATATTGAAGAGAAGTGTGCCCGCAAAGGAATACAAGTTCCTTCTACTATGTCTGTATAGGTAAGCATTTTAATGGCACACAAGCTACTGATAAACATAAACATTATATTTGACATCCACGCATTAATACTACACAACTGTACTCTACCTCTGTCTCTATATGAAATATAACTTTTATTTACCCATAGAGGCCTCTGATACTATGCTTACAAACCACCAGAATTTACCTGTACTCAGTGTGGAAGGATGGAGTGGACTTTGGCTACCCAAGATGTTCATTCTTGTGCTACGTTTCTACAGAGAAAATGAATTACCGTTAAATCCACACTAAAACCTCAACAGAAGAGAATTAGTGCACATGCAATACAGATTTAATTTACAGGAAACTGGGGGCTGGGCAAGTTTAATGCAAGGATGAGAAAAAGAAATGCAATTTTGAAGGGGGCTAATCTACAAGCAGCAGCTCATTTCAGTTGGCTTAAAACACAAGCCAGATGTTAATGTTGAAAGCTCAGTATCTTTAAAAAAAAGGAAAAAAAAGGAAAATAAAAAATGACAGAAAAAAAGAAAAGACTGATATGTTTCTGCTCAGGCAAAACACCAGGCACTCAGTAAATCAAGCAGTATTTCCCTCCCGTACATAAAGCACCAGCTAGTGCTTCAGTAATGACTCCTATTCCCTAAGAGACGAGCATGTGGGAAAACTTGTACTGCAGCTGTCTGTCCACAAGACACTATAAACAAGTTACATCAGTTTTCATTGCAAGAGGTCCTGCCTCTTGTATATTCTGCAATTAAACTTACTGGGAGCAAGCCATTAGTCAGAGCCCCAGCCTCTTCCATGTGGGGAAGCATTTAATTTGACATATTCCTCCTCAGAGACTGGTTTTGCAAACTGGCAGTAAAGTTCTGGTGGGTCTGCTTTCCCCCTCAACTTTCCTCTGGACACTAGGGGGACAGAGAAGCAGTGGTAGAAGGTTGTTGTGAATGTGACAGTTTTGCTAAAGATGGATATTGACTTTCAGATCTGCATGCTTGCAGTGTGATTGCTTCAGGTCGGAGCTAAGCTATACTGTGACCAGCACTGCACTAACATCATAGCACACTCTGTGTTTTGGCTCTCAACAGACACTAATTACAAAAATAGAAAAGAAGAGAAGATAGCTACCCTCCAAGCATGTCCTTCTTCCAAGGCAGCACTCTGTGCTTCAGCAGGATTTTCAATAACTCTTCCTATTTGCCCCGAAAAATCCATTGCTACTAGTGAGTTTTCAGATACACTTCTCTGAAAAGGAATTTTCACTTGTTTCAAAAAACAGGGAAAGAAAAAACCAGCTTGAGAGTTTCATTTCAAAATGTTTTGGTTTCAGAACACTGTCCAAAGTTATCCTTCAACAGCATAGAAAATACAACTCTTTCCCACCCCCCGTCTCTTCCAAAAGATTCACAGACACAAAAATAAATGTTTTTTCTTTTTAGTCCGTAGGGGAGGAAGAGGATTCAAAGGCCAAGAATAAAATCTGTATTGCTCAGGTTGCCCGCTTGCCCTACTACTATGCTCCAGTCATTTTCAGGGCCAGTTGGGATCCAAATATAGGATCTTCACTTTTAGATAGCTAACAGTCAGCTTTTGGCCCAACATATTTTAGGAAATTTACATGTGAGTTTTGCCAGACCTAAGCTGGCTTCTGCAGAGACAGCCAGATGTCTCTGTACTGTACATCTCAAAGTGCCTGACGTATCCAAGATTTTTCAATCACGAGGATCATGTAAGCCTAAGATAATGGAGAGCCAACCACGTAAACTGTGCTCATGCGAAACGTGAACTTTACATTGATTTGCTACACAATGCTGAATTTACATTTCTTAGTGTAAAATTTTCCACTTTTAAAATGCAAAAGCAAATGTGTTTTTTTTTTTTTACAACATCATACATTAATGAGGTAAAGTTCATTACTTACTACTGGAGTGGAAAAGTGTGGAAGCATGGCTTTTCTCTGCTGGGGAATTCTGTAATTCTGATAGAGTAGCATTCCATACTGCCAACAGAAACGCAAGGACATTATTGTTATTCAAATATATACCTTAAGAAAAAAAAAAGTAGTGATTTAATAAAACCACACCGCTGACACACAATGTGCCACTCATTTATTATTTTCATGATCAGAAGCTGTCCCAAAGCAATTTGCATTGAGTAACAGTGATTGACAGGTGGCAATTGAGCAATAAAAATGCATGACAAAAGACCACACTTTTACAAGCCTGAGTGAAATACACAAGTAATTTCTGCCACTCTCAGCTATCACCATGTTTTCCTTGCAGAATAAAAGTTTTCACTCGAGGTCAAAACACAGATATTAACTCCTTTTTACCCTCTAGCAATGTGAACTTAAAAAACTGTGCATTAAGACATTCAAACTCAGTTTTCATAATGATAAAAAATAAGAACCTTTCTAATTCATTGTCTCTTTTAATAAATTTCACCAGGAAATAACACTTTTAGTACTCTTCTCCTCCTTATAAAAATAAGGTGACTGAATTCCAGTCATGCTCCTTGTTGAACATGATGAATTTTAGCACCACCAGTAGCTAAGATGGTAGGAAAACACCTACTCAGTGCCTTCCCCAGAGGCACAGTGCTGAAGTATAGCAACATTGCTTACTGAATGTTCTAATGGAAATGGTAGATATAATTTTGTAAACAGGGTAATACATGACTATGGAAAGCTAAATCAGTAGGTCAATAAAAAGCACGGTTGTGGCTGCGGCCTTGGGGCACAGCCTTAATTTTCCCTGACTACACTCCTTTAATCATCTTTCAGTGTTCCTTAAAAACAAACCCTTTTTTCCCTGCTAGTGTTAACTGCCTAAGGGTGAATGCTATATGGCAGCATACAGAAATTACTGCCATACAGTCCTGTTGCTGCCACACTGCAAAGAAAGCATCCTCTGAATGGTCACATCAAGATGCATGTCTACATATTTGGTAAGAAAAGCTAATTCTGTACACTGTGAAGGTTTTTCCTTGCTATTCAGAAACATCAGTGCTTTAACCAGTGCAACTAATTTCTTCAGAACAAATGGTATCTTCAAAGCACAATTCGCTACAATTATCTGATCCTCTGAGGACTTTCTCCACAATGCAAAATTCTGTTTAAATAGGGAAAGTAAAGGATAGCTGAGAAGAAACACTTGGAATTGCCTGGAGACTAAAACTCTTACTAGGGTATGCTTTTGTAAAAACTTAAAATAGGAATTTCTGTACTGCAACACAGAATCTCTTACAATTAAAAAATGAGATAATATTTGGAGAGCATTCAAAGAGATGTACTCTGGTTTGGAAGGTGACCGCTTAATGTAGATGGAGAACAGGCACTGTGTTTTCATACCTGCCGGCCCAGGAGCCCAATTTGCTTTCCCTACACTTAGAGGGTTTTGCATGATGGAGAGCCTGCACAGGGAGAGGAACAGGTAGTTGTACCAAACATTTGCCACCTCCTGAGGGTAAACAAATAAGAGAAACTTTCTTGAAAGGGAGTGGAGGAATAAACGATGCTCACGCAGCAATGGGAATCTTTGTGGCTTCTCCTAGCCAATGTCACCCACAGACTGGGAAGCGCTAAAACCTCACACCCTTTCTGATGCACCCGCTGCCTTCCAGCTCCTTGGATGCGTGCGCCAGGAGCCCATCTTCCTCAGCAGGGAGGTGTGAAACGCCGGTGGGGAAAAGGGGATTTTGGGAGAGAGGACTGTGAAGGCTTTGCTGGTGTGGGCTGCGACTTTGGCAGGAGCAGCGACTCTGTCCATTCGGGTCAGAGAGATGAAGTGCTCTTAGTGCTCCCGGGTTACACATCCCATTTTGGGCACAGCCTGGCACACGGCAGCCTCCAGCGGGATGCCAGTGTGCTGACCTCAGCGGCAGGAGGGAACAGCAAATCTGAAATTGTCGGTTTGCTACAGAGAGAGCTAAAGTGGACTGAGCTCAAGGTTCTCCATCCTATTTTAGTGGACACGTATCTAGTATCAAGTACCTCAGTACTTGTGCATGTCTCTTTTTTTTTTTTTAATCACATTTTGTAAATTACATTTTGACACCGAATATTGGAGCATAGGATAACTGGATGGAAGAGAGGTGTGGTTTTCATGAGCAGCACATTATCTGTAGATATTTATTATAAATCTTTTTTTTTTTATATGTGTATATTCATTTTAATATGAGAGAGGATCTAGTAAGGTACAGAGAAGATAACAGTGGTTTTCAAGGCAGCATCTTCAGGGAAAGATTTAAAACCAACCCAAAACTTCTGCACATTCCCCTCTGAAGATCTGGAAGTTTTCTGCTTCAAAGAGCACAAAATAGTCAACTTTCTCCTCAGTTCCCTCCATGCTGATTTTGTTTCAAAAAAACTGTGACAATTCCTACCATATTATCAAGAAATCTCATTGTTTGCTCTCAGATGTGGTAACTTTCATCAAGAGATAGGGTTGCTTATTTTTGTTACCTTTTTAATACAACCTTTAGAAAACTGACAAATTTGCTAAGGCTCTAGACACCACTCTGTTCTACTTAAGATAACCATTTAACATTATCAAAACATTTTATTTAGTTTTCTGATAACTTGCAAATACCTTGTTAAGCAATTTTTTTGATTCATTCACAGATCACAAATTTAGCTCCAAAACAAAAATTATACTTCATTCACATTTGGAAGGAATTGAGCTCAGTCCAGTGCTTAAAAGCTTAGAAGAGACAGGTTTATCTGGCATCTTGCTCTTAGCTGCATCAGTTTGGAGACAGGTAATGTTTAAGAACATATAGGTATTTTCTGATGAACACAATAACAAATGCAACTTAACTACAGGTGTAGCTGTATTCACATAGAAGAGATTAGGTACCTTGAGGAGTCGAAAGGCAGTCATCCAGCACGTCCTGCTTTGCTCATCTTCAGCACACAACAACCTCAGTTCCTTAGTTTCATTTCTCACTCTGTTGGGCTATCAAGTATCAGAGAGAAGTCAGCTACATTCAGTAGAAAACCAACACCACTAAGTTTACTGCAGACTAAAAGCAGGTATAGTATTAGTCCAAGAACTGGCCAGAAAAAGCTCACACCACCCTGAATTAAAGCTTAGGGGAGGCTGAGCATGCTTTGAAAGAGATCACTTTCTCAGCTGGGTCCAGTAAGATAAATGTCAGTGCCTACTCTGAAATACCCTGCAGTTCTGGCAGTTTATAGGAATAAGGCACTCGGGCCATGCTAGAACCAGAACCAAGGTGTCTGGGTTATTGTTTTTAGAACTGTGAGAAGTTTTACAAGCCCCCGTTTTGAGATGAAGAACCAAAGTTTCCATAACTGAAGGTTATTGAAAGTCTGCCTCCATCAGCTCAGGATCTGTCCTGCCAGTCTCTACTCTCTGAAGCAAACCCATGTTGTTCAGTTCTGCAATGGCTGCTAGGAAGGAGGCTACTTCACTGCTGTCAATAAAACCAGCTCCCAGCCTTATTTTCTTCTCTGAAAGTTACATGGAGCTTTGAAATACTTTCCAAACCTATCCATCTGCACAACAGTTTTTAAAATTCTCAAAGGCAACTGCTTATTCTTATTTCCATTTTCCAAGGCAATCTTCTTTAAAGAAATGTAAGCCTCTGGCCCACAATAATGATAAAATTACACCCAATCAGAGCTTGATCCTTTGTTGCCATATAGTTTTGGTGCTTGCTGTCCAGACAAACTTTCCTATTCAATTGGAGTGCTTGGAAAAAAAATTTCATCTGTGAGGTGAACCAGGGCCACTTCACAGGCACGCCGTGCTTCAGCACTGAGCTCATCTTGCACAAAAATTTCCCAAGCCAAAGGAGCACCAGATAAAGTGTTAAAAGTGTCACATAAAACGATGGCAAGATTCACAGGACATGCCTGCCAAATGAAAGACGTTAAAGATCAAGTCCTCATGACAGAAACGTTTGCAGAGTTTTACATACAAATCCCATTTAGCTGGGGGCTGGGGGGGGACGACTCTGAGCTATCAACATCGTCTTGAACTTTGGAAGAACTTTACGAGAAGGATTACCTTTATACAAAATCCATACTCTGCAGGTGCGTTGTACAACTTCTTGCCTGCTATCAAGGAGAAGATATTGCTGTCTTCTAGGTCAGCCAACAATTGCAAATGTCTTGGCTCCTGGGGAAATAATGTGTTTTATCATAGGTAAGTGTAAGATTTTGGAAGAAGCTTTGCAGCCTCTCAAGACCAACCTCCAACAGAGGGCATTGTACCAACACCGTGCTCCTCTCTCAGGGAACCTGAAGTGGACACAGGGTGTCACCTTTCCAATATCATCCTGCTAGCAGAAGGTGCTTTATACAAGAAGCTGACAAAACACTTATTCAAACACATCACATGAAAAATGGCATAACCTATTACATTGCTCCTGAGCAATCTGAAAGTTAGACAATAGAAAATACTGTTTAAGGTATCATTTAAACTATATTGAACTATAGTTAAACTATATGAACGATGTGCTTGGAGAGCATGACTTCTCTTGCTAACCTTGTTAGCACTACTTCAGTAGCCATAATTATGTTGTGTGGCTAGTTTGGTTTTATTGTCTAACAATGCTATATAGCTATTTTCATGTATTGAGAGCCCAGAGATTGATTGTCATTTGATCATGGCTTGCTTATCCTTTTCTGTGCAATAAAAAAAGGGAACACTGTGTGTGGATACTTAAAAACCAGCAAAAAAATACCCACTGTAAAAGCAGAAAACACTTTCACGTGCTGGTACTGTGCAACTTCTTTTTTAATCTTACCTTTGATGTTCCTTTTGTAGAACAATAAAGTCCTGATCTCCTCAAACACACATACAATTTCTTCCATGATTTCCTACCCAGTTCTTTCACATGCAAGAAACCTTGAATTTCAGGGCAGCTACTGGAGTTTAAAAAGTTCTGTTGGAGAGGAAAATGTAAATGAGGATTGTGTACGATGGATGGTTCATAAAATTGTCACTGCATTTGCAGAACAGAGAAGAAAATGGCAAATCACTTTGATGACTTGGGGCGTAGTTACACATTATGCTTAAACTGACCTAAATGTTTAAACTGATTTACAATCAAAATGGATATTCCTACTCCTCTCGTTACATCTACCTAGCTAACTCCTCGTGCCACTGATACCTTCCTGTTCTCTGTGCCAATATTAAATCTCCAAAAAGCAAACCATTTCTCTGTATCCCCATTCTTCTTGCACTTGGCCTGAAGGGGCACAAAGCAAGCTTATTAACTGTTAAAATGATACCTTGTCACAACAATTCTGGCAACTAGTCTAACTTGAAAACATTGGCCAAAATCTGCAACTTTATCCCGAGGTTCTAGAATGCAAACAGCCTATTTCAGGATTTCCCACATTAAAGTCTTATATAGCACATGCACCTGTCATGAGAGAAGAGGTATGACAGACAACAGAGTATTTAACTCAAAATGAAACACAGAGCAGTCAAGTAAGTGTCAGCAATTATACTAGGCGTCAAGATCCAGAAGTATTTAAGTTCTTGACATAATTAGAGGGACCACATATGGAGCCATTTGATTTGTGATACATCAGGAAGGAAGTATTAACTGTGGTTAGAGAGTTGATGGATTGCCCCCTTATTACAATGGGCCAGATTTTTAAATGACTGACTTGCTCAGTAAGTTAAATGCCAAACTAATAAATTCAACTGTAGGAAGAAAAATGCATAAACCCAGTTGAGTTAGATGCCTCTGCAATTCTTGAAGGTTGTGTTTTGGTGTTATTTGGTGGGCAATGCCCACAGGAAACAAAACCAAAAATCAGTCTCCTGTGTCAAAATTCTTAGCTGCATTAAAACCTAATTTTTTTTCCAGTCATTCTCATCTAACAGAATGGAAAAGAACAGTCAATTTTCCTTCTATTTGTACTGTGAATCTACTTCTCAACTGTGAAAGGGAAAGACCAAAAGGAGAACATATTCTCTCTGTCAAGCTAGATAAACCAAAAGTAAACTAAAATGCAAGCTTTTTTGCATATCTGGGCCAGGCTGACACTAGGAAAACCATATCCCGCTGTTTTTAATGCTATTGCATATGATAGCATGAGATGAAGTTTCATATTCTTCCATATTTTGTGTGTAATTAAAAACAGTACACTTGCTCAATGTTTGAGGTGGCATCTGATCCAACACACTTAATGACCACTGCAGGAGGTTTACCTTCAACAAATTACAACTGTCATTGAAATTATGAAAGATCGTGTGTATTTTTTAAAAGAATAGGAGTATTTAATATAAATGCTTTAAGGAAGATTTTTTTTTTATGGTTATAAAACAAAACTAAAGAGAATGTACCCAACCTCTTTCCCCCACCCTCTCATGCTCTTAAACCCCTGTAACTTATGCTTCTCCAGCACTGTACCTAACTAAGCCTTCCCAGAAGCAAACTCTTGTATCTGACAAGCTTGTAAGGTTTTCCTTTCCCTACTGCTTGAGTTACCCTAGGTTCAAAACTTTTCCATCTTCAAGAACATCTTGCTCTTTTAGGCAGTCCTGCTGCTCATGTTAACAAGCAAACTCAATTCTTCACTTATACTGGAGGAAAAAGGGTCCAAGGTGTGAAGACCTCTATTCCTACCAGTCTGTGGCAATGCCTGGTCACGACAGTTTGGGTTTCTGACTGCAGCCTCACTGCACGTGACATTCATTTTTAATTCCAGGAATTGGTTTGATTTTTGTTTCATTTCCCAGCCAAGAGCAAATGCTACCATTTTAAATTCTTCTCAGGGAACCTGGAGCCAATACTTAATGGATTTTGAGGTGGTTACTGGACAGAATGAATGCCCTGGTTCAAAAGTCAGTGGAAACTTGTATTTAAACAGAGTCAGTGCATATTTGCAAACATGCAAAATGACAGAAATCAAGCTAAAATCTCAGTTATTTGTATGCATACTTTCTTCACATATTTGTGCCTTCTGCTTTATAATTTGTCTGTTATTTGTGGTGCTGTTTTCCAGGCATCACGGTCTTATATTCTTAATACAGTACTCTTCTAATAAACTGTGCTTTAACTTGGCCTCATCAGTTGAATGTCCCTCGTTTGAGAAAACAACTAAAATGAAAAAAAATTTAGACTACAAGGTTTAGATCCAAGTGCTTAAATTGAGAGGTTTAAGTGAATGAGTTACTGGTCAGAGAGGTAGCCCATGCTTCAGCACTGTCCTTGGAGGCCAACCAACTGTGCCACCACCACAGTTCCTTTATGAGCAAGCAAGAAACTGTTCAGTGACATCAAAACTTCAGTAGAAACTCATTGCAACTCTGCATGCCACTGCCACTTAGATTATACAACTTTACCAATATATATGCATAAGGGACACACCCCTGTAATTTAACTTGGGGAACTTTAAATGGAATTACTTTGCAAATAGTACATACAATTTCCTGTAACTATTTGTACTTACTTCCCAAGGAATTATTTTTCTATATAAAGAAGCAGCTAGTTGGCTGAACCATGGGGACCATGGTCCTTATTGTTAATTCTTGCCAGGCACAAACATGGGACATTAAAAGCAAAAGCAAAACCTCTCACCATCTCTAGCCCATCTTCTAATCTACACACATATCTTTACACTTTCTCCTATGCTATGATGTAGAGTATAGAGGACTACTTCTGTTTTGCTTTTTATAAGGTATATTTGTTTTTCTAGAAATATAGCTGCTAAGACTGTTTTAGGAACAACACTAGGTGGCCAAACCAGGTACCCACAGAGTAAGCTGAATATTAATGGAACAAATATGTATGAACATAGCTATGAATACATTGTGTTTATAACTTACACCTCAATGCCACCAGGTCAGATCTTGTCAGATAGTTTAAACACTTGTATCACATGCTAGCTTACTACACTGGTCTTTCTCTGACCAGCTATTTCCAGATAGAATTTCCTCTGAATTCTCCCTTCCTTCCTCTGAACCTCTCCCCTCCAGCTCCGAAACTTTCTTTGTCCATACGGATAACTTACAGTACCTGCAAAAGTTGTGACTGTGGGATACTGCCATTTGTTTGCTGGCACCAGGCAACCATCTGCTCTGGAAAAAAATTCTAGACACAAAAAGAGAAGACAAGTGTAAGTCACATTATATTTGAATACTTCTACATAGAACAACTGGAATTTTCTTGTAGTCATTAATTTTTTAATCTATCACTCTTAAATCAATTTGGAGATCTCCTGATACAGAAAGTAATACTGGGGCTTTCAAGTGCAGTTCCTCCCTTCCTTCTGCTCACCAAACGCCCATGCAGACAGAATGTGGATTTTTAAAATATCTGACATGCAGCATTTGCTAAGTGCGTTTTCCCATTGCTTCATCTTCTACTGAGGGCTTTGGGGGATCCCTAACACCCTCTACTTTCTAAAGAAGGACAGCATGAATGGTCCTGCAGGTTGGATATGTGGTGACTCCTTGCTTATTGCATATTCTGCCAACAAATTTCTGTGCTTTCCTCTCCATCCAGAAATGTTGTTCAGCAAACAAACTCTCTGTAACTCCATGTGGAAGATGGAGAGCAGGAGTAATAACAAGTTTTCTCTGCCCTCACAGGGATAAGCTGGATGCAAATGCCTTAGAAGAAGTCTCAGGCAGGGACGCTGCAGGATCTCCAGTATGTACACCTCATGCTCGGTCCCTCAGAAGGCTGCAAATGAAGTGCCGTTCACAGACATTAATTATGAGAAAGAGTATGACTGTTGATGCTTTCACTTGGTTGTTCAACAGCCAGGTTATGCATAGGGCTTTAAACCTTTCAACCTGTCAAGAGAAAAGTCCTTTCCAAAATCTACCCCTACACGTTTATGTTTCAGGGTAACATTACAGAACCCAGTGTTTTTTCTTGCAAGGATAGGTCACCATATACTCCATGAAATAAAATAATAAAAACTGAACCAGGATGCGTGCAATAATTAGGCTCTGTGTCGTATGCCCTACTTCACATGCTAGCTTTGAATAACCTCAAAGCAGACATCTACTGCCTTTTCCCCCATCCCACAAACACAGAAGCAAATATTGTTTAACACACAAACAGGTGCTTCTACAGCGCCTTTGGATTTCAGGCACCTGGTACAATATCTCACTCATACTGAATCTTTGCATGACTAAAAGGTCAGACAGTTTTCTGACTGCTAAATTGATGACTTGACTTCAGATTTATCCCTCCAGTTCCCCTTTTCATTTGCCATGTTTTAAAATGCCTATATAATTTGGTACACTGAATTTACTACACACAGTAATTACATGAAGTCATTCTTGAAGTTTTTAAACATTATTTGAAGCAGGAAGACATGTAGAAATGCCTGAAATAAAACAATGACTGATTATAACAAGATGAATCACCACAAAAACGTCTCCAGTTTAGAACATTCGTCACTCTTCAGGCAATATAAATTTCAGTCTTTAGGGCATAAAGAGAAAGGCTGAAGAGGAATCACCCTTCTGCCAGGTAAGTTGCACAATGAATTATGAAAGCTAACATTTACCAGCCTCTCTTGAGTAGAAACAGTGCCATATGGCAACAGCTAATGCAACGGATAGGGAGCCTTCGCATTCTTACACCAAAAGAATGATTTATTCTCTGATTGCAGGAGCCTGGGACTGAATGCCAAGCATTCTGGGTTTTACTCCCATGCTCTGTTATTAATTAAAGTATACCACATGAAACCAATGTGCTAGCTTCTATGATACCAAATTTCTGTACAACACTCAGATGTTCATAGGTTATCAGATGGGAAGATCAACAGAAGCGAAGAATTACAAACACTCTGTGTACAGAAATGTTTCACGCCGTAAGTCAAGGCACAGCCTCTGAAACAAGCACCAGCAGATGACAAATGTACGTGCAAGCACACGTGTGAGGATGCAGCAACTGTGCATTAGCGTCTATGAGGAAAGGAATGAATTTATCATCCGCAGTAACTTCAGCAATGAATTTGCATGTGACCTCATGGATCTTTTTTCTTCTGGCACCAAAAATGCCCAACTGACCCAAAATCTGTTATAACCTAAACCACCTCTGCATTACCCTTCTCCAGCTATCTAGATGGGTGGCACCAGATGACACCGGTTCATGTCAACAGCTCATTCCAACTTAATTGTTTAGATAAAATGTGAAAAATTATCCCTAAATAAGCAGTTACACTGCAAACAGTTTAAAATTACAACATTCAAAGGATCTTACAAATCAAGGAATAAGCATAGCTATGACATACAATAGTTTTCAAGCATGGATATACATGAGGACCTAGAGAGAGCGTGTTACTATCTTCAGCAAAGAAGGCAGAGCACACTAGTAAAGCACAGCCACAGGTAAGACAATGTTCAACATACATACCAATAAACTGGAAATTCCTTGTATGTACTAAGTGCTTTATGGGTTAGTCAAGGTTCGGTTTTTTCAATTATTACTGTCAAAAATTGAAAGGTTTGGATACTGGATGCTATGTGATCAATTTGCTTCAAATCAAGTAACTTTGAAGATAATGAGTAAATTGCACTTCTGATTGTTTTTTCTTAAACCAACAAAATTTCCCTGTCTTGGTCACTGTCCAACATAATAGTCATTTTGAAACAAGTATATTTGGTAACTTGAAAACACTTGAAGTTTTTAGGCTGGGAGAAGAGTACGAGGAATTTAAACATTGGTTAAAAATTCTTTGGAAAGAATTCTGTTTGTTAGTTGCTTTCTGTTTTTTTTAATAGATGTTTAAGATATAACAGTGCCTAGCAATGTTATTGCAATCTATCCCTCTCTCTGTGGTGTAAATAACTAAGTAATGAGACTCACCATGGGATTTTTGAAAAATTCATATTTTGCGTAATTCTTCCTGAATAAAAATTTACTTTCACTTCCCATTGTGGACTCAACTTGAACTATCAGCTCATGATCTTCCAAGCACCTCTCTGTGAAAAGAGAACATGATGTTAATACACATAGCTGACCAGCAGAAGCAGCAAGACCAACTTCCGAAAAACAGAAGTAAAACAACCAAGTGTAACTTTGTTACCTTTTAAGAAGTTATCAAAACATATAGCTTTTACACCATACTTCCAGGAGGCATTTAAGTATTACAAATTTTAACGTTATATGCCAGTGTTCTTCAAAGACTTCCTACATCATGGCTTCATAAGCACAGACTTTTAAGAAAGGAAAGAACATAAGATTTTGTGTGTGCAGTAGCCTAAATAATACACATGAACCTCTTCTTTTGGTGCTGGCTATATGCTGTGGAACTGGCAAGGTGGAGAGATTTAAGGAGAAAAAAGCTGCGGCAAGGCCATCATTAGGTCTTGAACTATCACAGAACTACAGTGTCCTATTTGATCACACTCTATAAAACCAGTTCATTTCAAGGTGAACTCCAGGCCTTTATTGTAGATGCTAGACAATGGGGTTTATTATGAAAGAGGTCACAGGATCTACTTTACAGGAATACTGACAGAGACAAATGTTTTGTACACATGACAGGGCAATTTTCTGCTCTAGATTTGGTTACAAGGTAACTCCCCACAACCACCACTTCTCTGGTCAAAAGAATGGCACATCAAAGCATGAACAGATAGCTTAACAAATGCAATTCACTGAAAGCAGTTAACTCGAAAGAAGGCAATTGGGCTAAGTGTGCACTACTTAATGAACTCATTATCTTGGCAAATCTTCTAAGGTTTATGAGAAAATATTTAGGTATTTTTCAAAAGTCTTAATAGTCAGTACTTTCATCCCTTATATAATAGGAAATAAAAAATGAGGTCAAACAAAAAAATAAGTTTTGCAAAGCTCCATCCATCATGCGTGTGACTTGCTGCCCAAGGAAGTTTGGAGAGTCCCTTCCCTGCTCTGCATTCCTGCATCCTCGCATTCTCGCAGTTAGAAACGCCAGGCTGCCACCCAAGGTCTCTATCTCTTTCAGGATAGAAAGCAAGTAATCACTGGTATCTCAAAAAGTAGCAAGCTCTTGAATGTCACTTGAATTATTCAATTTACCAGATTGATATAAGTTCTTTGACTGAAAATTTAACCTCTCTCTGAATGATCCCATTGTCTTTTTCACCTACATTTAGATTGTCAGTCACCAGCGGCTCATTGATGACTTCAGCATTTACCATGCATCTGAGATGTCCAGCCTTGCTATAGATTGTGTTTCAAGGGGTTAACATCGAAGATTTTCCATACTGGGCTGCTCTCAAATAAAGAGCTGTTTCTTAGGGCATTAGCCATAATAATGTATGCGACAATACTGCTGTTGGTAGCAGTTAATTAAGGACGTTTTGCACCATCTGAGCATTCATCACCTAAACCTCCACATTATCTAGAAGCTTCACAGCTGAAGTGTCAGGTATTGCTACTGATATATTGCTACATCAGTTTTGGGCAAATAGTTAAGTCATTTCTCCTCCACGCTGTCATGAGGACGGTAAGCCTATGAGGGTGGAGGGTCTTTCTGATTTCTTAATTATGCTTCCTCCAAAAAACATTTAATTATGTCTGTATGAATCTTCATCACAGCATGAACCCTGAAAGGCCACGTGTCCTGCTACTGCCTGCTTCTGTCATCACAAAAAACTGTGGTCTTCACTTTCCTAATGCACTGAAGATTGCTCACCTGAGGGCTGGGACAAACCATGTCCTGTTCATTCTGTCCTGAGGAAATGCAGTATCGATGAACATTGTCCATTTGTTTTGTATTTTGATTATTAATATGTGTAAATATACCCAGAGACTGTTTCTTAGAGCCTTTAAGCAACTGACCTAGATGTATTTCTTTACTAAATCAAGACTCTTTTGAGAATCTGTGGCGACACTCCCACTGATTGAATGTTTACATTTTCATTTTGATGGTGAAAGGCATCTTGAAGAAAAGGTGCAGCATTTCATAGCACGTGCATGTAAAAAAGAAACTACTCCTGGTCGGCTTGCTACTACTTCATAGAAGTTGTTAACTTGGGAAGTCCTTGGTAATTTGCACTCGGGTAGTACAAATGGGATGAATTGCCACTTGACACACCAGAAACTCAACCTCAGCCCTGCTTTGAGCTTCCTGCTACAAAACTAGAAGCACATATGTCAGTCTATTAAGTTCAATCGGTCAGTCTGTCTTCACGTGGCATTGCTGCTGAAATGACCAGAAATCCCCTCCCTTTTAAAATTGCCCTGTATTATTATCTAAACTTCTACAGAACTGTAGAAGTGATACAAGAGGGGAAAAGGAGCTGGATTCCATCATGAACAACTTGCAGGCATGGCCCAAAATTCTCAATTGCAAAATCACTACCAATGACAGGTGAGCTGAAGTGTGAAATAGCCCGCCCTGTTTTTGTATTTTAGCAAGCTCTAACTGTTCCACTTTTAATTCATTCAGATTAAGTCAAATCAAATTCAATGCACATGTAAACATGAAAATCTATGTACAGAACTATGCAGCAATTCTTTCTTGTATTTCAGAGCCCTACTATTTTTCTTTCCTGCTTCAAGTGCATTAAATAAGACTTACAGTCAATTCTAGAGCTTGAAAAATGAGATTTGTGGGTAGAGATTCTTTCAGTGTCCAGACACATACTATCATGACAGTCTGTCTTTCTTATCATTATTTCTCTTAATGTCCAATACATCTCAGTCCCCACCCTAAACTGATGATAGTTAAGCATGGAGTAGAGCATAGGGAGAATACCACACTTTATGAACAGGTTAGGTGTATTTCTAGTTGCAAATGAAATAATGGGACCAATTCAAGTTTCACAGACTGCTTAAATCTTGACCACAAAGTGTTTTAGATACTAGTGGTACAATGCAGCAGGAGTCGTTTCCACATGTCAAATCTAAGCAAGTCAGGTGGTAAATTGTCACACCATTACCTCCAGTGAGAACACAAATATTTTGTGCAGTCCAACAGCTGTTTGAAGTTACTCACAAGCACACGTGTTATGTGAAATACACTTGACTACGTGTGCAAAGTAAACAGTCGGGTGAAAGTTCCTTAAAAACTGGGACCTAGAAGAGCACCACAATGGTAAATGTGCAGCTGGCTTCAAAAATTTGCTCTTGTCCTCAGTCTGCCCAATGGCAAAATAAATGAACTGGTTCTGCAAACTGAGCTCTTTTGAAAGGTAGCATTAGGCAAGACCAGGGAGAGGGGGAAAAGACTGCACTTAATGAAGGAACTCACCTCTTTTGGTGGGCTTCAAGGTTACCGCCTACAGCATTAAGTCAGCAAGGATGTCTTAAGTAAGAAATAATATCTTCTGGAAACACAGAATTCTCACTGTTCTACTGCTTTTAAACCATATTTCTTGCCGTACTGCTAAGTATCTATTCACCACTGTTTGGTACTTATACTAGCAATCTTGTTTCTAGGGGGAAAGATATGGAACATCAGACACCTGATATAACTGCACCTAAGGTGCAGACAAATTACTACCTTGATCTAACAGTCTCTGAAACACGGGGAAGCATTTAAGCTACTGAAAAGCTAGAAATAAGCAGATGTATAATAAAAAAATCATACTGCAACTAAAAATTGGGTGCACACATGAAAGCTGGTATTTAAAGTTTATTGAATATGTCACAGTGTCTACTTTAGTCCCCAAATACAAGAAACTGGATGTTGTTGTCTGCTGTTAAATGAACTCTTCTGTTCTCTTTTCCGTCCATATCCTTTCAAACACGTGAAATCTGTATCATTACCTCTTTTTGACACTTTAAATACTTTTTTTCCGTTGTCTGTTTGCTTTACACCCTCACTGCATCACTTTTCCCACAGAGCTACTGCGTGGCCTTACAGAGGACATCCCTGGAGCGGTCCCTGTGGAACCAAGCCTGGTGGCTGCTGAAACCCCAACCTGCAGACCCCTCTTTCTCTGGGACAGCCGGGCCCCCGCTTTGTGCTGCAGTGTGAAACAGAGGGCCAAGGCAGGCAGGTCCCCACGTATATAAATGCAGCCCGATAAGTATCTTGCTCTTTTCCCATCATTGTTAATTACCAAGTTATTTGTGTGTAAACAGAAGCTTTTGATTTCCTAATCAGCCTCCTGCCCGATTCATTCAGAGATGTCACACACCAGAGTTTGACAGCACAATTAGTCACCATGGAAGCTATTGTGATGTCACAAACACTGAATTGTGGCATCATTGAATGAATCTGGCAGGAGAAGGATGTTGGTTACAAAGGAGAAGGCTTCTGTTTACACAATACCTTGGTAATCAGCAATGATGGGAAAGAGAATATAGAAAAAGAGAGCCTGGTAGTTTAATGAGCATTGATAAAACTGAAAATTTGTAAAGGTTGTTAGAAGCGCGCATGTGGCATATTAAGCTATGGAGATAAAGATTCTGTAATTTATACCTTTATTCTTCACCTCTTCCTATGTCCCCAGAACTGAAAGTATATCACAGTATATACAAATGAGTATTTCATGTTAAATTTTTTCACATACTGCTATATTAGCAGAGATACCCAATAAAACCATTAAATAATCAGGATAGTCTGTGATATTTTTTTTTGAGTGCTATTCTGTAGAGCAGTGAATTTATCTGCATTTAACAGTGTTGGTTTAGGGCATTATATCTCCAGCAAATTGTTTCCTTTTTATTTGTAAGGGTTCTGAATTGCATTTTTAGACATAAAAAAACCTCTGTTAACTACAGATAGCATTCACAATTCCAGTGCTGGTGATCGCAGCTTATGATTTACCTTCCTCTATTTTTCTAGAAAAAATTCTCCATGAAGTATATCGACTAATACTCAAAATGTTACACTTTCTAAACCGTTATTTTGTGCTATGTGGAATTATAGACAGCGTATCTGAGCGATATGCACTTGCAAGCTGCACAGCAGAACCTTGCAACTAATCAGTGCCACAAAATAACAGGAAAAGCAAGACTGAATAACATGAGATCCTTTCAGGTACCGTAATTAAACCAATTCACTGTGTTATTTAATTCCCCACAGTTCTTCCTCTTGCTGCCTTCTTGAAACTGTAACCATGACACCTTAATTTCAATCAGGTGGAGGAGCTGCCGCCTGGAGAGCAGATGCCACTGCTGGTCCAGAAATCGCCCATGGATTTGCGGGTGGTGCCACCATTTTTTCCCTGCCTGAAGTCAAGTTTAGCCACCCCCCTCCCCCACCTCAGCATGTCTAGCTTTCATAAGCATTACTGTAGGTATGCAAAGCTGAGTCTGTTCACCCAGGTCTCCCAGCTGGTGATGAGCTGAGCTGTTTCACAGGACCAGTACTCTAAGGATCAAGCTTAATTTGCCTAAGCTGTTTATTTGCAATAGCTTCAGACACAGCAAGGTAGCAACAGAGCGCTAGCGTGAAGATTAGACAGTTATTTTTCTTTTTTGTAATAAAAAACCAGAGGATGGGAAATAAGGGAAGGACTTAAAATGGCTTAAACGCTTAACACATCAAATTGTAATACACAAAAAGCACGTATGTGACTTCAGCTAATTGTACAAATAAAAGCAGTGGAAAGAAAATGTTCGGGCTGGAAGCACATTAATACGAATTACACATATTTTATGTTCCCAGGTAACCATGCCACCCCTTTGACCATTCCCTACCTAATCCTAGGTGAGGGTGATGCTCCACTAGAGTCCAGCTGTTATCATCCACACAATGACTTTTGTAAACGAGCAGCTGACAGAGGTCCCTGGCTGTCATGTCTGCTAGAATCTCGACCACTTTGCTTGTTCCATCTTCACTAAAGACTTTTACATCCTGCAACATAAAGGGTACACTTACAGATCAACAGCTCCGAACATCGGCAAACCACACAGCTACTGTAGAAAAAGCATCCTATTGGTGTGAGGGTTCCAAGCACCTTGGCAGCCAGGACAAATGACATGGATGATTCACTTTATAACACTTTCTCTTGATGTCCCCTTGCCCTATGTCCCCTCCCCCCTCCCCAACACCTCCCTGCACTAAACAAAGATTCAGTAGGGTTAATATAACCACATATATAGAAAAAAGTGTGACAGCAGGTTCTGTATAAAGCTGTGTAAGGTAAGCAAATGTGAAACAATATCAAGAAAGTACTTCAGCAACAGTGGGTGAGAGAAATTACATCCAGTCAAACACACACAGTTTTCTCTGCGATCCCGTCGGAGGCCTCCGAACATTTCCAGAGGAGCAGGCCAAGACCCCAAAGATTAAAAATGGGTCTCCTGTTCCTCACTAACTTTTGATTGTTTCACTTGGGGATGTCCCACTTGCAGTTTGTCGGCGGATCAATTATCTAGCACAATCCACACATTTCTCTCCCTGCCCTGACTTCTCTTTTGATCCTAGCTTGAAAGTAGTTCAAAACCAAACGTGCATACGCTGCACATCCTAAATGTTAACGGAGAGGAGAGAACAAGTCAGGAACCTTCTCCCCACCTCCCGAATCATACAGATGCTCTCCTCTTTGCATTGTTCTGCTCAAGCGAGAGACACTTGCCGCAAAATTTTTTCTCTGGGCAAACGTGCAGGTCCGAGATTTAAATCAACTCCGCGTTTAAGAACGCTCCGCATCCTAGCGAAGGGAAGGCGAAGCCAACAAAAACCCGGAGGGTAATTTGATATAGAAAATCTTACCTCAACAGCACGTAAAAGGCAGCAGTCGGAAGAACAAGATGGCATTTTAAATAGAGATCGCCTCTTGGGAGAGAGTTTGCTCTCTGCCTCCGCCGACCCTTTGTAGCCTGCAGCTGGGCGCCCAGGGTGCCGGCGGGCGGTGGAACCGTACCTGTCACGTAGCCCCTGCTATGGGGACTGTTTCTGGGGAGGGAAACAACTCTGCCAGAGCTCCACTCAAAGGGTTACACGCAATCTTTGCGGTAGTGAATCAAACCACACTGTGTAGACCAATCCTAGCCCTCCCTCCGACTGATGTAATCATTTCCCACACACTATCAGACTTCCAAATTATTCCCGCCCCCCCCAACCTCAAAAAAAAAAAAAAAGAAATTACAAAGGAAATTTGTTTTTATGACCACCCACGGGGGTTTGAGACCCCCTCCGGCAGACCCGAAGTTGAAAGGCCGATTGGGGGGTGGGGGGGTGCCGGGGGAGACCCGCAGCCCCGCCGGCGGCCGCGGGCGTGCTGCCGGCGCCGCGCCTGCCCGCAGCCCGGCCTGCCCGCGGCTGATGTCATCTGCCTGCAACAACTTCGGCACTTGAACTTCTCCTCCCGACGGCTCCGGGATGGCCCCGCACCCGGCTCCTCGTACGGGGGGGCGCTGCGGGACGGGGCGGAGGGGGGGGTGTGCGGCGGCATCGCACGCCCAGCCCCAGCGCCCGGCGCCTCTCTCCCTGCCTGCCTGCCTTCCTCTTCCTCTCTTCCCTCCCCCTCCCTTCCCCCCCCCACGGCTCACAAATTCAAAACCAGCCAGGGAGGAGTTAAAGCCTCATGGAGCCCAAGTGACTCAAACCTTCAGGAAACGGCTTCATCTGACAGCAGGGATGAGGCAGCTCTTTCAGAAGTAGGCTCCGGAGGGGAGGGGACGTGCCGGGGAGGGCGGGGGGGGAATCCCGGTTGCTGTAGCTGTGGGGAAGGTATGCCCGCTGTACAGCGTTACAGCTGCGCTCCCCCTCCTATCAACGCTTCACCAACTCAGAGGCATCCTCGCACACGGCGAAATTTTTATTTTTTTTGGGGGGGGTGGTTGGGGGGGTGGTTGGTGCCTCCTCTTTTCGTTCTGCGAGCAAGTCTGCTTTCTGTAATTGGCACCCATTATACAGCGGAGCAGCGCCTTCCGTCCGCGGAGGGGGCGAGGCGAGCAGCGGGGCCCCGACCCCGGACCCCCCCGCAGCAGGGAGCGGGGCACGGGAGGAACCGTGTGCCGGATGCCCGTCCGTTTGCCAACAGGGGAGCGCGGCTCCCGTCCCCCCCCCTCCGGACGCGCAAGCAGAGTGAAAAGCCGCTGTTTAACAAACCGGAAAGTTCCTATTTTGTTCTGGTTTCTTTGGGGAATGGGGAGGGACTGAGACCCACTTGATTTTTTTTTTTTTTTCTCTCTGTAGCTGGGAAAGGAGTGACACAACCGAAAAAGTGGTGCTGAAAGAATTCCTTTCTACTTTCGGCTTACTCAGTGCACATGACTCCACTTTCCGTATTGAAACTGAACTATTTGGGATGGATTTCCTGCTTCAGGAACCAACCTGGTGACATCATTCATTCATTCATCAGTCGCCGAGTGAGCGGCACAGCCCTGCGCTCGCTGCCTCAGCCCCGCGCCCGGGGAATCACCGCTCTTCGCAACACCTCAGGCACGAAACCCTCCTCTTTTCCTTCTCTGCTGGGAAGGAGGCAGGGAGACAGGGCAGGATGCTCCTCATCCCTGCCCCTGCCGCGTCCCAGAAGAGAGGAAGAGCTGTTCTGCTGAGGGCGCCTCTCAAGTCCTCGCGGGTGGAAAAGAGCAAGCTGTGAGACAACCACCAGGCTTTTCCCAAGCTCGAGAAGACTTGATGGCGCACGGCCACTGGAAGAACACGCCGCAGCCGTCTTTTATGCCCGTTCCTGCTGTGCTCCCTCGGTACGAAGGGGTCACGGGTAGGTGTCCCTCCCTCTCTCTCCAGAGTCTGAGCTGATGTCAGCTATCCTGGTGTATCTCAAAGCCGGTACGGGCTGCACAACATTGGGCTGGTCTTTGGCGTGCCACTCTGCTGCAAGGCCACGCTCCTGCCTCCCACCACGAGTCAGGCCCTGCAGGCGGCACCCTGCAATTCCCACACCACAGCCCCCATGGGAGCGACCGCACAAAGGCGGGTACGCTCATTCACTCGGGGGCTTCCAGCGATGCCTTTAAAAGCTCAGGGACGGGAGCACGGCGGGCGGACGGCGTGAACGCAGAAATGAGCAAGTTAACTTCACCGGCTATTAATAGTGCCGTGTCGGCTCTCAAGGACGGCACAAGGCCGCGTATCGCCTCTGACATCATGGGTATAAAAGACTGCATCAGGAGGGGATGTAACGGCGTGAGCTGAACCCTGCCCTTGAGGACAGGAGAGAGAGAGAAGTGAGATGAAACCCCACGCCTCTGCAGGGGCAAGGCTGCCACGGTCTCTAAGAGGCTTACGCCAAAGGCAAGGGGATTTTATGTCCCCACACAACGCATGACGTCTAACCACAAATATGAAACCAGGCTGACGACAAAGCTTCAGCTCAAGCTTTCTGACAGTTTCCGCGACAAAAGAGGCAGATAACAATACTTCTGTGTCACAGAGGGGACTTCAAGTCAGTTGGTCAAAACCAAACCCCTCACATTTCCTATCTGTTTCTTTTCTCTCTTTTTTCTTTTTTTTTTTTTGTTTTCAAGGAAGGATCTCCTACTTTAATATGTTTAGGGCTCCCTGTTCAAACTTCTTCCACCAGAAATACTATTTCACTTGCAAAATTGGTCTGGGGCTTATTATCTACAAAGAAAAATGAGGCAGAATTTAATCTGAATAAAATACTCCAATAATGAAAACACTTTAGCCTGAAGAGCAGTTCAGAAAGTTAGTCTTGACGCTTTTGCCCTGCATCCTTCCAAGAAATGCCGTGAAATGCAACAGCAGACTGCCTGCAACAGTGATTTACAAAAGGCCCTAATTACGTCAGCAGCACAAGGCACCGTCTATTCAAAATTAAGGTTAAGAATGCTAAGCCAACCAGAGCAGTATATTGGCTGAACATTCAGTGCTTTACAGTGCAAAGGAGCAGATAACAGACTGCACCATTGTTCTTGGAAGAATTCTTCCTCCAAGCTTCTTTTTTTCTTTCTTTCTTTTTTGAAAGACAGACAGACTTAAAAATTAAAAATTTAAAAGAACATTAATATTCATCACTTCAGTGGTTTCATATAATGGGTTGCATATCTTGAGTACCCTCATGGCTGTTTCATCTTCCAGCCTCAGTTCCTTAACCTCACTGCAGTATTTTGTGTGCATCAAATAACACAAATGTTATTAGGGATGAGGACAAAAAAAGCCACCCCAGTTGTGTCATGGTCACATTACTTCTCCAATTTTCTATTTGTGCTATTTTTTTTCCCCATTTTCCGCAAAAGAAAACCTATGACTATACACAATTATCATAAAAATTCACACTTTTAAATGACACACTGAAAATCTCCAGCAGCAAATGGATCCAAATTTGCATTCTACAATCTGAAATTAATCACGGTGTGATTTGTATCAGTGTAAACCCACCTTTGTTATCCAGGATTATGACTCCAAACTAGATATAAGGCGAGAATACCAGTTAACAGAAATCTGACCGAAATCTAATAGATAAAAGGTTTCAGCACACTAATTCTGCAAGAGTTTCCCTTTATAAGAGATGAAGATTAGGGATATCGCAGAAAGCCATTAAATACCCTGAAGAATCATTACCAAGAGCTGCAGAAAATCAGTCCAGCAAGTTTTGACTTTCATGCCCAGGTTTCACCTGTCAAGATTGTTCAGACATGAGAACTGTACCATCAGTGAGGAAGAAAATTGAACTGAAATGCATGTACCTTGCTCAAGCAGAAGGAGCGATTTATTGCAGAAGGCACCTATGTGCCAGCTGGGTGCTTGCTCATTTCACTGGAACCCTGTTTTGATGAGATCATTTTTCGGAAAGCTTTCTATACTCAAAGCTCATGGGCTCACAAGAGCAGAATGAGAGTCACTGGAGGAATCAGTCAACTCAAAGCTGCTGAAGACTCAAGCTCTGCATGCAGGTTACCCTTGAACTGCTATTTGCCCAGTTAAGAGGCAACAAAAAAAGAAGGCCTCCTAAAGTTGCAAACCTGTGATAAAGAAAAGCCTCTGAGCATGCTCTGTGCACACCTGACAGGCAAGCAACTCGGTCAACCACATCTACATACTGGAGCACCCGCCAGTTCCCACTTACTTGCCCAGCAGCATTAAGGCAGCTTTATAAGACACGGGAATTTCAAGTGCTGCAATGAAATAAATATATAGGTCAACCCTATGGCTCTTTTTGCCTCCTCTGTTGCACAGCTCGTGCAGGAAAAAAGCCCTTCAGACAAACAGCAGCAGTAACAGGAATACACTGCAGATAGGATCACTTATACACAAGGCATCAGAAAGCACTTCCTTATAAAAGAAAAACAACTGTGAGTTATTTGATATTTTCTCCCCCCCCCCCCCATATAAACACAAAACCCTAGGAAATGCTGAGGTTAAGGTTCTCATAGCAACATTAACTCTCTCCTCTGGCAAATACTATATTTAGGTACACATTTAAAAGCCTATGAACAACGAAGGAGAACAATTGTTATAAGATCAAGATCTTAGGCTTTGACTTTCACATTCAGAATAGCAATAAAAAAAAAAAAAGACTTAAGTTCGCCATGTGCAAAACCCTGATTCTGTCCCTCTTTGCTGGACTAGTTGCAAAATTTAAATTGCTGAATTTTAAACCCATTTCCCAGAGTCAGAGGAGTAACTTGAAGGGGAAAACACAGTGTCATAACATGTTCAGTGGTCATCAAAGACCAATACTAAAGTAAAATAATCTGTGAGGGTCATATCAGTGAGAGAGGTTTTGTGAATCACAGCAGCGTGGGCAGAGGGGCAGGATTAGCACCGGGTTCAAGTCAGCATCTATATTTGGAGGGTTAGCGCTTCTGAACTGGTCATGTACGAACACCTGGGCCCATGCCCAGGTAATTTTAGAGAGATAAATTCCTTCTGAATCGAAGGGAGAGAGATGATGTAACTTAAGAGCTAAAGCACATGACAAAGGCATTTGTGTCTCTCTGCTAGCTGCAGAGGGAATCTAGGCTCCCGACTCTGGACTTCAGCTGGATGCCGTAAGCTATATTGGCTGAATTCAGGCTGTGGTGATTAATCAAGCAAACATGTCTCTCTGCACTGCTGGCATAATTACACACTGCAATTGTTGACATTTGAGCTTAAAAAAATAAGCAACGTGTGTGATGTTGCATATACACAAAGCACATTTAAAGGAACAAATACAATGAGCACATTTGGGGTACTACTAAAGGTTAAAATCCGAATATTGTAAAAACAAGCCAAAGCTTGTTCAAAATTCTTATTCAAAAGCTCTTATTCAAAATTACGTGTGGAAATGGCTATCTGTAACAGAGACACTGCATGAAGTCTATACTCCTCATCTGTTTCCATCTTCTCAAAACTTAAAGTTTTAATGCCCTCGGTATAGGCTTAAGCTTTTACAGCAACTGCATTGAAACTTCTTCAAAAATCTCAGCTGTTTACATGTAAAGGTGTGAACTGTGCAATTTACTTTTTAAGAAAAGACTGTATAGAGTGTGTTCTCAAGAAATAAGCACTGCCTGCATGAACAAAAGGTTTATTCCAGCACGTGCTCACATACTTGAGAGGCAGAAAGTTTGGGAACTAAGTTGCTACCCTATAATTTTCATATTTTACAAATAAATAGCAGAATACAGTTTTAAGTGATATATATGCCTGCATACACAGACACCACACTGATTTCGTGATAGTATCCCCAAAAGCTGTTTCACTGTCTCCCACTTTGGTTTAGTGCTCACATGTTCAGATAAATCATTTGACCTGTTTGACATTTTCATGTCTTCCCACTCAAGTCCTCTTTTGCCTCTCATTTTTAGGTAAAAGAAAGGAGAAAGACTAATTTTCAATCCTTTTAGGAGTAACAATAGGCCCTTATGAATTTTGCTGAAGCTTCTGGGTACTTGTAGGGTGCTGGAAGAGAGAAGGCTTGGGAAGCAGTTTAGATAGGCTTTGACACAGTACCAGTGCACACCAGTGAGAAGGCAGCCCAGCAACAGCCAGCTGATCCAGTCCTGAATCTGGGGGTCCAGACTCTTCCTGTGGTCACAGCACTGACAGCTTAGATTTTCTTCTGTGCCTGCATCCTCCCCCACCCAGCAGTTCCCATTAGTTTTGACTATAAGTCTGTAAATGAGCTCCCTTCTCTCCACACAGCTCCTCCCAACAGCAATTGCTTTTCATGCAAAAATCTTTTCTAGTTTCAAGATCCTTTATGTATGGAAAAAAGATAGTTACAGGCACTGTTACACTCCTTTGATTATGTAATGAAAGACATTAAGTGATGTTGCTGGCATTAACCTTTATCTTTCATATATTTTATTGTGCAATTTATCCCTAGATACTTTGCAATCTTCCTCAGCTGTGCTTACAGAATGTGTTATTTATTGGCTGAATTTGCTCCAAGAGAAAGGTTTAGCAGAAAAGTTCTTGCAAACACAATTTGAGTCACTACCAGCCCTAGAAAGGGTAATACAAAGAAAAACCATAATAATTTCTTGATTAAAATTCTTAAGTAACCAGGCTAGTTACTGAGTATTTTAAATTGTTTGCTATTATAAATTACTCTGTAGAAAAGGAATTATTACCACATCTTCCTTGCTGCACAGGCTTTCAACCACAAGAACCACATTAATTTGAAACTTGGCAGACAGCTCAGCAAGGCTCCAGGGAGCAACTTCCCATAGGATTTAGAAAAATGGTGCAGGTCCTGAAGATTTGGATGGCTTCTTCTTTCCCAGTATGACACAGTGACAATTGCAGCTGAGGCACCTGCCATCTGAGTGCCTAGGCCACCCTATGAGCCAGAAAGCCATTTCAGCATGGGGTCCAGCAACATACAATTGGCTGCTTGCTCTGATTTACTTGTCCAAGTACAACCTCTACATGGGTAGTCCACAAAATTCTCCTTCCCTTCCACACTTTTCTGAGGGGAAAGGAGCAGAGAGGTTGCAGAGCAGAAAACAGGAACCATTAAAGGTTGTGTATATAGGCAGACTTGGCTCCAGCCCTCCCTTTGCATGCACTGGCCCAGCCACGTATTATTAGAAAAGGGATCAGAGATCACTTTCGAAGATGTCTTTGGAAGTTGCAGATTAGTATTTGAAAATACATGCATTTTTAATGTGTGGGAAAACCTTTGGTGCAGTGACTGTCTCTTATCTGATACAATGGGACCTTGGGATTTTGCCTGTGGTCGATATAATTACAGAAATAAAATAAAACAGCAACAACAGCCCAACAATCGGGGATGATGCCAAATAAGCTATATTTGGAATGTCCAGACATGACAAAACAAACACATTATTTTAAGAACCAGTAGTTATGAAATTTGTCTTAAACAACTGCAATCCAGTTTACCTAGTCTGGTAGCAAAGGAATCTAAGCAGGCATAAGACGCAAAGCTGGACAGAATTTACAAACTTAGAAGGCAATACAGAGGAAGAAAAAGATAGACTCTCTTCCCACTCCTGTTTCTTCCTCCCTCCTCCCCCAAAAGTAATCACAAGGAATGAAAAAGCCAAAGATTTAACGGCTTCTAAATTTGTTCCCTGGTGCTCGCAAGTGCAGAGTTCTTAAGGTTTTCTCTACAGCCCTGAAGGCTAAAATAAATTAAAAAAATTAATGAAAACAAGGTCTCAGCTGAAGGCCCAGCTCCTAGATTTGACAAGTCTTGCCAGAATTGACAACAGCAAGATAAAAAGAGTTTTCATTACACATATAGAGGTGTACTACATTAAAAAAACAATAATCAACTATCTGGCTTCACAAGAGTCTCTGTTTCCCCCCCCATACATCTCAATGAAGCAATACTGACATCCCAAACCAGGCAGTTACATCAAAGCTGCCGGGAGAGAGGGGAAGCCGGAAACCAAAACAAAAAATGAAACTTTTTAAAAAAAAATTCTATGAACTTAATATGTGTAGCTTGATCAGGGAAGAATCAAATATGGTATATCACATGGGCTACAACCAATGAAAGCATGAAAATATGAAGATGAGAGCAACTTAGGGCAGTGAAAAAGGTAACAGAAGCTAATGGGAAAAAAGATAAAACATGGAGAACGACTCCTAACCAGGACTGGCTATAACCTCCAGGCACTCAATGAATGATGACCATTGGACGATGGGAACCTGACATATAAATACACTATGAAACTCGCAGCCTAACAGCCTCTGTGTGCTGAAAAATCCCAAAAGCTCATGCACACCTTAGAAATATAAACTTCCTGCGCTTGGATAGCATCAGTCGCAACCCACAATAGGTTTTCCCAATAGGGCTGAGTTCATACTGCTCTGGCAATAAAAGCGGGGTACTTTATAACGAGTGGGCGACAGCCTTAACTACAGCAGCATGGCAAAGCATCCCTAATGCCCGGCTGTCGGCTGCCTCCTCGCAGCACAGTATTCGCCAATATCGCTTAACTTCTCATCTCCCAAGCTACCGGCTCTGGAAGCCGGCGATTTCAAGCAGCGAGTATCAGCTAATTGTTGCTGCCTGCAACGTTCGGGATGTTTTATGGGTCAGTTTATCACACGCACACAATAAATGCTTTTAACAGAGCTGCTCACATTGGGAGAGTATTTCTGCGCAACTGTGCAAGCATCGATTGTGTGGCGAGAATTAACCCCCTCTAGATCTTAGCCCAGGAGAAGTTATGTCAGTGGGAGAAGAGGGCTGACGTTATCCTCTCCTTCATGAGCCTGTAATTCTCATTTTCAGCAACTGCTTTAACGTGAAACTGCTCCATGAAACTGCTCTGCTGTTTAATTTTTAGTAGATTTAGACAGCAGAGGAAAACAATAGTACCCCGCTCCCCAGTTCAAGACTGATATATCAAAAGTTTCTGGGGCTGATGCAAAATCTGGGGTTATGTCATCATGACTAAACTAGATATTCTCTATTGAATGCAACTAGCCCCAACCAAATCTCACTTCCTTCCAACCTGCTAAGAATTACTCATTTTCAGTGGAAAAAAGTGAGAAAAATATTGGAGAAAACCCAAACACAACCACACAAGAGATTTAATAGCACACAGCGTCTAACCACCCTGCCCCAAAACACCTAGCGTACAGATTCAAGTTACCAAGAAATTTTTCACATCTCTCACTGCTCTGATTCCTTGCTGCACCCATCCGTCCACGCATGCTAGTTTTAACTCCATGGCAAGCGCCTCTGACTTATCTACTCCGACCTCCCTCTCCAGGGCTTGCTCTAGTCCATCTTGCATAGCCCTTCCTCCTAGTAGGGGCACCACAAACAAAAAAACAAACACAAAAAAACCCCACACAACCCAACCCTTTGCTTCGCTTACAGGGACAAATTCCCTGCTGCCATGGTTACCACTCCAACTTCTCTTGTGGAACTAGAAATAAAAAAAAAAACAACACACCAACTTCCCTGAGAACAGACGGCTATATAATGTTAGCTCTCCCTCCCCTCACTCATCATTGTTAGCCAGTAAATCAGCTACATCTGGCATATTTAATTTGGACTAAATAAAATGTCACTAATTAAAAAGATGCCGAACAAGCATTACATGACATTATAGAAACAGAGAGCTTAGTATCTGAACACAGCCTATTAGGAACTGAAAGGATTCAACTAGTTTTTACCAAAAGCTGAGAAACAAAGGCAACTAAACAGTCTTCTATACAGTCTTACAAGAATGTCCTCTAGAAGCTCTCCCCTATGGTCTAGGTGTACTGAGGTCTCCAAGCACTAATTCCTGGAGCAGCAGTGGCTCAAATGGCAAGTAGTCAGCTCATTACAGATGGTATTATTCAGCTGGAAGTCTGCAGCCTTCATTCCAACTTTTTAAAAGAAGGTTACTTTGCTAAAGCTACAATGAATAAGACGTTCAGCAGGCATGCACACAAGTTGCTTTAAAAGACCTGTGGCCACGTTGCTGTCTCTGAACAGTAACAACCTTTCCTCTCCTCTACCTCGTTCTCCACACTATTTTCAGCAATCTAGTTCGAAGTATCACCCTCCTCTCCTTACCCCATCCCTGAAGACTAACATGTCAGCTCTCTGCAACTCCCATCGCAGGCCACACCGCAAGGACGTGAGCACTGCTTTCTACTGCTGACCAACACAGATACCTGTTCAAAAGCAACTCCTCTTACCTTGAAAGCAAGACACCCCCCCACCCCTCCAGTGATTCACATCATACTCCTAGACCAGGCTTTCACCTTTATGGGTACATCACTAACAGTATTCCACTGACGCTTATCAAGCAGATTTCAGTGCAAAGCTTCACTGAATCATATAAACCTCATTTCACAGCCCTTAAGTCTTTTCCATCATCTTTTCTGCCAACTGGTAATCTTTTATTCTAAAGCTGTGCTATCCTTTATGATCAGTTGAATAAGCATTTGAGTGATTTCATTTTCAGTGCCTCCAAGGCTGAGGATTTCCCATGAGAACAGATCATCTAAGTGCTCTGGCCCAGGTTCTCAGCATTTATAAATCAGACAACTGGCTCCTCTCTATTTTTGCTGATGTATTAAGTAGAAGAGAGCTTTACGTATACTTTGATTGCTGTTGCCTAACTTCTGTTAGCAGTTAGTCAGTAGGCAACTAATAGAAGATTACTGATAGTCAAATGAGATTCAAACATTCAACACAGAAATCCCCCCTAAAGTAAATTTTAATAGAATTCATACAAGATGTTCAAGTGGATTAAGTTGATAACACTGGCACACACTAGGCAAGTAAAAAGATTACTCTTCTTAGAAACTCAATAGCTGTAAATGAATTAACAGTGAGCTTTATCCTCATGATTCCAAACTTAATATTAAAGATATAACATAGAGATGCTCTATTTCAAAGTCATCATGCCTTGAACCTTTTTTTTTTAATGTAAAAGTTTAGGAACAATCACAGGATCACAGAAGGCTTGAGGGTGGAAGGGACCTCTGGAGGTTATCTAGTCCCCCTGCTTTGCTCAAGTAAGGCCACCTAGAGCCCATTGCCTGGGACAACATCCAGACACCTTTGAAATATATCCAAGGATAGAGATTTCACAACCTCTTTGGGTAACCTGTGCCACCGGCTCAGTCACCCTCACAGTTAAAAGACTGTTGCCTGATATTCGGAGGGAACCAGTGCTGAATAAAGCAGAAGGATCACCTCCTTCAACCTGTTGGCAATGCCCTGCCATGGCAGCCTAGGATCTTATCTGCCTTCTTTGTGGCAAGAGACCATTGCTGGTTTGTGTTCAACTTGGTGTCCACCAGGACCCCCAGTTCTTGTCCTGCCAAGCTGCTTTCCAGCTGGCTGGCTTCCAGCCTGTACTGGTGCATGGGCTTGTTCCTCTCCAGGTGCAGGCTTTTGCACTGGCCCTTGTTGAACTTCATGAGGTTTCTGGCAGCCTGGCTCTCCAGCCTGTAATCTCTTACACAAATAGTGCAGAGTTACAGAAATACCATGATATTAACTAAAAGGAAAATAAAAAAATCTAGTGAAGTTTGATCATAGTTTAGGAACCCTAGGATCTTTCATCAGTATTTTCCCAAGCCGTGCCACAGTGGTCCAAAGTTCCTATTAAGTGTTTCAGAAACACTTAAAGTCCATGTATCAAGGACTGATGAACTTAACTGTGAAGTCTAAATATGAGGTATTGTGCTGAAACCAATGTCACAATAAAAAAAATAAATGCTTCCTGATATAGAACTAGATAACATAATGCTAGGGATCTGATGCCAAAGCTTGCATGAAAGAAAATGCTACTTCTTCATTCAGCATCTGCTTCAGATTATTTTACATGGAAGTCACTGCTGCTCTGAAGCTGTCAAGACACAGTCAGCTTCCAATTAAGCTATCTTATCTTTGAAGTCGATTGGAAGCAAAGCTTTCTCTTCCCTATAGGCAGCCCCCTAAAAGTAGGTAATCTGAGATAATTTCCAAATGTATTTGCCCTGTGTTGTCCACCCAATTAAACATCTTGCGCAAATGCAATCAATGAGCCTTCTCTCTAATTGAAAAGTTTATGCAACAATTTTCACAAGGCTCCCATTAAACATTTAAAATAATTAGCTGTATTAGAAACACATTTATATTCAAATAGCTCACATGCTTAGTTTCTTTGTTGAGCATAGGCAAATGAGTATGAAAAAGATCCCTGGAGGAAAGACCAAATATTGGGCAAATCTTTTCTTTAAGACAAGAGACACTCCCTAGAAACCAATTCTGCACAGTATTAAATGGGAATTTTTTTAACAGTGGCCTTACTACTGTAGCTGATTGTGCAGAAATCAAACATTTCCAGGATTCAGAAATGCAATGACAAGGGAGTTGACTCTGTATTTTTATGTATTATAGATAACACATAACAGCCATTACCTTCAAGAGCACTCCCTTCTTCCCCTTCCCCCTCTCCCTAAATTATTGGCACTAAGTTAAAGAAATCCACCATGCAAAGATACCAGTAACTTTATTTCCATCCTGGCACAAATGACATTTTTTTTAAAGGATTTTGATGGCTCTGTATATACATCATGGATCTTTAAGAATTATGCTGAGAAAAAAATCTAGGAATCTAGGTCATTGAAACCTTCTTAAACTGAACCACAGAGAAACTGAACGAGAATGTAAAGGCACTGATGTCAGGTTTAGTTTGCCTTTTCACAAGCTCATTTTTTTTCCAGATTGACTGGCAGAAGGTAGATCAACCTTTGGACATCTTTCTTATTCTGAAGTTTCTATTTCCATGAGTGAGTTAATTCCACTCCCATGCAAAATAAAACATTACAAAAAATGTGCACTTGGCAAACAGACTCAGAAATATATGAACTTTAAGAAGGCTAAGCTTAAAGAGCAAGAGTACAACTTAAATCAACATATAATGGAAGATATGTAAACATCTCAGTTAGCATCCTGGACAACATAATAATAGTCCCTTCTAGACAAACCTTTACTTTATAAATAAATATATATGAATGTAAAGAGTGGGTTTCTTTTTCCCGTCCCCCCGCCCCCAGCTTGGTTTTGGTATGAATCTGCATACTAAAGTCTGCTTCTTTTAGACATTGCAGTCTTGCATTTATATAAAATAGTAACATGCATTCGAATTTCATTCTGTAGATTTCAAATTGCATCACCTACTTTTTCTGTTTCATCACCACGTAGAATTTCTTAGGTTAAATACGTAGATGTACACGTCAAAATTAATTTATTCTGAAGTTAAAAGAGTCCATATTGCACTATTAATTATAACTGGCAATAATTAATAGTTATTAATAATTAATACTGCAATTCTGTGTCCAAAACAAATCCGCTGACTTCAGCAAATGTCACTTTTTATCACTCTTTATTCATTCACATAGAGACAGTTCTATACATGGGAAGAACTTTATTGCCTTTTCCAGCTTCAGAAGGTTGTGTCTTTGGATGGTGGTTTAGCATAAGCACCATAAGGTTTCTCATTGGAGAAGAATCTATCTTGCCTTTTGTACAACGTAGAAAAGTGTCACAACACTTGCTTCTTCCACCACTCCCCCATCTTGTTGCACAAGATTACACATGGCAAAAGTAAACATTTTTGGCTAGCTGCAGGGTATTAACAAAAAATACTCTGTACTGAAACTATTTTCAGTTCAACTGTTGCTCATATACCCTTCAACATAACAGACACTGATCAGACCCGAAGTGTAACTTGCAAGAAATAAGTGGGTTTGTGGATTCGTTGCCAGAGCTCTACAGGTTCTTTCAGTGCACCCAGCTGTACAGAAAACAACCCAAGTTTGCTTGGCTCACATCAACTGAGGCTTTGCCAACCTATCCACTCTATGAATTTCACTTTTTAAAGCATAACAAAATAGCTAGTGCATGAACTTACTTGAGCTATACCATGGAAACTGTGTTTCAAGAATAACTGAAAAGGTACACCCTGTTCTAGGTGTCATGCAACACATTTCCCTTCCACAGACTGTGCCGTGTTAAGCCTAAGGGCTTAACCTTCTCTGTAAAGGCCATTATTTTCCATACGTACGGACTGGATTAGGTAAATTACCACGTAACTTCATTCTGGGGTTCAACATGGAAACCACCTTGAGATGACAAATTCAGCTTTTTCAACTGAAACAGAGAGACATCCTAATGACTTTGATTGTCCATTGCAAAAAAATTGGGGAAATTTACCCTCCTCCCTTCTTCACAAACCAACTTACGCTTGTTGCATCTTGTTTTCTACTCAAAACAAGGGCTGAAGGTAGCTTTCCCTAAGCACAAAAATCACTAGGCAAATCAGAGGGCATTTACTTTTGGAAATCGTGGCCTAATTCCACAACCCTCTCCTTAGAAACTCCTGCTATCACTCTCCCCTATGGGCTTATTGGCTCTTGAAGAGGTATTTCCCCTTCCCCGCTTCACATATTCCCCATTTGTTCCAAAAAAAAATTTTTTTTCACAAGAATTGGCATCACTATCATGTGCCAAGTACCAATAGCTAAAAGTATCTGTCCTTGAAAGTCTGTATTCCCTCCCCAAATGTTAGATATGTTCATCTACTGAAAACGGCTACCTCAGGTGTCTGAACACCACATTCTGAAGTTAAAACATTGCGGTGATGTCTGGAATAGCCCTGACTTCAATTTGCACAAGAAGAATGTGGTTAGAAACCAATCGTTTTGCACAGGCCCTTAACAGATGATGGAAAAAAATCAGCCCTGCAGCTGCCAGCATCTCTCTCAATAAACAAACTCTGCTGTTTCTGCCAGGGGGACTAACTGATGAGGAGGCTGGCCATGCAGGCAAATGGTCAACAAACATTTCCCACTCAGAAACGAGGCCAGATTTGGTCCTAATAAAACAGTTCAGTAATTCAGGGGAAGGAGAGTATAGTCTCACATGCATCATTGCCTAGTTTAAGGTTTTTTTGTCTTCCACCCAAACTACACAGAGGTGGTAGTCATTTTAGCTGTTACTAGCCCCCTCAATCTAAGCACATCTAGTCATCACTAATGATTCAGGATCAGACTGTAGCTACTTGTAAAGAGAAAGAGGCACTTCAGTGAAATTTATCACCTTCTATAGCTTTGCTACCCTAAAGGGGCATGAATGTACTCAAAAGCTACTCTAGCTCACCACCACCCAGACAAGCAACCCAAATCAAGAGATTTAACTTTTATATAACCATAGCTCACAAGAAATAATTCCCACCCAAAGGGTGTTTAAAGGTGATTGTATTTCTTGGCACTGTGAAAAACTACCATAAGTGGTTGCGTAATATTACATTCCCTGGTCTCTTTATCATTACATGTGAAAAAAGTATTACCTAAGTTTTCCTCAGCAGTGGTATTTGTTAGAAAGTTTTGTTTCAGTTTTACAACGGAATAGACTTAAAGGCAAACAGACACAATTCTGTAAATAAATTGCTGTCCCTGCAAAGGGCAACGTAACTGTGGGTGGGGAGGAGTGGAACACATGCAGAGGTCTCTTGGGGTAGACATGACGTTAATGAAGCAAAATGTAGAATGCAGCACCTTCCCAAAATAGCATTTACTGTTATTAAGTTGTTTTTAACATGAAGCAAGCAGCTACCTGAAGAAGTCTTTGAGCAGGAGGCCAGTAAAAGATTGTGACTGTCATGTCTACCTCAAATGAATCTGACAGCAAGGATCTGATAACCGAAGCCTGATTAAACCCAGTTCTGTGTCAAAGCTTATGTGTGAATTGTACATTGAGTTTGAGCCTATCGCTGATATGAACATTCACGATACCAAATCAGACGCAAGATATCCCAGTACCCTCCTCCAAAGTTAAAAATTTTCATCTCTGCTTCATGCAAGATGAGATTTGAGAAAGGGCTGCCGATAACCAGGAAAAACAACTGTGCTGGGTATGTCCATTAGTCTACACACCGCTTTTCAAGCGGCTAAAAATTGCCTATGCTTAGCAAATAATATGAAAAGCATGGCTATTCCTATTGCTTGTCTGTTGTAGGTAAAGACCTCCGGGGCTGTCTTGCATTAATGCACACATTTTATAGTTCAATGTACAATCAATACAGCTACTTAATTCCAGATAGGGGTAGTTCAGCTGCAGCATACAAACCTAACTTGCAACCACGTTATGCAAAGTCAAATATGTCTTTCCCAAAAAATTTTATTATGGTTGTACTGGAAAAGAAGAATCACTCCGTATAGCAAAGAAATACTCTTCAACAACCTTTCAAAAGTTCTATTAAGTCAATGAGCAAAACTGGCTTTGTGAAAGTTTTGCACCAACAGAAGTGGTTTTGTACACGAATAATGGAAGAAGTCCTTTCACATCAGGGCCAGAGCTCTGCTTGGCTTAGACTGTGTGTCTGTGCAATCTGAGCTACCACCATCTCAGACTTTAAATACTTTCTCTTCAAATATTTCTAACATATTTCTTGAACTCAGGGAGTCCTTACTGATTTGAAATACCACTTAAATACTGTCAGACAATTTAAAAAAAAAAATTAGTTTCTACTTCCCTGCACTTGCAGATTTTAAAAGAGAATAATGAAGCAGTTCAAAAAAAGCAACTAATTCCTCTACGTTCCATCAGTACTTATACTCAGATATTGCCTTTAAGTTGCATTCTCCAGATACTTTGCAGATGTATGTTCAGAAAAGACATAATTGTAGTAGAGATGAAATCAATTATGTAGGAAGCAGAGGTTGCTGCAAACTCATAAAGGAATGCAGTCACTGTGAATACATCTGGCACTATCAACATTTTATTATATTATTTTTTCTGGAATTTTATTAGGGTCTCCCATCCCTTAATAGCTGCTATTTGAATGTAGGGCAATTTTCACTTGCAAGGCTCTGGCTTAGGGGAAAAACAAGCTATCTACACGCACATAATCCTAGAGGAGAATCAGTTAACCACCACAGTTTTTACAGCTGTGTGTTAGAGAAGGCTTGAGAAAGACGCAAAGAGGAGAAATTGATGTGAGCATGTTTACAGTGCTGTAAAATTTATTTAATCATCTTCAGAGTTACTAGATTATTTATTTATTTAAGGGTTAAAAGTAACATATAGAAAGTTCATTCAGCTCTTTCATTTTAATAGTTATACATCAACATAGCAGACTCTTTCAACTTAGACCCGTTTGGACATCTGTTCGATGGATGACCTGCTAAAGATACTCAAAGCCAGCATCTGCTGCACAAGCAATTTCACTACCCACTAAAGACTCCATCATGCCTTCACTCTGCCTCACCTCTCGCAGAATTTCCTGCTGTAGTTCAAATTCTAAAGGTTTCTCCTAAACAAAAAGAGACTTCTGGAGATTGCCCAAGTTCTATTCCATGCAACATAAGAATGGGCAAGCGGTAATGAAACCTTACAGACACAGAAGCTAGTGCAACCTTGGCCAGAGTACTAAGTTAATTTCTCGTTAGCCAGATTGGCTTCAAGTTCCTCTGTATTGCTTGAAGTGTTGCAATTAAGTACTGCTCTAAGCTATGCTTAATTAGCCTGTAAGCAAATGCTCATTTGTAACCTGCATGCAGTGTAACGCGGAACTAAATGTTCACTGAGAGCAAAGGGAAATTACAGTGAAGGTACATTTGCACAAATATAGCTGGCTGCCTCCTGATTTTTCCTTCTTATTAATATTCTAAAAAATATTAAGAAATGTGTCACATTGTACAAACAGTCAGATGTATACATTCTCTATCCCTGCTGTTCTCCTGTTCCCCAGCTGACAAGCACTCTACTCCCCTTGGAATGACAGCATTTCTCATTAACCCCACCCCAAAAAACCAACCCAACGCCCCCACAGACTAGGATGCAAATAATGATAAGTATGCTCAAAGAAAAAAAAAATGAACAAAACTTTCACCAAATAGCCACATTCAGGAGTAAAACCCAACCTTGGTGCCTCTTGTGAAGCCAACAAAAGAGGAAACCCGTAGTAGGTTCTCAAATATGGGCCTTTTAAATGCTAGAAGTGGAATGACATTAGCTTCAAGCATAGCAAGGACATTTTTCAGCTGGACATTATTTGTGTTTGCGTATCAGAGGACGCTCATTTGACAAGGCTGTGATACAAGAGGCAAGGCTCAGCCTCATTTGGATGAGCTTTACAAAGCTTTGCCAAGCTAGATAGTTTGTTGAAGAAAAAAGTTCAAAGGTTAGCAGTGAAAAAAATCCACAGAACAAACCATCATGTAACACAGAAAAATACTTTGAGAATATCAAATAAAAGGTTTTATTTGTATGCGTAAATGTTGCTAATTAGCTTTCAATTCTTTGCCTAATGAAGAGGAGAATGATCTCAGTATATTTAATGTCTACTTTTCAATCTGCTCTATATCAATTGCAAGGTGTCTGACAGTATTGCAAGCAATCTTTTCATCTTTGCATATATATATATACACACACACGCTTAAAACGCACTATTCTGGAATTTGAGAAAACTCAGTAAAGAATATTCTTAATCTGAAGCACGTCAGGTATTTTTCAGTGCTAAAATCGTGCAGCAGATACCCATTGTTTAGCACAGACTCAGTCTATAGTTCGCTCTACATAACTGAGTACTTGGGGAATGGGAATTGCAACAAACATCTGTAAAGCTATTTATAAGGTCTGGAAATCCTGTGGTTGGCTCGCTTTCAGTGAATTTTAGTAAGCAATAGGGAAAAAAAGTGTGACCAGCAACAGTATGACAAGCAAGTTAATTCAGAGTAATTAGCTACTCTTAACAGTTTGCAGGCAAGGACAAGCTCAAAAATGACTCGCAGACGCCCAAGGGAAAATTGTCTGTAAAATTAAATCCTCATGTTTTACTATCAGCATGCTGCTGTTTAACTTAGAATATTCTTTTCTGAGAATATTCTTTTCTGTAAGGTTTTGCACCTCAATTGGTGATTTATTTATTTTTTTAAGCAATATCATTTTTTTCCTTAGGGATGGCTTGTTCCTACTCTCATTACCTATTCTAGCAAGGACAGTGGGGAAACATGACTTTTAAAGGTGAACCTAGAAGGCGAGAGGAAGAACACGTGCAAGGTCACCCTACGGTGAAGTGGCCAGCCTTCCCCCATGGCTGCAGGGCACAGACGTTATTCCCAACTCCCAACACAAAGCGTGCTTCAGCAAGCCCGGTGCCTCCTGCAACGGCTGGGCCATTCCACAAGTGCAAGGCGTGGGTGGGGATGATGTTCCTAAATGTCTGGATGGGTGGTGCACACTGTTGACGCTAGGTGTACGCAGGGTTAAAGCGGTCCCCACTGAGAGTGGGTATAGTCCCTCTCTAAATATCCCCAAAAAGCAGAGTAGTTCCTCACTCTGGCCAGACATGAGATGTAGGTAGATAAAATGGGTTGGTGGAAAGATCTGGGTGCTTTTAAGTGGCATCCATTTGCTGAGAAACAAAAGCAGCTTTTAAAGGTTTCTCCCACTTCACCCCTTTCCCCCCCATAAAAACCTGCATAAGAAAGTTTTTGCTTTTCTGTTTGAAATTTCACTGGTTGTAAGTCCGCTAAGACCAAGTTGCTTTATCCGCATTCCCCAAAAACATCCCATGCTCAACATGGGATCTCTCATTCAAACTCCTAGTCAAACTGTTCTGCTATTCATTGCTCCTCAGCAACAGGAGAAAGAACAAACACGCTTCATGCCATAGCGAAAGTATTTCCAACTCTGTCACTTCTTGAAATCACAGAATGGTTTGGGTTGGAAGGGACCTTAAAGATCATCTAGTTCCAACCCCCCTGCCATGGGCAGGGACACCTCCCACTAGACCAGGTTGCTCAGAGCCCCATCCAGCCTGGCCTTGAACACTTCCAGGGATGGGGCATCCACAACCTCTCTGGGCAATCTGTTCCAGTTTCTCAACACCTCACACTAAAGGATTTCTTCCTAATATGTAATCTAAATCCACTATTTAAAACTGTAACTCCTCAACCTATTGCTATGCTCCCTGATAAACAGTCCCTCTCCATCTTTCCTATAGGCCCCCTTTAAGTACTGGAATTGCAGCAGGAGAAACTGGCTCCAGCAACCCTGACAGGACAGCAGCAGGGTCTACCACTGGAGAGAACAAGCAGTACTGGTGCCAATGGAGAACACGGAACATGCAGCTTTTATGAATCTGTGATGGCTTGCCTGTTAACAAGTCCAGGTCAAATTTGTTTTTATGTAAGTTTTGTAAATGACGTTCAGTTTATAGCCAGGCTGAAGCAAAAGATTGAAGGTACTTGCATTAATGAAACAAAATAACTTTTTAGCAATTCGACATGCTAATTAGAAGAAAGAATAATACAATAAGAACTTGATAGCAATAAGGAGACTATAAATCAAAAGAACAGAGAATTGAAACTCATCCCACAATGATTTAATTAACTCGGTATTCTTCTAATGCAAAAATGTTATTAAATTCCAACTAACATCACCTTTGTTTAGGAAATGGAACAAACTGTATCTGCAAGCTCTGGAGCAATGCATAAACACCCCATTACCATGCCAACGAACCTGCAAGTTCATTCTTCCCCTGTGCGTACACACACATGCACACACACCACCTAAGTGAAGACCTAAGTTTCAAACAGATTTCCACGTGGGCACAGTTCACTGTCCAGGTAAACTACAGCAAGCCCAAAGAAGGCTTCTTCCTGCTGTGATTCAACAGCATTACTCCTGCATTACTTAAGCAACCACCCTGCCAACGGTTTGGAAACGAACAAACCAAACACTGGCTTTGCCTTTCGTCCTTAGAAGTAGATGCCAGCAAGAAAGCAAAAAAATCAGGCGCCTTCCCAGTCCTGCACTACATATGTCCTCAGCATCTACCGGGGGATCACCTGCAGCTCAGCTGCGGGTGCCAATGCAGCTCAGCGTGGGCTGTCTCTGCTTGCCTCAGGAAGGACCTTGTCACCTCTCCCACCGATTGCTGGCAGCAACATGGGGCTGCAAGGTCGCATAGGACACACAGTAGAGGCTCTAACCTATGAGTTGGTGCTTTCTTGCATCTGTACTCCTGGGTAGCAGAGGCCCAAAAAGGTTTCTAACCAAAATGTCTGAAGTTGACCTGAACTCTCACCTTGAGTGCAGACAGCACAGACGGCAAGGAGAGCTGAGACAGTACAGCTATTCCTGCTACGTTGAGCATCTCCTTAAAGGCTATCTGTATAAAGTTATGACATCTCTCATTCATCTCAGCCATTCATGGTATAATTACAATCATTCAACGTAGATCTGAGTTTGTTTTTTTCTTTAATTCCCTACCGCACCGATGTTTATGCCCAAACCCACTCCTGCCCACCCCACTAGGCATAGACAGAATTACAGTTTCACTCAGGTTATGTTTTCCCATTTTCCCCTGCGCTCCCAGCCCGATAGCTTCTCAATTCTGTCAATTCCTGATCAAAGCACAGAACAGCTAAATTCTATTCTCACTGTGCCATTAATGAAATATTATTAATGAAAAGAGCAAAGTTGTGCAACAAAAATGTGCAAGAGCACACCTAAGATGCACACACAAAAATCTAGTGTGAATACGCCAGAGTCCAGCTACTGCATCATGCACTACACAGATTGCTCAGTATTTACACAAGGCAGCCCTAAAGGTTAACCGCACTGGAGTTACTACTGTAAAACAGCTTTTTAAAACAACTACAAGCATTACTGTGTGGCTGAACACCCGGTGGGGCTACTGGCACACGTGCAGCAGGGCAGGTTTGGGTCGGGCTGGTCCTGACCCACCGACTGTGCCAGACCACCCCTGGCTGGGCAACGCGTCCCCAGCGCCCTGCCGCTGGTCCCAGCCACGCATCCCTCCTCCCAGCATGCTCCCACTGCTTACGGGTAGGGAGCCAAAAATGCTCCTGGGAGCGGGGCCAGGTTTGTGTCATTAAAAAACAAAAAAATCCCAACAAATAACATACTTTTGGGTTTGAGCGCGAGATGTCCTTAGTATTTCCAGTAATTCACATTGGGACTGTAACTACTGTTCTGGCACTTTACAAAAGCAAGAAGACAAGGACTCATTTCTTTCTATCACCAAGTTCCTTGCTGTAACAGGTGCAAGGAAGGAGAAACAGCTTTGATTCCGTGCTGATCCAAATCCCCAGCAGACCACGTGCTGGGCTCCAGAGCCTGCAGACCCCCCAACCACTCAGCACTAAGGGTTGCCCATCTCTAGCTCAGTCCAGCAGACTCGTTAGTCTTCAGTTATTCGTTACCCTCTTCTTCAGTAATAAGCAAATGAGACCTTCAAACCCATGTGAGCTCACCCCCTCCAGATTTCTTCAGGAGTAAGAGGACAACACATTCGCGTGACACAGGGGACAATACAACAAGTAATTCAAAATCTTTCCACACTGTCCATCAAATTTAGCTCATTTCGTTCGGCAAAGTGCTATTTCTCCAAACCAGAGAAGGTCACCCAAGGAAGTACAGGGCCTGTTTTCATACAATTAGATCACAGCTCCACAGCAGAGGCCTGATCTTTCCCAATTTTTCACACACACAATTTTAACTTTAAAAAAAAAAAGGCATCTGAGTCAAACATGCCACAGAGCAATCTATATATGATTGATTTATTTATTTAGCTTAAGAGCCTTGCTTCAAAGAAAGACTTAAGAAAAGCACCATGTTATACCATGGCAGATACCCATGAAAACCCACATTTTGAAGTTGGATCAAAGGAAGTGCCTGGACAGGGACATAATGAATTGTGCAGTTTAATCCAGCTACAGGATTTGGTCTGTTTAGAGAAACTAAAGTGCAGTTGACTCAACCTTATGTCAGTACTTATTTTCAAAATGTCTTGTTGGTAAAGGTTATTCTACTGCATGATTAAGTACAAAATTTGCTTGTGACACATGCAAAAATCTAACTTGGTACATGAAGTTTTCATTATACAAAAGTTCGTATTTTTATACAGCTTTTCATTTGGAAATCAACATCCTTGTCTTCAAAAGAGCCAATATAAAAGTTTTATGGGAACAAAAAGTGCATCATAATATGTAATTAAAACAATTAAAACTAAGAAGTCTGTTTACAGGAGTTCCCTTGACGGGTAAGTAAATCTGGAAAGAAGAATGGCATTAATTCACGCCCATTTGTGAATTTAATTTGCTAGAAAAGAGTAAATAATTTTGGTACATCAAACTGTTATTTGGAAGTTTGCCTGGGCTGTATAGAGGGGGGGATGTGAGAAATTTGCCCTATTTTTACAGCTGAAAGCTTCATTGACTCACACAAGATACTTTAGCCTAATATCCTGTGGCATTGCAGTGACCTACATGTAATTATTGCATGCTTTTTCCAAAATATTTGTACACAACCAGAAATTATAACCTAAGTTACCAACCAGTTCTTAGTTTATACCGGCAACACAAAGATGGACTTCAATTAGTGGTAACCTAGCTGTCTGATGTTTTTAGCAATCTTCTGGACAGATGTTTGGTCTTGGTTTGGTGTAATTTTCTGGTTTCCATTTTTCTTAGACAAACATATTTATCCTGTTAAGTAAATGATGTTTTAAAAACCTTCAGCTGTCCCTTCTCCCAGCCTGCAATCACTGTCCCCCTCAGACATGGACTGATCTTACATTTGTAGGTGTGCATGTGCTTTATGAACAAAGATGAGGGGAAAAGAAGCAGGGGGGGGAGGGGAGGGACAGATGGACACGAATAATCAAATGGTCTTGCAATGCCCCATAGTGCCACCCAGTAAATGTCCTTCCTGCTCCTGCCTTTACCTGCCCTTCCTAGACAACAGTTGGAATGCTTACAATGCTCACAGAGGTCTGCTGAAGTTTCTCCTGGCTCATGGTCAGGCTCTGTGGTGAGAGGCAGATGGGTGGTGCTTAGAGGACATAGAGGCATGTGACCAAGGAGAAAACACTTGAGCATGCTCCTCTCCAGTCAGCCTCCTTTTGTCCAAGCTCATGGACAATGCCGCTCTCGATTCAAGAGCTTAAGAGCTTTTTGGCAGCTTCTGCTTGAAGGGTGATCCTTTCTCCAAACACAAGACATCTGCAGAACATGTTGCAGATACTCACCACACTAGTATCCAAAGTAGCTGGTGGCACAGCTGGTTGGTACTTTTACCCAGATACTCACTAGCTGGTTGACTACGTTATTAAAACTTCAGTGGTCCAAATTTTTAGAGAACCATGTGCCATTCTCTATCAGCAGGTTGGCATTTAACATTTCTCACCATAAAGCTTAGCTCAAAGTAGGCTGTTTCCACCTGCAGAACTATAATAAAGGATCATATTGTTGAACTCCCAAGGAGCAATTATCTGTTTAATTACAAGTCATTTCTTAACCTCTACCACCAGATGCCCTTGGTCACACAACTATATTAGTCCAGTCCCCACCACTTTGGAGGTAGCTCAGTGCAGGACAGCTTTTGAAAATCTTAAGGCTCACAATTATTTCTTTTCTAAGTCTTTTACTACTAAATTATCTGTCAGTTACTCAACCTGCTTGTGTGCTAAAAAAAAAAAAAGTATCTACAAAATCTTTTTATTTAGGCTTTTTTTCTAAACCAGAGAAGATTATCCAGAATCATACCTGCAGTGATTTCAGTAAGCCTAACATTCCAGTTTTACCTCCCAGATTGCTACACTGATCCTTCCGTTAAATGACTATCCCATTTGCCTACACATGTTTTTAGTTTTGTGCTCGTACAGAAGACCCGTTATTTCTCACAGTTCTCTGTCTTCTGGGGAGCAGCTGCAGTATGCTTCTGCAGCCATCAGCTTTAAAAGCAGTATTCATTGCCTGATTGGCAGCAAAGCACCATACTGCTTCCTGCTGTGGTGACATCAATACCATTACCGCACAGATCTCAGAATATGTATTAAAAAAAAAGCATTTATTCCTGAGATGCACATTTTTTTGAGTAAGATAAAGAAAATGCTTCATCATCATGAGATAAGAAAAAAAATCTGCCACAAAAATGTAAGAAAGGTTTACTACAGCTGTTTTTCATTGCTTTACTGCTTTTAACTTTCTTTGCTGAGCCAAGAAAGAGCATGAAACAAGTGCAGAACAGTGCATAAGCGATGTTGCAAACTGCTTGTTAAAAAAAGCAGTGGCAACTGCATGAAAAAAAAAATACGGAAAAGGATCAGAAGCATCTTAACAAGAAATCTGTGTCAAGCTCCAGCTACGTGAATAAAATTTTGCATTGTGAAAAGACAACATCCATTTTTTCAGCTGCAAATATAATGCAAGCTTTTTGACCTGAAAGCTCATTTACTCACTCTTTTATCCACACACGCATCCTTTTCCTATAGAGAACAATATACTGGGAAAGGGTTCTACATTAATAAAACTTGAACAGAGCTAGCACTTCTTTATGCCCAAGGCCTGGCAATATGACATGAGACTCTTCTGTGTTTAACACAATCAAATCTTCAAATTCCTCTTGCATAACCACTACTAAGTTTTATGATTGCAGAGTTATATTTTAACACTCTTTAAAAGTAAGACTGAGTTGTTCCATGGAGGAACAATACTAATGACGCTTCATTTCTTACACAGTCATATCAGACACTCCAGCTTCCCAGTGATCCCCTACTCTTTAACAAACAAAATACCCACTCCATTCTGAAACCCCCTCAGACTACATTAACCTGGGTCCCTCTCACGTCCTCTAGATATGAGCTGACCAAAGGCAGCATTTATTCCACGCCATGCATGTGCCACGATGCCCTGTGTGATGAGAGCTCTAGCACTGCCAGCTGCTATTTGCCTATTTACCCACAGATGCTGGAGAAGCACAAAGGGAATTACTTTTCACTAACACCTCATGTATCTCATGTAATCAGAATGGCTCATTCCAATCTCTGATTTCAATCCTTGTTTATAATCTACAAGCAGAGAGCCTGAAATTAAGCATCATTATGTTTAACCTTCATTTGTATTTAATGTTGTATTTATATTTTTCTTAAAACACAGCTCATTTCGCTAACAGCCAGCCATTAAAATGAGCTGTTGCAGTCCTTTAAGTCCATCACTTATTTTGCTAAACAGCAGCGTATATTCTATCTACGGACATTTATCTAAGCAAAAGCATGTTCTAAAAAATTTTCCTTAAATTCCTAAATTTCACATTTTTTTTAATGGGCTGAAGTATAACATTTCTTAAGTTAATAATTTTTTATTGTTATATATAGCAGACTTCATTGAAGGGAACTAAAACTGGATTAAACACAACTAACATCCTATGAGGAGGTAGACAGATTATTTTGTGATCCAACAATACTCCATGTTTACAACAGAGGTATTAAAAATAAAGTTTTCTTCCTTCATGAAGAAGCTGAACCTACTCTTTTTTTTCCTTACTTTTGGCAATCAATACTTTAGAACTAGAAGACTTTTTCCCCTGTTTCTCTATTCCTTTATTAAAGAGAGGAAGATAACTCATTAGAGAGGAAAAGAACACTTTCCTTCCCTCACCCTCAGCCAGTGTTTCTTATTTGCCTCCAAGAAGTCAATAAACCAAAGTGAACAGTCTGCATCTACAGAACAAGCCACTATTGTCCAACATGCTTTACTTCCTCATCTCGTAACCTAAAAGGTTTTATCACTTTAATGGATTGTCTTTGATTAATAACTTCAGCAGCAAACATATCTACACAATATAAATATTTATTTCAATTTAGGCATTCAAAAGGATTGTCAAAATTTACCATTTTAAAATTAGGTACATCAACCTTTTTACATTACAAAGTAAAATTTAGGGAAAAATAAAATCTACTTTTATTATGGTCTTTATAGCCATCTTCTTACATACGTTAAAAGATTGACTACTTTTATATTCACGTGCTGTTAAACCACTTGTTTCTAAATTCCACTGAAAAACTGATGCACAGATCATTTAGAGTTCTTAAGGCTTTATAGAGTGATCTTTAGGGTGGCTTGGTTAATTTTAGTAAAAGATAAAGCTAACAGGCAAAGAATTGCTGAATCTGGAAAAATATTTGGAAAAGTTTGTCTCAGCAAGGCAGCTATGCTGCTGTCCTGCTGGCAAGTGCCGGGAGGCAGAATTGTCTCTTGCTTTGTCCCCTCAGAGTCAGATTAGCACTGCCTTGGTTAAATAGCCTCTCTGCTTAGCTGCTACCCAGACCTCTGATGAGGTCCTGCTAAATTTCTAACAGACTCATTTTTTTTCCTAGGGCATTATTTAGTTATCTGTCTTGTACATACAAGAAATGCAGTAAAACCAATGCAGTGAGGTGGGGGTCAGTCTCTTCTCCCAAGTAACAAGCAACAAGACAAGAGGAAATAGCCTCAAGTTGCTCCAGGGGAGGTTTAGATTGGATAGTAGGAAAAAATTTCTTCACCAAAACAGTTAACCAAACATCAGAACAGGCTGCCCAGGGAAGTGGTGGAATCACCATCCCTGGAGGTATTTAAAAGATGGGTAGACTTGGTGCTTAGGGACATGGTTTAGTGGTGGTTTTGGCAATGCCAGGTTGATGACTGGACTCAATCTGAAAGGTCTCTTCCAATCTACACAATTCTATTAAGATGCAGTGTGTCCTTCAAGAAAGCAGACAGCTCTTCATGATGATGTAAAGCAATACAGAAGACAAAGCATACAGTAGGACCTACTGCTTGTAGCTGAACTGTTCACCCAAACCCTTTTATAAGTCAGAGCAAATGTAGGAGCTACTTATAAACTGATTGAGCAGTGATACAGAACATCATCATCTTTTTGGGTACTCAAGCCAACAGTCAGTAAGAGCAACCCATCTTTTCATCCCCATGCAAGACAGCACAGTTTACAAAATAAAGGGTTTTGAGCCTAGCTTTAGTCTTTAAATGTGCTCAAGGACAAAACAAGATGGCTGTTTCTCAGAGAGTGGAGTAGGACTGAGAAGAAAAACTATTTGCAATATCAGAGGTTATTGCTCTAGCCCACGTGAGAGCTTGGTCTGTGCTACCTTCACTACCAAGAACCCAGAGAGTCGCTCAACCATCTTTCCATGGGACAATGCTCCCCTTAAGTCCCATTACGAGGAGCTGGGCCTGGTTACATGCTCTAAGACCATTATTTTGCTTTTTAAGCAGCTTCATGAAAAACAGCAAATAAGCAGCACCATGTCCTTAAAGAAAAGAAACATTCACTGGCTTTGTGGCACCGAGAATATGCAGTATAACATGCACAGATCCTCCTCCAACAATAAGCTCGTTAACGTGACTTCCGAATTAGTAAGTCATTACCCTAGGATAACAAAATCCAAAAGATATTAGGCATAACTGCTATATTCACAACATGCACATATCTGAATGAGACTTGCTTCATTTTTACAAACCTTTTAAAAAAGGTCTGAAGCCTGTTTGAAGACACTCTCTCAGCCAGTGCTGCCCTACTCATAGACAAAGCCTGCAAGTGCTTCCAGTTATCTTGAAACTTTCTTTCTGCATTCAAAATGAAATAGTCCACTGATGGTTTGAACGCGAATGGATGACCCAAAGCTACGTCCCATACTCACATGCTTACTAGCAGGTTGACTCTGAGGTAAAGATCCAGGGGCTAGCACTGGAGAGCTTGCGGGGCTACAAAGTTCTGGGAAGGGATTTGGGATGGCCGGCAAAGACGATGTTCTGAATTGCTGTTCTTCTTCTTGAAGTCGCCTATAAACACAGAAGCACTAAGCATTAAGAGGAGCAAACTGCCACCACTAGACCTGGATGTCCTGCCCCACCATTTATGATAATGATACTAAAGAAGAGGAACCAAACCCGCTCTTTTTCTAAGCAACTACTATAAAGTTACAGCAACTGAAAGCACAAAGTAGGTTAAGTGCATGTGAAAACGACCAGTCAGGCATCTATGCTTATTTTGTTGCACATAAAATAAACAGAAATATCCATCTGTTCTCACTGTTGTAAGCACTAGCTTACAAGTTTAAGCTCTGTGTGCCAGAAAGTCAGTTAAGCTCTTCCAAACCAGTGTGAAAGAGAATACAACGGCAATCACTTGGAGCCAAATTTCATGTGGATCGGGAAACAAAGGTGTACCCCTGTAAAGCCTCTAAGCCAAGACTACAACCAATATTGTCACCTCATTACAAAACCAAATTCCAGAAATGCAAAGACTCAGCTTGAGCAATAAACTGCAATTACAGCCCCCCACCTTATGCCAGTTGTACAGTTACTGTTCAGACAAGTTTGCACCTCCTGAGAATACACCTCACGAGCCTACATAGGACCAACAGTTTCAAGTTCCAGTTCATAATACACCTGTACTGCCCACACCAAAGAAGGAAAGCTAAAGCCTACCAGTTGCCACAGAAAAGCTTGGAAACATGTAAGACCTATTCATGACCACACAGATTGCTTTAGCTTTCCCTTCTGCTAGGGCATCACCATTGAAGACGTAGTGACTCTGCAGTAGGCTGGCCTGCAAAGCCTTTGCAGAAAGCACCATCTAGTGGCAATCGCGGAGGTTTCCAGAGACAATCAGCTAACTCCTGGATTTGAAACATAAATCATTAAAAATTCCATTTGCTCTCTTTTTTTTGCCCTGCCTTCAGCAAGAAGCACCTTCTTAACAGAGCTGCCTGGGAGACAACATCTGGGTTTGCCTCTGGCAGTGTGTCCCACCCTGGGCACGCTCAATCTCTCTGCCTCCACCAGAACCCGGGGGCTGATAAAACAACTACTGGGAAATCTGCTCCGCAGGTAACTCTACCCTGTAATTTAGTTGCCTTGGTGTTCAATGAATGAGCCTTCCACATTTAGGTTTTTTGCTATAAATAGCAGGTTCCAACCATAACTATAAACCATGCAAACGCCTACTTGACCTGCTCCATCATTTTTTTCTGCTACCCATGTGTGCACTTCCCTACAGCACAGGGTAAAGGACAGTGTAAGATTTCTTTAGCCCAGTAGACTTGTTGTCTCAGCAGCTGTGGAATAGTGCTCTGTATTGCAAGTTTTTCACTGACCTCCAGTGTAAGAAGTGGAACTACAGACTTGACACAATTAGAAAGCTGTAGTTCTCTGAAGATGAGAATTCACTACGCTGCGCTCTGCTCTGCCTATACTGCTGAAGTGCATCATTTACTTCATGAATGATACATACGTAAAACCGTGCTCTTAAGAGAATTACCAGGGTCAACCCTTCTGTTCTGGCTGCAAAAAAAAAAGACATGGCCCTCTAAGGGAAAGGGGTCTAGATAACCCCAAATAAAAGTTTCATCACTATTTTCTTTAATGATAAACACATTGTGTTCTTGTGCGTATGGAAGCACAGAGTTCAGAAAGGCAAAGTGTTCTCAAAAAAAAAAAAAAGCAAGCTGCTAAGTTTTGAAATGCCAAAAATAGTTTAAATTAAGTGTTTTGATTAAGATATTTACAAAACATTGACAGTTATAGTACTCCAGAGAGTGCTTTTTCTAGTACGGCACTATTCAAGGTTAAATAAGAAATACTTGTACAAACAATTGCATCATTAGCTGACTTGCTTGTATTGCAGTTACTGCATGCTACCCATTCATATGGAAAAGCTGCCTGCCTCAAGAATACTATTCCTATAGGAAACACATCAATGTAGAGAATCAGGAGCAACCCTTTTCCTCTCTGGGCTTTTTCTTTTGTTTTTATTAATTCTCACTTCTTTTGGAGAAGACACTGTTTAATACTAGGAAAGGAAAATTCCAAATCTCATTCAGGCAATTTACCTGCTTGTGCTGACAGAAGCTCCTTTCCTCTTGCTGCCTAAAAAGATTTTGAGAACTTCAGCATCGCCTGTAGACCTCCCATCACCGTGTGCTCCTTTTTTGTTTGTTTGTTTTGGACTGTTCATGAAACCTCCACAAAGAGATGTATTTTTTGTATATCAAAAACCAGCTGAATGCACCCTTATCAATGTACTTGATCTCTTACATTTTATAAAGTGAAGCAGCTGTCAGTAGGCACCATGCCTGAGAGAACAGTTTTTCCAACAGTTTGGAAATAAATCTAAGTATCATTTAGATATAAAACCTAAACATAATTTCTGCAAATCAGTACTGATACACTTCTACATGTCTGCTACTACAGGTACATCAAATATTGATTAAAAAAAAGGGTGAAAATATGACATTTATTCATTTTACGAAATACATGGGAAGTTTATGTCCTTCACCTACCTGTTACATCTTTTTTCCAATGCAAAAGTCCAGTCTAAGCTAGTCTCCTACCAAAGTTGATCTCCTATTTGAAAATGTAGTTCTTTTGAAAGTAGCTCAAGACAACTTGTAACAAAAATGAGGCATGTCCCTCATTCCTACCTGACTGCCATAATGCGCACAGGCTGAGACCGCTGCACCTTCTGCCTTGGAGACATGGGCTGCAGGGCCCCAGGTCCCGAGGACGGCAACAGGCTGCGGTTTAGCTGACCGTTGTGGAGGAGTGGAGTGGTTTCCGACTGCATGCTGCAGGTAGAGTATAAACTTTCAAATGAGGAATTCATGTCATTTACCAAAGCTTCTAGGTCCACATCATCATCTGAAAAAAAAAAAAAATAAAAAAAAGACAGCATAAGACACCTGGAAGTCCCAGACAAATAAATGTCTGGAAAGTCCAAAGACTGAGCTTCACTAAAGTTATGGCATAATTTTATAGTTATGTTTTTAAGTTGCAAATCTTTTATTGCAGAAAACATTTATTTATTTTAGAGCAGTAAAATGCAGCTACTAACAGCCAGCAATGGACACCTATTTTGTCTGCCTTGGTGAAAAAATACTAAAGAAAATGAAATATTTCCACTATAGTGGAAATCAAATCAAAATTTGGTAGGATTTAGGACAAGCTTCAGTTCAGCTTGTCAATGTATCAAATAGTCAAACAGTGTAGTAAATGCTTTTTTAAGACCTGATAATTTAAAAGAAAAAACCCAGTGCTGCAGAAGTCAACAGGTGGAAGACACACTCCTCTGCTGTATACCTCAGAAAGTAAACATTATAGTGTGTTAAAAATTCCATCTCTATTTCTCTGTATTCTTGTGATATGGTATTTTGAAGGGCAATGCTAGCTTTTAACTGTCACTCCAAAGGCTTTATAAAAATACCATTATCCTTGCTCCTGCAACGTGATCGATAGATCCCTGCCTTAGAGAGCTCAACGTAGATCAACCACGTACATGGTGTGGGTGATTGGAGGAACATCAGTCCCTAGAAAGTGCACCAACCTTTCCATACACACCACCTTACCTCACAGTAAATAAGTAACTTGTGCTCATGCGTTCCTCCTTAAGGATCATAATTACCCTGCAGGACAACAAAACTCTGCAAGCCCTTTGCACTAACCACTCTCTGAACTCCTCTTGCAGAGTACTGTAATTACTCCCCAGCCACAAGTTAGGTCACTCCCTATCAGGAACTCAGCGGGCTGATGAACACACACATTGGTAACTGCTTCTGGTTACTGCACAGCCGCTGCCTCAACAGCTACCTCAGACCCAACACAGCTTCGTGCATCCCAAAACGTGCCCTTATTTTCCAGCTCTAATTGGCCTGGTAAAATAGACCATTGCTGCCTGCATCCCTTGTATCTCACAAAACTCTTCATGACACAGATGGAAAGTAGAGCCAAGCAACGGAGAGCTAGCAAACATTTACACTGCACTATGCAGCTAAAATATGCTTTTTGCCACAAAAAAATTTCTGATACCCATTCTTTTGCCATGTTTACTAGGTAAATGAACCACCAGGAGCACCTAATCAGCTTTTGACCAATTACAGTTCTTTCCTTGAGATACCATAACCAATTTTGTACCAATATCATCTTCCTTGAGGATACAATCTGAAACAGCACCACTCAATTTCTGCCTCAATAACCATAATGGTCTCTGGACATGGCATTTACACAGCAATTGTTTTGGATGCTGACATCTCAGTTCTCAGTGTTCGACAAACCAAAGGTGCTAGTCATGTACCTATGCCTGAGCTCTATTTAATGACTTGAAATGCTGCGCTCCTCGCTGAAAGTGAGTAGGCCCTTTAGTAAAGTAAAAGCCACTTAGCCTTCACTGAAAAAGTACATGCAAAATTTCTAGGTTTGAACACGTGTTTAAAAAACACAAAACTCCCCATCAACCCAAACATGTTTCCTCCTTTCCTTTCTTTATGGTTATTTCACTCAGTCTGTTCTAAACAGGTACTACCCGACTACTAAGAGTCACCTTCCCTAGGCTACACCATCTTCCCTGCCAGCTAGTTCATACATTTTCAATAATCTAGACTTTGCTTTGCTTGGACAAAGCCTCCAATAATTTTCTTGCTATTTTTAGGGATCTTAAGACAGAGTTGCAATTTAAATCTCATTCCATCCTCCAGATTCTTATCCTATGTGGAGAGGACATATCGAAAACACTTCTTGAGCAATCACAAGGGAACCACAGGAGTAGGAGTATAAAGAGGGAGAGGCTGAATTACAAGGCTTTTGAATTTTATCATTCATCTAAAGCACCAGAAGACCAAGCTGTAGGGTATTGAATGGCTGTCAAGTAAAAGCTTAGAGGTTGGACGAAGGAGACATAAAAGACAGACCCTAGCCACAGAGTCAGGGAGTAAATTACAGCAACTAACAGCAATTGTTTAGCAGGGTGAAAAGCAGAAATGGGAGAAAGTCAAGGCATACCTTCTGTGGAAGTCTGTGTGGCTTGGTCCTGGAGGGTGCTAATTTATTAACAACTTAGACAAAGCTATTAGCGTGCAAGATCATTACGCTTTCAGATGATTGTAACATGGGAGGAATGATTAAGAGTCAGCTCAACCTGAATAATCAAATGGGCACAAAGGTGTAATCTGAAGTCTAGTATGTATAAAATGAGGCACTTCATGAAAACACTAAGCAAACCAAGTACATGGTTTAAAGCATTGAATTACCATTAGCAGGCTTTTAAGCATATCAATTACAAAACTAAATTCAATTTCCAACAGGACAGGCATTGACAAGGTACATAGAGAGTTTTCCTAATAACACGTTGTACTTAAGTCCAGAATCTGTTTTCACTCCTTTCTCAGCTCCTTTTCTCCGCGGGAGCACCACTGCTAATAACAGTTCTCAATCTTGCTATGAAACTTTCGCAGGAGCGCAAATCCTTAAGCTTTTTGAAGACAAAGCCTGCAATCTTGAATTTCATACAGTTCCATCTCTATACAATAGCATTTATTACTACATACCATTCTGTTTTAGAGGGATTTCAGCATGCTGCAATAGGAAACCTCAGTGCTGTGGCCTACCTCAGAAGTGCCTGCTGATGTCTCAGCCTGCCAAGTAACCTGGAATGCCACTTGTGATGGCTCTCTACAGAGCTTAACTAAATAAAACTCAAATAAGCCATCCATGCAACTTCTAAGCAACTTCAACCACTTCCAGGTATACTATTCAGAGGGACATTTCATATACAGTGCAACCCTACAAAGTACCTTTCTCTACCAAGCAGGGAGATCCAGCCATTATCAAGATCATCCCACATGGAAAAAAATAAATAAAAAGGTGCTAGTCAACAGCAAAATTTGCAAATCACTGGGCTTTGAGCCAGCATGGCATCATGTCAGTCCTCTAAGCACACACATACACATTTTGTGACTGACCTGGAAGAATCACCTTTGTAGGTTATAGCAGATGAAGTTGCAGGTAGCTGAGGAGCCTCCAGCTCTCCAGCTATCTTTCAGACATGCACATCGAGGGATACTAAAGGCTATTTTCCTTCCTCTGCATTGAATTCTGCTATAAGATCAAGGAGTATGAAAAGTGGATATTGGAGGTCTGTTTTCTTCGTGTCTCAACAGCATAGAGGCTAGCTTATCACTTCCATGTACAATCATGCAAGCAGCCTTTTGCTGTCGAAAGTCATTTTTAAAAGAAAATACTGGCAAAACCTAGCTCTGACATACTTCTGGTGGTAGATAGGTGTCATGGCTTGGGCCGGACTGGCCAATGAGAACAACAGATGCTCTCTCCCACCTCTTTCTCTCTGCACTTTGAGAGCAATGTTCCTTCCCAAACTAGAACCAAAGTGCACTGGCAGCTGTCTGAACTTCATTTTGCTTCTTTGCCCACAACTTGTTAAACTTTGCCTTTGTTCACAAACCAGCTCAACGGGATGTTGCAAGTAATATTTTTTATAAAGTAAATCATTATTTCAATTACAAGAAAAAATATAAAAGTTCAGTTCAAGGAAAGAAGAAAACTTTGTTACAAAACATTTATTGAGCTAGTGAGCTAAAGCTATCATGTTCCACAGAAAATACAGCACTTTGAATAGCATGTAAATGTTTTCAGGCATATCATAAGAGGGATGATAACCTCTAAATTAGGCCTGAGCAAACTTCATTCTGTCCTTAACCATGTCTGGCTTGTCCTTCTGCTTCCAGCCCTTCTCTGTCTTCCAGATCTTCATTTATTTACTTATTTTGATTGTTGTTGGCCTTGACATGTCAAGCTTGCTAACAGGACTAAGCAGGATACTCTGAAGCAACATAGAGAAGGCAGCAGGTATTTCCACAGCTGTCAAGGGGCTCACTGCACTGTAGAAATTCTTTTTACTGATAAAAAAGCTGAATATGGAAAGAATCCTGGCTTTGGACTACAGACCAGGATGCATTTCATGTCTCTAAATGGCAGCCCAACAAACATCCTTCCCTTTTACGTATGGTCTGCAGTTCACAGGGAATACATATGAATACGTCACAGGACTTGAGAGCTGTGATTTAAGAGTTTTTTAAAAACTGTATACATACATAAATAAATAATTTCCATCTTGCTTGCTTATTTCAGAATTTAATTATCCAGCATTATCCCTCATATCAGTTCTCAAAGAAGACTGATGCGAGTGCTACTAGCAACTCAGCAGATCATTTATAAAAAGGCTGTATCACTTTTCTGTCACCATGGAAGTAAGTCTGATACTATGTGAAGCCTAACAACATGTATATAAACAAGTGTTTGATATTACAGTAAGGCAGCTGTTGATTGATCACCTATTCCTGTTTGACAGCCTAACTCTGGCAGTCAGTTCCCCAAAATGAGTTTCAGTGCAGCATGTTCAAGATCCAGCTTGACAAAACAAAAAAGCCAAGATATAACTAATGTAAGATTTCACTCAAGTTTAGCTCAGTAGATGGTATCAAAATAGTTAGAATGGCCCTCCTGCACACAGTAATTAACCCTCAAGGAGACAGGTGGAAACGGCAAAGAAAAGGAATGTATAGTTGCATATACCCTAGTATCCTGCATTGATGAAGCGGTGAAACACTATGTAAATTATAGGTAACACAGGTTAAATACATTTACATTGAAGTGATCAGAAATATTTGACCAGAATGTAAAAGGGAAAAAAAACACACCAAACATATTTGTGGTACCCACCTTGACATCCTGTTTCAAATCTCCTAAAAACACATGTAAAATTCATATTGGTGGTGCAAGCATATTTTGCAAGGTATTTGGTATTGGTATTATGGAAATATCATGGTTTATGATCAAAAATGCAGGTAAGGATTACCACAGCACTATGTACATACGGTTATCTTTTACAAGATAACCCCTTATTAAGGGAACCGCTTGCACAAGAGCCCTGTAGCATGTCCCCTCCAGTGCCATTGCCCAAATGCCATTTTGATAGGATTTTTCAGAAGTTCCAACCACCAAAGCTTTTTGAAAATATACCATTGCTGACAACACATAGTTGTAATGATGTACGAATCAGTCCACTATAGGTAATGCTCATACTCCTCTGTTACTTTTTCCCTCTGAGCTTTTAAGTACATTTGCTATGCTTCCACAAACATCTCGCTTCCCTCCATACCCTGCTTCAGCTTCCACTAACACCACCAATTGCCTACTTGGACTTGCAATTCTTATATACTGAAACAGTTACCGACAGCCCCACCACGGTTGCATGCATTTAGTACCTGGCAGCGTCTATACCTCTGAGTACACAACAGAAGGTGGATGATAACAAGCAGATTTATTACATTTTTAAAAAACTCCACAGTGACCTCTACAGCGATGCTGCAGCTGAACTGACACCCTCCAGTTCCCAAAACCAGCTCCAATTCTATGCAATCTCGTCTCTCCTACTTTATTAAAAACTACTTATAGACTGTAGTCTTGCACATGAAACAAGACAACAGTATAAAAACCATCTGCAAGCCCTATGCTTTCATGCTGTTCTCCAGGTCTGCTGCCAGACCCAATTATAAAAACATCAAGATTGCCTTGATTGAACAATAGAAGCTTAGAGGTTTTTTTGTTGGTTTGGGGTTTTTTTGTTGTTGTTTTGTTTTTTTTTGTTGTTGTTGTTGTTTTTTCAGTGCAGGAGACACAAATCCAACTTTGTGTCCCAGAAGCATCACCAGCTCTAGAGTGGTCATAGTCTGAATCAAAAATGACAAGCCTGAACCCAAGAAATCCAGAACTTTATGTACCTTGTAAGTCCCCTTATGGGGCTTTGCACTGAAGAGGCCTTTCCTTTATCATTTTCTAACTTTCATCTGCCTCAGTGAAATCCTCTACTTTGCACTGTAGCTATGGTTGCTGGCCTACAAAATGTCACATCAGCGCATGTACAGCTTCCAAAATGCTAAATAGACCATGCTGTGGAAAGAAGGGCAAGAAGCAGAGATGCCAGTTGGTAAAAGAGCATGAAATTGAGATAGGCATCTACACTACTGGAGTGCACTGAAATGCCACACAAAGAAGTCAAGAGCAAACTCTTGACTGCTCCAGTATTCTCCAGGTAATTTTTAAATCCCATACACATCTATTCCTGTTTCTGCCAGTAAGACTGGGATGGCTAACACCAAATATATATATGTTAATTATAGGTACTGGCTAGAATTCAATTTATAAACACCTCTTCACTAAGGGGTCATGGTTGGACTCCAGAAACATTCTTAAAATATACCTAACAGATTTCTTGAAATAGAAGACACAAACTAAATTGAACAAAATTAATGTTGCTAGGTAACAACTATAGGAATAAGCTACATACGAAAGGTGTTAGTCAAAAACCCAAAGCGTTGATGAGTAACAGGAGCAACTGGCTATACATGCCCTACAGCAAGAAGGCATGAAGTTGTACCCTCAGACTAGTCCTTACCACATAAAACAAGTTTCAGGAGTTCTGATGGAAAAAAATGGAGGGTTAAAAAAAATAATGAAAAATTCAGTTCCTGTCCAGTTCACACATCTAATGCATGACATCATAAAGAGTAAAGATGATGAAAACTAGGCATTTGGAGGGAGGGGAGTGGAAAAGTCTCTACAGACATACTAAAGTAAAGCATGTCTCTGAAGAAGATTTCAATGGTTTTGCCCTTTGATGAGGCTGTAATCATTTACAGGCAACATCCAGCAGCACCTCCCAGCATGCATGTTCCCATTTCTAACCCAAGAACTATAGAGGCACGTTGGTCCTTTTGTGGAGCGGATGGATGTTGGTCACCTCAACAGACTATTGTTGTAGGTGGGTAACACCACCACCACTGAGCCCTCATTTTACTCTAAGGCATGCACAGGTGTGGAAGCACTAATGACATCTCTATGAGAGGGGGGTTTGAGAGAGGAAAACACCTAGAATGCTGATTATGCATACACACATCAGCTCCACTACAAGTATAAGAGGTAAGATAAAATATTTAAGTTATGGTCAATCCCCTTTCCAGATGCCCCTACCTCATTTAGAGAACACAGAGCTGGAATTTAATCTTCCCAACACCCTTTTTCTCTTAGGAAATTTGCAGCTTTAAAAAAAAAAAAAAGTAGGAAAAAAAGTATACATTCCTAAAAGAAGCATCCGGTGAAAGTTTGAACCCAAAGTCATATAATACACGAGCTGATTCCCTGTGACTGCACAGCAGAACAGACCAGCTCCTTCTGGGTGGGCACACCACACACCCTTGTCCCTTCTCCAGCCATTGCTGATGGCCAAGCTCCTGATAACAGCAACTGCCAGTCTTTCAAATCCCTCTTTGCAGGCCAGTGCTTGCAGAACCACTGCTCTATAGTAAATTCTGAGTACACAGATCACTTAAAGCAGAATCTGAGGTTGAGGAGGCCTCTGGGAAATTGTCATTCCTGAGTTGATTACAAAATCCAGTCAGAAGATTCATTTTCAAGAAACTGATAACATCTGCAGCTCTCTTCTATGAACATTAGGTTCAGTGGTTTCCCTGTACCGTTTTCTCATGTTACCTACTTTTAGTTCAGCAGTTTTAAGAAAAAGACTGAGAAAGACCTTAAAAGGAAACCATTTGTTTGGTTGCGTTTATCAAGACAGAAGAAAAACCGAAACAGCCTCAGCTACCCAGAGGATAGAAAATAACATTGAGGAGAGAAGCAGCACCACAGAGGGTGGAATAGGGTATTCTTTCCAAGGTCAAACCTGGGGTCGGAGTAGACTAATCCTCAAAAAAACCACGAGAAGGACAAAGTGATTGCAGTGGTGAAGGACACGATACGGCACAGGGTGAGCAGGCAAGACTGTTTTTCCAGACTCAAAGGAGGTACGAACAGAAGGAAACCTAAAGCTTCAGTAATAATTGTGCAAGGAATAGTCATGCACCGATAGCCTTATTGTGGCCTTTTCTTTACTCAGGGGAAAAAAAAAAGAAAAGAAAAAGAGAGTGAGCATGAGTGAATGGATGAGACACAGACAAACTGACTGACCAACCCAGGGATTCTCGATTCAAGTCTTATCTTCCTGGTAAGGTTAATTGGATGCCTCAACCTCTACAGCAAAACTCAAACAGAAAGCTCTGGCAATACAGCCCAAAATGGCAATTACAGAAAAGACCATTACTCGTTCTTCAAAAGGACATGGTCAGGGTAACAGAACAGCTCCTAGCATGGGCAGCCCACGCAAAACCAAAGAAAATCCACTTGAGCTTTCCAGATAATGGGGAAAACCGTGTTAACCTATTGAGCTATTAAGGTACCTTTATGTCAGAATTCATGAACCATAATGTAAACGCTTGGCAGGCTGCATCTTATATTAGACAGTCATATCTACATGTGAATGGCTTTAAGAGGATATGCTGTATCAGTGAGAGCTTCAATTCGACAGAGCAAAGGTCAGGTTTATTTGCATGTTTATTAAGATTACATACTTTTACACTAAGGAAACCAAATAAAAAGATTTAAAATGCTGCGTTTGCCTTATGCTTACATGAATAAAAATTAGTATTTTTCAAAATGTATTCTTTGTTTCCTATATACACATTTCTACCCATAATGCTTCTCTAAGTTTTACTTAGGTAAATTTTTCTTACTGCCTGTGTCAGAGGAAAAAAAAAAAAGTGCAAATCAAGACAGTCAAGTCACAGTTAAAAAACAAGTTAAAAATTCAGACAGACGAGAAGAGCCACCACATGTCTCACAAGTCTACAGCTATTAAAGGCAAAGTTAAAAACACAGTGAAAACATCTATTCCTTCCCTTTAGGGAACCCATGTTCTACCTCCCTGATTAAACACCGTAATACCCGGCTGAATAATCCCAGCTGAACAATCCCTACAAATCAATATAAGTACCACTGCAGGGATTAGTCCCTCCTGGCCAAGAAAGCCCAAGCCTTATCCCCACTCCAGGGATAACCTCCTAAATGTGCTGCTGCGGAGCTCCAGCCAAAACCTGGGATGCTGCCCTGCCTTCTCTGGCATCATCTGCCTGCTTGGGGAACGTCCCCTGCCTGGCAGCCAGCAAAGCCCAGGCTTCTTGCATGGGGGATATGATTTCATTTTAAAGCCACTCCACCACAACTTGAAGCAAGCTTTTGAGTGAAAAGTGGTCAGATTAACCCAAAAAGTCTGTTAGCGATGCTCTTCAGGAAGAGTCCAGTCTACAGAGCTGACAATGGAACATAATTACTATTATTAAATTAGGCTTGTACCTCATCACTTGATACCCAAGCTAACCTTTAATCCTACTAACTTTAAATCATGAGTTTTAAAATTTGCTTTGAACAAGTTTATTGCTGGCTTAGAAAGCATGTTTAAGAGGATGTAATACATGTTCCAAAAGTTGCACACAGCAATTAATGAATCAGCTATTCCTCTGAGTTAATTAAAGATTGCGTTTTCAGCACATAATAGTTACCTAGCTGTGACCCATGTACTTACAAGGCAGAAAACAGGAACATTTCATATTCAAGGTACTTCTAGTCAGAGTTTAGTTAACAGAACCGAAGTCATATGAAAAAGTAAAATGCTTTAACAAGAGGTTAATTTCACTTCTTTTACCAGTTGTTCTAACATTTTAGTATTAACTCCAATTGTCATCTTGGTAAATTATTGACAAGAGATTAAACTAGGGGAGAATTTTTTGGAGTTGCAACACAGCATCAAAAAAGTCCCTTGAGAGCCCCCAACCTGGGACTTTCAAACCCAGCACCTCTACCAATAACAAGGAGCATGTTTGCCTACCTTTACCTCCCTTCACAGACCGAGGCAGCTGCCATCAAACGTCCTTGTACTGCCTTGGCAGCACCTCAATAAAAGCTTTCCCTACATTTCTTTGCCCTACTATGGGAACAACGTTTTGGGGCATGCATTTAATTTCATCTGCACACAGATACTTTGTCCTTGAGTCGGCTGTCTATTTTAGGCTCTCCTTTCAAGCAAGCCTAGCTGTCGTGTCAGAAAATCACGTAGTCCTTTTGGGTGAGGAACAAGGAGATGTCCCCTGCCCCTGCCAGCAAAGAGCGGGTAATTTGTGAGGAATCACTGTTATAATGAAGCACAAACCTCCGCTGCGCGAGAAGGGAATGCCAGAGTCCCGCCGCACGGATGCCCAGATGGCAGAGCATATTGCTGCAGTCGCATCCCAAATGGCAGTGTGGAGCCACTGCTGAAGGCATCCGTACCCCACACCCTCCATGCAGAAACCAGGCATTTATAAAAGCGCCCTGATGCCTCCCTCCACCGTGACTACACTGACCCCAAAAGCTCCTGTTAGCCAACTTTTTTTTAAAAAAAAAAACAAAACACCAAAAACCAATAAAAAAAAACCAAACCAAAGGAAAAAAAGTAATCAAAAAACAAACCAACAACCAAACAAGAACACCAACCACAAAAGAAGTCCTGGGAAAAAAAGCCACCCAAACCCTGGGGTGCGGAAAAAAAAAAAAAAAAAAAAGAAAAAAAAAATCAGAAAAACAACCCAGAACAAAACCAAATCCAAACCATTGTAGTCAATCATGTGAGACTTACAGAAGAAAAAGTAATCTGAATTTACCATTCAAGCCTTCAGTGAAGAGCAATCATATCAGCCTAAATTTATCTAGGCCAAAGAAAACCAGAAATGTATTCATGTTTCTTCTAGACCCAGCAAATCAAGTTTCCTTTTTCAAATTGGGTACTGGAAGCATCCTGCAGGTAAGCCACACTGGTTAAAACAAGTCAGAATCAGGCTCCCCCAAAAGCCATCACCACAGGGAGAAGATTCATCCCAGCTTGACATGAGTCAAAACCAACTTGCCCATTAAGCCTGTTCTCCTTATGAGACCCACAAGCCTGATTCTACGAGGTGTGGTCTTTCAGTGTTCAGGTCTTTCAGTAACTTCAGTGATTCTGGGAAGCCAGCCTGCTGCTTTTCTCTGTCTGGTTGGTTTTCCTTGGGCTGTGCGTAAGGACCCCAAGCCCCCAACTGGACTCACCTCCTTGCATGCCCAACAAAACAGTGCTGGGAGCAGGATACCAGGCATTGCCTCCCAAAGGTACTCTCTCAACAGACCATCTCTTCTTAGGAGGCAGTCTCCATATCCTTCACCCTGCACAAGGATGTTGTTGGTACGCTCAAATGAGCTTGCAGGTCCCCAAGGCCCAGCTCTGCACCTTCCAACATCACTCCCACCGCTCCCCTTAGGAAAGACACCCCAAAAACCCATGGGCACAGGTTCAGTGTTCGCAAGAGGTTAGACAATCTGTTCACCTTGCTCCGTTTCACATCTGAAATACAGCCCAGAAAAGCAGAGAAGACTGGTTCCTCCGCCAAAAGCACACCCACGTGTTTATAGACCTAGAAAGCGGCAACGGATGAAAGGGACAGAGCTTAAGGTTGGCCAAAAGTGTCGCCGTAAAGCCTCCATGCTCTGAAGGACTTTTATTGATGGCTTTTTAACAGGTTAGCTGCTGTGGTAGTAATAGCCACTGGTGTCCCTCCCAGCAGTAAGCCTTCACTGCTTCAGCTACCTGACTTGAATGATTCTTCAGCGCTGCTGCCCTTGCCTTGGAGGTGACCTGCATTCAGACTTCAGTATACTTCAGATTCACTCGCCAATGTGTATTTTTTCTGCCTCGTCTCTGGAACTCGTTGTCACCTTCTGAAGAATATTTATGGTTATTCTTGAGGACAGGAACTACCAAACTGTGGTTGCTGGGCACATCTTCCACTTGTCTTCGAGTTGCAGACCTTGCAGTTCAGAAACCTGTCATCTGCAGCACTGTAGATTTCAGAGGGACTTGGAACATTTTACTGTGCCTGAGCTCTCCAGGATTTCTCAGCTACTTAAGGACAAACCGCAAAAACATACACAAAAAGAGTAATTCTCTTTTGCTGTTGAATAGCAGCAAGCTCATAACTGAATTGCAAAAATAAACAAAAAGCTAGCAGCCCCCATGAAGCCTTTTTCTATATCTATATAAACTTACAAAAACACAAGCTTAAAAAAATTTACAAGTGTATGCATATGTAAACTTGCAAGCAAAGTATACCAATTAGGAGCGTTAACAAGATATAGAGGCAGTTTAAGACATGTTCGTGTGCAGTTACAAATCCACTCAGACAGTGGTGCTATAACATACCATAACACTGCATTGCTCCTAACCTCACCTTGTACATGTCACAAACTGCCCGCAATCTTGATTTGGACAGAAAGACTTAAATATTGTTACTGCAATCCTAATACCATTAATGAAATTACATACTAATTGCTTTGGTCAGTAGCACCTTATATACTTTAATTACTTAAGCAGCTGCTAGCTCTTAAGAACTCCAAATTTAGCTACATCTCATGCTATATTTTGATAATTTTTTTTGTTTAGCTGGTTTGCTCCATTAAGTCCTGCTTTTTTTAGCTGAAAAATAAAACTTGCTTGACAGAATCTTGTCCCTTTTTAATATGCACAAAGAGACTTAAATAAATTAACAAATTGATTGATCTCCCCTTGAAGCTTCTTGGCTTTAAGGAAAGTGTCGCAACCACCTTCATCCTCAATGCAAGAATGTCAGCTGCTTTGAACTTATGCATTTCTAAAGTATCCTCACATGACACAGCTTGCCATATTGAAGTGCTGTCACGAACCACTTGCAGCACAGTGTTTACATAAAAGCAGAAATAAATACTGTACTGCTTATCACAGTCAGATAAGTTCAAAGACAGTGATGACTGAGGTTTATTGTTACAATGCTGCACTGTGGTGAAAAATTTTAGAGCAGAACTGACAGCAAATTACAACAGAGTTGTTTTTCTACAGATTTTGTTTATTTTAGTAAGCTGTGAAATTTGGTGGGTTTTTTTTTCTCCCCCCTCTTATTATGTGAGCTTAATACAAGCCCCAAGCTTTGATTATGTGCTTTACAGACAATCTAAGAAATCAGAGTTAACAAAAGTGTATTGTTCCAGTCCATTTTGGGGCATCTTAATACTACAAGATTTTTTCAAAACCATAAATAATGCAACACTACAATATTATTTCTTGCTGGTTTACTCCTCCTAAAAAGTTCAAAATAATTTTCTTTAGAATGACTAAGTATTTTCATTGACGTTCCTCAGTCTTGTCTTAGACAAACCTGAGGAGCATCTGACTAGAGAAAGAAACAAACAAGCATGGACTTTGTTTCTTTTAGACAACTTAAAGCACAATCCACAGCAGCTGCAGCATAACACCAGAATGTACAGTGACCTAAAAATATTTTAAAGTTTTCATAGGAAAATATAAATAAAGGTTCTTTCAGTTTTCTGATTTGTTATTTGTTTACACACCTATACATTCTTAACTCTAATCATAAAAATGGATAAAACCTCAACATACGTTTTGAGAACAGGAAAGACCTATAGTTAGAACTTCTGCACTACATAAAACACTAAAACCTGCTTCAAAGTTTTGTCCATCTACAACAGTCCCCCAGAGTAGGGGACCTTCCAACTTCCAGTGAACTAATTTTGAGAATTATCTTGCATCAGCTGAAGAGCAACACTTTTTTTTTCCACGCTTAATTCAAATAAATTTCAGATTCTTACTGTTTCCTCTTTCACCACAGTGGGTACCATTTCATTGAGAGCCACTTACGCTCTTTTCTACCATGTTAACTTCTACAGTATCCACTCTGTCAACCGCACCCCTCAATTCTGCCCTCACTCAATAAAATGTATCTTGAGGTGATCTAGATGCCTGCATGAGACACATAAAATATTTTGACCGACATTTTTCAGTCAGGAATTCACAAACGCATGAAAAGCACTCACATTGCTTATATGAGGTCGGTAAATAAAGTGAAGTATGCTAAACGGCAGCATTTTTCCATTATAACTGAATCTATGTATAAGGACCCATTACAAGTACAAAATACTGTAAAGGGATCACAAATGTATACTGGTAATACTATATCCATAAAAGTTTTGGGGATAGATTTATCCTTAAGTCTCTTTCAAGCCTATTTAAAAGCCATTTCACCCATGGCCCTAAAAAAAATAAAAATAAAATCTCTCTTCCACCTCACAGATTTGAAACCACAAAAGCTTAATAGTACACAAGCGTTTCTTCTCTATCCCTGCCGTGTGAGATACGTCGGCGGGGGGCTGAGCGTTCCTCTGTGTTTGTATGGCACAAACATCAAAAGGACTAATTCCAGGCTGGAGCTGAGACACACGCAACATTCAACATTAACCTCTTTGAATTCATTGCCCTCACCCTGTACAGGCCTGCATGTCTGCCTGAAACACAAGGGAAGGGTGCTCACAACCAATTCAGTAGAAATGACTCCAGATTTCAATTGCTTTTCCTGTTAAAATATCAGTATTTTCAGCCCAGTATAAGTGTCTGAGAATGCTTTTACTGCTGCATTTCATTTCACTTGTCAAACCAGAATAAACTTCCTTCAGAGAAAGTGTTTTTTTCGCTATTACAAGTACATTAGGAAGTATGCCAGCACAGCTGTACCACCAAACCCCTGGGAGACACCAGGCCCTGGGGAATGTAAATGGTCTGAGAACAGCCGACTTGAAAGGGCATCTATTTTCAGGGCAAAGTCATCAGCGCCACGATCACCAAGTCCTCTTGCTCAAACACCCTCACTGTAAGAAAGGAGGTATTCACCCGAGCCGTGCCTTCAGCAAATTTCTCCTCAATAATCTCAATTTGCCTTGGAGCCAACAATCTGCCAGATTCATCTCTAAACTTGCTCTTCAGAAAGAGATCTCTCTGTTTTGTATTTCAGCAGCCTAACGCAGCAGGAGACACGTATCCTGGCCCAAACTGCTCGGCGCTATTGCCATACAGAGGGAGGGTTGAGACGTTTTTTGTTTTGCTTTGTTTGGTTGGTTTTTTAAACAGAAGGTTTATAGAGATACACAATGGTGAAAAGATATTACCACAAACATAAATACTGTATTAGTAGACATCTTGGCTCCTACAGTAATGAAAATGAATTACATTTCTTTCAATAGTTTCACTTCAGCTACATACTGAAACTATCTTAAAGAAACTCCATGGCTTTTACCATGGTTTATGCCTCAAATGGTTTTCCCTTATCTCATTATCCCTCATTTAATGCCCCCCCCCCTTTTTTTTTGTCTTTTTAGTAAATGTTCCAAGGTCAACTTGCAAGCCAGATCACTGTTCTCAACTTTAATTTCAACTCCCATAGGCACAAAGAGAAAGCTTCACCTACCCTTCAGCTTAATTCACTGACCCCCTCCCTACTGCAAGTCAAGAATTATGCACCTTCAATCAAAGCACATTTATAGTACTTAGAAGCTGCATTATCTTTAACTACTTCCATGTCATACGCTGCAGACAAACAAGTCAATCTACAGAAAGGCTATACCACGTCGCAATAACAGTTTATGGTTTATCCTATGTACAATCTCACGTATGTTCACATTTCAGTCTTGATTTCATCTCTTCAGAACTGGTTCTTAACTTAATACTGTAACTAAAGCAGGACTTCATCTTCAAAAATAGCATGCACACTACAAAGCAGACCCCAACCACAGAACCACAGACCTGACAGAAGTCTTCCCTCATTTTGCTGATGGGGAAAATGTAGGCAGACATCTACAGTGATTTGTTTCATCCCATGTAGCAGCTTATTTGTTGAACAAGCTCTTCTAACTCTTTGCCCCGCTCTGCACAGGCACAGTGTCCCAACCCAGCAAGTATTTCCCAACTCCTACTAAGGGGGCCATGGAGAGGGGAGCCCATCGCTGCTTTTGCATGCTTATGTGAAGAAACGAACACTTAGCAGCATCCAGCAACGATTTCTGCAGTCCAGTCTCATCAAAAACCTCTGGTGAGTCCAATTATTCTGAGCAGCTTATAGTTATCCATCTATATGTTGGGCAGCTAACAACACTTGGGAGTCAGGTCTGCTGCTGCCATCATTAATGGCTATAGTTCACAATTGCTCGTTCACATATGAGCATAAGAATCTCCATGCAACCCTACGGTGCACACTTCGGAGGTTTGCTACTCCACGCATCTTCCAAAATGACTGAAAAAGGAATAATCCCCCCAGTAAAGTCTCCAATATCAATAAAGTAGGGAGCTGGCCCAAGGTCACTCGTTGCCTTCAAATGGCCTTCTTTCAGCAAGAGCTGGCTGGCTGTGGGTACAGGCAGCAGGCTCTGCAGAGAAGTGGGGCTTACAGAAAGAACCAGTGTGTTGCTGTTATCAAACCCTGTACCATTTTACACTATTCTTGCTATCTTACATTTGACTTCAGCCATGAATCCTTAAACGTTTTTTAAACACAGAAAATCATGTTGATACTTAAATAAACACAGCTTCGCCAGTAAGAAAGCCTACTTTCACATTCACGCAACACCACAAAAATTTATTAGCCAGGTATTTTTAGTGACATCCGTTTTTTTCAGATAGACCACAGTACATATTCCTCTTGACATAACTAAGTTAAGCTATACTTGCTGATACAGACCATGAGCACATTCCAATGCAACTTGTTTGTCTCAACTAAAGAAAATACATTCCCATGCTGGAAAAATCTTAAAATCCAGAGTCCTCAACTTCCCAGTTATCTGTCAGAACCAATCTCTTTTATAAACAGATTAGAAGAGGTATTTCTAAAACAGATGATGTTTAAACTGTCACTTGAATTGGGCATATTCCTCTCAACTGTAAGATGTACTACATCTTTCTGTGACAATCATGGTTTTCTAGTATGTAAGCTCCTGAAATTTTTTCTAATACATAGAAAAGGATATCGAAACCTTAAACTAAACCTGTACTTTTCCAGACTACTTGACCTGAATTTGCAGTAGTAAGTGTCAGCCAACTTTTAAAATCTATTTGATTTTTAAGCACAAAGCCAACTTTTGTTTAGCATTTGTACTTCCTCCTCTAATTAAGACCAGCTAACAACTGAAGAGGGAGGGCATCAAGTTGTTGAACAGTAAGGAATCCTAAAGCAATAGAAGTCTTTGCCAGGAGAATTGCTCTATCACAAATATGCCATTTCACTCTCGTGAATGAGTCTTACCTTGCCCTCGTTCTATTCCTTACCCCTGGAAATGTTACAGATTTAGACATTGGTTGGGTTTTTATTTAACTATTTTTATTTTTTAAAAGAGAAGTGAATTTCTGTATTTGTTCCTAAGATGATAAAAGCTCTGTTATGTGATCCATCCTCTGAGCAAAGGAAATTATCTTGTATTTTGCTCCACCTGAGACAGTGGAAAGAAGAGACAGAAACCAAAGGTTAGGACACTTTTACCGTTAGGGCAAACAATGGAAGGAAACCAAGAGCTGTACTGCCTGTTCTCCACCCTCTCGCTACTTTGATAGAGACCAAAAATATAACCTTGAAGGTCAGGGGAAAACAAAAACCTAAAAATTGAATACACATCTCCCAGAATTGTTTGCAGACAAGAGGACTGCATTGTGTTAGCTATTAGAAATTGTCTGCCATCACAACAGAGATCAAAGGTGCATGACTGATCAGAGACAGGACACAAATTAGTTGAGTGTGGTTTAAATGAGAGTGGGAGTAACGCAGGGCTTTATCTAAGGGGGGGGGGGGGAGAGAGAGTGGGAATAAAAACGTATAGTACCAAAATTGCTAAATGTACTGGTGAACTAAGGCTATTAAAACATTTCTCGTGAAGCTCAAGTCCAGCCAACTTCAAGAATTCAGGGAGTAGTTCCTGGCATTACAGTTGCCTCCACTTTGCTGCACCACTGCTACCACACTCTTGGAAATAAGTTTCATAGGAAAGGGGGTCTGTTTTCCCCCATTGCCCTCAGAAAGCACAGACACATACAGTAAACACTGTGCTCTTGATACAGATTTTACTGAAGTAGATTTTAAAAAGAAAACAGCCTCCCCCCCCCATCAGTCACGGTAATTTCAAACATTATATGCATTGCAGATAAACGGCAATCAATTTCCAATCTCTTTATAGGTGACACTCTTAAACATCCAAATAAGCAGAATAGCTTTATTTCAGACTTGAACACAACAGTCATGAAACCCGATTAGCGCCCTAGAGCTTTCCATGTAATCAGATACTGAAAGGCAGTTCTCTCTCCATTAAAGCTGACCTTGCATAGTGACATCGTACTTTTATCTGAAAAATTAGAGATACTTACACTATAGTGTAAGTAACACTAGAGATATTCTTTAAAGCAGTATTTCATAACAGGCAGCATAGCTACAGTGTGTATGGATTGTTTCCATCTCTGAGTGTACCCTTCCTCTTTACATGTCAAACTTCCTTTGAAATTTAGGATTTGATTTTGGTTAAGGTGTCAGAATTTGAAGTTAATATTCTGATGCTGTAGAGACACTGTTTTTACTGAATGACTGCCATTGTTACAGCATGATTAAAAATTAGGCTACATAATAAATCAACTTTCCTAGCTGGAAAGCTCATTAGTATGTAGACTATGTAAGTGCCCACAGCCATGTTTTGACATTTGGCTATAACACCTTCACTGAAAGGTTCAAAAGCTTCTTACATAAATCCAAATACACTTAAAACATGTCCCCTAACAGGGAAGAATATGCAGAACCCAAGGCCGTGCAGGAAGATGTTGGAGTGGCACAGGCAAGAATTCTACTTGGCCACGTTAAAAATGTCACCCAGAAGTTATCAAAAGAGCCTTTGCTGATAGTATTAATTTCCATCCTTCCACTCTCCTAACATCTTGGCAGCACAAATTTAGATTAAAAAACAAAACATAAATGCAATAAAGTTATACTAGAAAACATATGAGCTCATCCCAAGAACTTAGTTACTTTGTATTGATTAAATTAGAAGAGGGCATTTCAGATGACCAAGCTCAATTAGGGATCAACTCAAATGGAAGAAATAAGCCACCTAGGTGGCAGAGAACACCCTGAAACCACATACCTATTGGACAGTAAATAAATATGTATATAAAACAATTTAAAAACAGTGAAATCTATCGCAATTGGCTGCTTCAGCAATCTGCTTACAGAAAGGATGGGGATGATGAAAAGTTACTAAGTAAATACATTCACAAAGGAGGGAGCACACTGCCTGCAGGATTTGGGGCTTTTTTTGCTTACAACAGACAAGAGATAAGCACCCAAGAAATGAGCTCAGCTCAGGCAGCTGGAAGAAACAGCCTCATCACAAGTGTATGTTGAGAGGCTAGCTTCCCTCCAGTATCTGAATCTTCCCCAAGGACACCATTTCCAACAGAGGTGTTGGACTCATGAGCTCAAGCCCCAGCAACCTCACCTCCACAAAAGGCTTGGTGGGGTTGCTCTCCTCGGGGGAAGCCTCCCACAGCCCATGGGAGGTGCTGATCCTCCCCCAGTGGCTACTGGCCAGGCCGTTGCAGCAGGTTGCTGGCAGCTGGGGGCTCGGCAAGCGGCCAGCCTCCCCGCCACAACCGCTTCAAGTACCCCACAGCTGGAGTGGCCCCACCAGCACAGAAAATATTTGTGCCGCCGATGACATCAGCCGGCCGAGCTGATATACCTCCGGGGAAGCGTGCCAGCAGTAAACAAATACACGATGGGCACGTTTGCCTCCCCGCTAACAGTGCAGACTCTCATAACAGGCTCGTAACAGGTTCCCACGCGATGGCTGCGGCGCAGGAGGGAAACTTTCCTGCAAGGTGCCCAAGAGCAAACACCCCCCAGAGGAGAAGGGAGGACACCCCTAGGCTAGCCCGCGCATCACCTAGCCAAAGGGTGCAACACGGCGACTGCTCCAGCAGCTAGTCGTAGCTCTGCTCCAGTGCTAGAAGGTAATGTGCACCCTTCAACATTAGGGACAAAAGTGAATTCAAAAGGATGTTCTATTTTACAGTTTCATTCACAGGGTCTCCCTCTCCCTATTTGATTTCTGCTGAGTATCTTAAAGAGTCACCCCTTTAGGTTAATACCAGTCCTAAGGTAACTTGCTCCAATAGGGAACGCCGTAGCAGGTTATCAAGCCCTGGAACAGGCTGCCCAGGGAAGTGGTAGAGTCCCCCATCCCTGGAGGTATTTAAAAAACTTGTAGTGCTGAGGGACATGGTTTAGCGATAACTTGGCAGTGCTGGGTTAACAGTTGGACTTGATGATCTCAAAGGTCTCATCCAACCTAAACGATTCTATAGAGAGAGGTAGGTAAATGCCCTCTTAGACTGAGAAGGATCTGGGCAGAAGCAACTGCATCACCCCACCCAGGTGCCCAATTTACACCTTCCCCTCCCAAAGCCTTAGACAAGGACTTAACAGAACATCTAACCACCAGAAATTCACACCTTGTGAATTTACTCCTCCCTGCCCCATGATAACTTAAGATACAGATCTTGAAAGAGAAGGTGGAGGAAAGGAACACCTCTATCTTCAACATGTAAAAAAGCCCAATTAGTTTCTGAGTTACACCCCTGCACAGCTGCAGTCCCCGAGGGATGGGTACGGTGCACCAGGGACTCTCTCGAGCAAAGAGCCCACCTCCCCAGCCCAACTCCACCTGCTCTCCCAATGCAACTCCTCTGCCCCAGCAACCATTTCCCCTCCAACACGGCAAGCAGTTCATTACAAACCTGGTTAATAGCTTTACCATTTTTTTCCATCAGCCACAGAAGAAAACAGGCTTAACATTTACTTTGATAGTCACATAAATAAGGAAGATTAATTTTTAGATGTATTATGCTTCCTGCTTTAGGCTTACTTTAAATTCTCAATTTTTTTTCTACCTCTCCACTTGTAATGATTAAAGGCCCCAAGGCAAACTATGTTCCACCCTATACAACCAAGAGAGAGGACTCCTTCCCTGCACCAAATCCTACCTCCTCATAGAAACTTACCTGAAGGACACAGGTGGTTTCAGAGGAACACACTGAATTTTAAATATGTCCAAAATTGAAGACTTGCAAAGCTGATACTTAAAAGTGGATATATGAAATAACATAATAAAATGAAATTAAAAAATAAAAAGAAAATCCATCAGTATCCTGCAAATATGTTTTTCTAAACATGCAACATTTTAAATCATTTTTGCTCTATTTCTTGTCATTTCACTGATTTCACTCAATCTTCATTAGCAGCCTTGTTATGTATGGAGTCTTCCTCCTAAACTCAATCAGTTGGTCTATTTTAGCTTCCCATAGCCTGCTACAAATCTCTGAAATTATCTGTACTAAACACCAACCCACTTTGTGTTATTTTTCCATCTTTTTTTTTTTTTTCCTCTCCAGAGTTCTGTCAGCCCAAAAGTTTGGGAACTAACATAATGAGGGAAGTTCAACCTCTACACAGCTATTATGGTTGCCCTCCTAGTAACTGTGCTAACAAGATTCATCACCAAGTACAATGGAAGCCTTCTCCAAAACAAGACAAAGGTGCTGTAATGAGCTAGGCAGGAAGCAGGGGCTCAGCTCTCTGCATAGGGGTAGTCAGTGTAAACCTTTTTGGCACTAATGGTGGGGTTTTTCTTTTAAGGCTGGACAACGACAACATTTATACAAAGCATGAGAATTAATGAATGTCTGGCAGCTTTTGGTATTGTCTTTGCAATACAAACAAGACTATCTGTTTTTCACTCTACATTTTCAATTCAGTACCAGCTGGACTCTGCAAAAACATGGGTTAGTTCTGATCTACCAAATAACTGAGTCATCCTAGTGGGATCCCATAACCGAAGCACATCAGCAGTAGCACTGGCTAAGCGCGCTCCTCCTCAGATACAGAATGAATAACAAAAATTGCCTCAACCTCACGTGCCCATCCCCAAGGCAGATACAAAAGAACAGATGTTAAAAGCAAGTAATAACAGCAATGGTGGAGAAAGAGGGCTACAGAATATAATTTCTCCAGGCTAAACCTTAATTAAGTGCCATAATATCTCATCTAAGCCCGTACTCACACAAAATTCTGTTTGTATTTACCTGGGCTTGTATTTTTTTGGACCCAGGCAGTGTGTTAGAATGGTAGCTTCCACCACTATGACTTTTATCACCTGTATAAAAGTTAATGTATCAGTTACTAGCCAGCAAGGCACAGAAGAGCATCTACTTCAAGAGTAGACTGCAGCGCGATGTACATTGGCAGCTGCTCTGGATCCCTCCAGGTTTGCTGGGAACAAGTCATCTGTACATGTGGACAGAACGCCACAGGAATCTAATGCCAACTGATTTGCAACCACGGCATCCTCATTGTCTCACTGCAGGGAAAATTTCCTACCATGGCCAACTAAGAGAGACCAAAGGATGAGCTGGCTGTTGACAAAGGACAGCTATGGGCTAAAATAACCCATATCACCTTTCTCTTTCTGCTGCCAAAGCCACCTGGCTATGGAGCCAGAGGTACCACAATATTTGGCTCAGCTCTGTCTGCAAACTTCTGTGACAAAAAGCATCAAGTCCAACAAGAGCCAAGTGCCTCAGGAGAGAAAGGACGCATGCAAATGCATTAATAAAAGGAAGATACATCTTTCATCACAGACCCATGGCAAAACATATTTGTATGGACACCGACAAGCATCCCACAGGTACACGTATACAGGAAGTGCCAGAACTGCATGTCTAATACTTCCACTAAGAGTCAAGGTGACAGAATGCATCTTATTTATGCCTGGCTTCAAAATCCTGAATAAGAAATAGCTACACAATCTCAAAAAGTACATGTAAAGTACCAGTAAAAGGTATTGCCCATAAACTTCATGGCCAGGACTGGAATTGGCACTATTTGCTGCTTGCTAGAAAAACAAACAGAAAAATGAGCTCTGAAACAAGCCTCAACAAAGAAAATCCCAGACATACAGAGCAAGACGAGAAACAGCAGTAGCATGGCTGGCAGGTCAAACCTACCTTGAGTCTGGGAGTAAACAAATTCAGTTGAGCATACGGTATTCTGCAGCATCAGGTATTTTGCTATCAGACTTCATGTGGCAGGGCTGCTTGCTCCTAGGCAGTACAGGGAAATCCATAGGATAGCCTTGTCTTGCCTTGCTAGCAAGACACATTCAAGATTAACTGTGGTGGCACCACACAGTGGTGTGCTCAACCAAGAGGAACCAAGGCTGCACTGCTAAGGTGCTTGGGGAAAGTGGAGAACCAGCAGCATATCCTTTGGGATGGGGCTGGGAGAACAAGTGCTGGAGCCCATCACCCCTACAAAAGGCCTCAAAAACATCATCTCTCTGTGAATGTGTTTTGATTAAAATTACTACTATGGTCCCAGCTCTGCCCCTCACTACTGGACATGCTGTGGGCTACACACTGCTGAGAACTTGTCACTGGAAAAATATTAAATGTTTGCGAGTCCTAAATGTCTTGCAAAGTGAGACATGTCTGAGGGGGCTACAGTTTCCTTCATCTCCACAGTCCATTTCTGAAGGGGAAAAATGTTAGAAAAATAGCAATACCTGTCCCATCCTAAGCATGCTCTCACTTCCTCCACTTCTTGGTGCTTTTAAAGATGGCAAATAATTGTTTTGGTTCTTTCTTAACCTCCTTCCTTAACTCTTCAGGAAATGCTACATAGTTTAGACATATTTTTCTTCTCCAAGCCTAGAGGCTTTACTACAGCTTCTGGAAGGACTGCTTGCTGTTTACTAAATGCCAAATTCTAGCTGGCTGTTGTTAACTTTCTGTAACATTTAAACAGGTAGCTGAGGCATATTTGTTCCTTTACATCAGTGGATATTAGTGCTCTTCAGCAGGTTGAAGCTCACTCTTTCCTACTGCATTGAGTTTATGAAGTAGCTTTGGGGGAACAGAGGTAAGAAATCCTAGTTCCTGCTCTCTGCATTTAGTACTTTTATGGAATTTACCCAACTAGTAGAATCATTAAAAAGTGAATACTAAATAATGGCTTAGATATAAAAAGTAAGCAAGTTTATCAGCATACTTACACATAAGCAGTTATTGAACTATTCCATCTGCACTCAACTTCTTACACGTTTCATATGAAACGTATTTTAAAGACCCCTTACTTTACAAGAAGTATTCTCTGCTCCCCAATCTTTACAAGATATTCTTTTAAAATAAAAAGCTGAACAGTTATAAAGCATCTGCTTGTGTAAAAAGAGTGATTCAGCAGGGAACATGTACTTGAAATACCCTTCACAAGAAAGAGCTTATTCACATGGGGACAGTTGGCAGGGATATCTCAGTCTCCACTTGAATGCTCTTTTCCAGCTTGTGTTGAAGGGATTCAGATGCCTAGGAGGAAACTAATCACCATTTTTATAGGCCATGGAAAGCAGGGTCTGGTTTAGAAGTGCAAGTGCTTGTACCAAAGCTCTCCCGGTGAAAAGCAAAGGGCTATAAGTTAACGTTCAACAGAAACTGGCAAATCTGCTGCGCTCACTGAGCAACGTGGTCAGGTATGAACTGGAAGTGTATACATAAAATAACATACACTTGCTCGGAGTTCAGCTGCAGTGCTTAAGGCATCTAACACAAAGTATTTTACCCAATTCTAATCCTGCTATGATTTCTGCTCATATTAAACCAGTTTTTGTATATTAAACCAGTTTTGCTGCAAGTCTATCATTTTTCCTTAACATTCTTGTGAAACACAGGAATAAAAGCTTTAAATCTGCTAGTCAGTATAAGCTGAAGTCAGCAAGTAATGTTATATAAACACAAAGCAAAATTTGCCATAGTCTTTTGCAAATATCTTTATCATCGGCATAATAAAGACATACCACCAAAGAATTTAATTTATTAAATGCAAGCAGTGGTCCTGCAAGTTACTTCTGGGTACAGGTTCACACTTAAGGTTTTAATTGAAGTCAATTCCACCAAAGTTTTAACAGAAAGTAAAACTTAAAGTAATTTTAGTGTAAGGATAAAAAAAAAAAAAAAATCAAAGGAAACAGCTGCCACAGAACTTAAAAACCCACCTTATGTTAATAACCTAGTCCTCCTATTTATTATGTGACTAGTAGAACTGCATGAGAGCTATTTCATACCATGTCACAACTCCCTCTGAAGCTCTTCATGTTTATTTTCCTATGTACTCATTCATCAGTTACTGGAATATGTGGCAGCTCTTAAAATACTTGTGCTTTCAAGTTATTGGACAAGAATGTCTATTTCATATGCTATGAAAGAGTGTAGACACTCACATTTGGACAGAACAAACACGGAAGACATGACATAACATCATGCTTCCAGCCACTTCCACTTCCAAAAAAACACTGAAGCAGCAGGTACCGTGCCTGCAGGGCACATTGCTTCCCTCCAACACCGCAAAAAGTCAGAAGTGCTACAGCCCAGCACCACATCAGAGGCCACCACTGGGCACTCAGGTTTCAGTTCTTCATCCACACCACTTGCATAGCAGCGTTTCATGGTCGCAGGGGTGGGGAAGAGTAATAATGTTCTAAATACCTACTTCAGCAACAAAATCAGCATGATTTTAGAAGTACTGGATTTGATTGCTGTCAGCCAGCTGACATAAAAAAATTTGTGGGTGCTAAAGTTATCTTTACTTTAGAAAGTACTGGGAAAAACATTAACTGGGTCTTGCTTTATGAACAGGCACTAAACTGCCAGTACCCACTATGCAAAGCATTCTCTTTAAAGATAGCTGTTTCATAAATGAATTTGGGCCAGTTCACATACAAGCATTCATCTCAAAGTGGCTGAGGCAAAGTCACACATCAGGTGACACTGTACGGATCATTCTGCACCACTACAGTATCAATAGAGGAAAAAGAAGGACCTGAAAAGGAAGCAGGAAAATGTCAGGCTGCAAAGCTGGCATTTTGCCATCAAAACACAGCATTACCTGTCTCTTCAGTAAGTGATCGGACTTCACAAGCAGCAGCCACACATACTTTAATGCATGAACGTTGTACACGCAGGATGTTTCCCCAAAAAAATCCCTCAAAGGGGGATATTTATAAATAGCTTCAGAAGTCACCCATATGGATCTACCCCAGGATTTGCAGATCCCAGGGTTGGTGAAATTAAATGTAACAGCACCATTCTAATACAAACAAAAAAATGGAATTTATAGACTCTGTGCTGTATGCACGCAAGCATGCCCCAACACACTGCCTGTGCTACTAGAAGTTTAAGATTGGGTAAGATGGCAACCTGCTATCTTCTATTTTCAACTGAAAGCAAAGCTTTAGAAATCTGGAAGACTTGGCACAGAGACCTGGGAGTAAATTAAATAACAATCCTCATTACATTCTGGGAATTGTTTGTAAAACTTAAATAATCTTGAGGATCTACAAGTTATGAATTCCACTCTTGCTGCCCTCGGCAAATGAAACAAGCCAAATTTTTAAAGGAAAAGTTAAACACGTTATATTTGGCAAATATTTTAAGTAATATGTTCATGATTTTTGTTTAATTAGCTTTAGTGCTGACTGCAATACTGTTAGCTGTTGCACTGAAGAACAACATTTGAAGATGACCTTCAAGGACTTAGTTCCAAATTAAGCCATTAGAAACCCTGAGGGCAAGGGGGCTCACTGGTTAAGATGGGACTTTCTATTCTTAATAATTTCAAAGCCAAAAAAATAAAGGTGAGCTACAAAGTCTCTGCTATAATAACTGTCTTTTGTAGGTACCTAAAGAGACAGAAACAGGCAAATAAAGACTTTAAAGTTTTATTTTAGCTTTTATATATGGTCCTGTTGAATTACAGAAACTAGTCTATTGAATCAGCATTACAATGTCTAGTTCAGGACTTACTTTCCCTGAATAAGCTGATTTCTGTCATCCAAAGCAAGTAAACATACTTTTCTGCTACTGAAAAAGCCGAGCCAGAACCCTGAACCCTTATGGCTATCAAAGATTTTATAAATGCAACTTTAACACTGCAAATGTTTAATTCTATTTCAGCACTTCCCTCCTCCCCCCTCCTAAAGCCAGGAGAATATCCCTGCCACCCAGGCTAGCTAACCCAGTTTGGTTTACAAGGCTTGAGATGCACCACACATTCTTAGTCATCTTCATCCATAGCTCAAAGGACAGTTGTGTCAAAAAACTTTCTTCAGCTCTCCTTCTCCAACCATCCAGAACTTTTTTTTTTTTATGAGAAGGAAAAACAGCAATATGGAGGCAAAATCATCTCTGCATTCCCTCCAAGGAATGGATTCCCACTCACTGTTCCTTACCTTGGTGATTCAGGGAGATGCGATTAGATGGTTCTTGGAAACCCGGTTCCACCAGATCCCGTCGACCATGAGCTGAAGCCTGATCTACATTGTCCTAAAAACAGAAGAACAGAAAATCTTATCAGAAACAGGCATTCTGTATTCCTTATAAGCTACATTACAAAGCCAAACCACGGATACAAAAAACAATCCCTACTACACCTCTGAAAGGAGGAACCAATGTCAGGGGGGGCAGGGGGGAGGGGGGGAGAGATTATAAGAGGACACTAAACTGTCACATTAACACATGTGGCATGAATCCAGAATCAATGATTATGTTGCTGGCTCATCTGTACACCAGTGTGCATTTCAAACTGGGAAATTGTGATGCAAATGCACTTCCTAGTTTAACAAAAGTTTCTTCTTGCATCAAATTATGCAGAGGCTTGGGGCTTTGTTTTCTTTAATTCCAAGTCTGTGGCTTAGGGGTTTGTAACTAATTAACTGGACTGAAACAGATTCAGTAGTGAACTACTAAACCTCAAGAAGAATCAGAAGTTCAGTTTAGATAAACATCCATGGCTCTGGATGCCAACCTGTTTTTTTTCTTGTTGGTTGGTTTGGTGTTGTTTTTTTTTTTCATACTAGAACTCTCACAAGATCAGGTTTCAAGAAGTTTTAACGCAGACTGAATTTGGCTAGGTCTAAAATATCATGGTTTCTCACAGATCTTGCCAAAGACGACTACTAGGAAAAAGTAGGGAAATTGAAATATAAACAATAAATAAGAAAAGCAAGATAAGTCATGTTGTGTTTTGGAAGTATCAGAAGGAAATTTAGACCAGATACATAGTTTTACAAAGTTGGCATACCTTTGCATACACCAGTTAAGGGTGAGTATGGAAAAACAGAAGCAAGTGCATAAAGTTGACTATATTGATATATCACCAACCATAAACTGTTGCAGTGATATACGTGACTGTATACATGTTCCAGCTGTGCCCAAAGTGTGGGATAAGTACACAGTGGTATGACCCACATTTATGTCAAAACATAGGAACCACCTTCACAGCAAATGACGTTGTAATTACAGCAGAGCAATAACATGCACACAGTAAGTGGCAGTTCAACTATGCACAACCGCAAGCTCTCAGCCCAGCATTTCCAGTTTACAGTATATAAGCTAATGCTCAAAAGCATAATGGATGTACTGTTTGGGGATAAGAACTGTATCTGGTTATACATGATATGAAATAAATTACATTATCTCTTCTTCACCGAGAGTGTCTCAAACAGCAGATACGTGAGCTTTGGATTCAAGTACTCAAGTACTGCTTTTGAGTGCCTTCACCATCAGGGTTCAATTCAGGAGCCCGCAGGCGTTTATAAGACAAGAACTGCCAACAGCGGTATGACTAAGGGAGGTTTTTACAAGTAAACAATATATGATAAGATACATATGGCATCCATCTATCTATGCCAGATACAACTGGGACCACTCAGGCTTCTGCCTCTCTATCAGCTACCTCCCCTTATAGCTCTTCGCATCCTTGCCAGTGATTTTCATGACACTGGCTGCTATTTCACGAGCCGCATCTGCTAATCTCACAAATTTTTGTAGTTGCTTCTTAGGAATTAAAAAATAAAAATCAGACCTCCTGTCAGCACAACTGTATTTGTTCGTTCTTTCTTGAAACACATCAATATTTGCTAGCTCCTTCACTGGAGCTAACTGAATACGAATTAGGAACAAGCAATTCATGAGCTCCTGTCTCTGTCAAATCCTTTGCAGCCACAGGGTATTGCATCCGAACATTACCACTTTTGGAGCACTAGTTCTTTCTCACTGGATGTATCTCATTTTCTCTGGGATACCACACAGCCAGCACTGACCTTGCCCACAACCCCACAATTTTAAGTTTCAGGCAGGAAATAGGGGATTTGCAGAAAGCACATACAAAATTCAGAGGCTGTTCCCCAGAAAGTTCAGCACAATTCTTTCAAAGGCTCCAAGGATAACAAGGGCGGGGGGAGATGCTTATCTAGGAAAAGTTCCAGTCAAAACTTAAAGCTGAAGCTGAGAGCTGGCAGTACAAAGGCCAAGAGGTGAGTATCACAGGCAGGGAGAACACAGCAGAACATCCTTCCTCCTAGCAAAGAGCTTTTCTTTGTGTGTTTCCCTCCATGCAATTCAACATCATGTATTTTTATTGGGTAGCTAAAACCCCACAGATGCAGTTCAGAAGCATGAGTTCCACCTCCCTGGAACAAGTCTGGACATCCAAAGCAAGGATGCAGTTATATATTGCGTCTTGGCTGAGAAGAGCAACAGGGCATCCCAACAGAAATGAAAGCTAGAACAAGAAAACAAGTTATAAGCTATTTGTTACACACCTAAATGTTTTTTCAGTGGTCCCAACACGTAAAAGTCCCTACTGGAAGGAAAGATTCATGTAGCACTATGTAGTAACAGAGGTGAGATGGGGCTGAGATGATTCTTTTTACCTTTGGGTTTCCCACAGCAGTGGGAACACTTCAAATACTTAACTGAGAAGACCTTATTTCAGGCTTACAGCTGGCTGCAAGCCCATAACTCCTCAGACAGACTTTTTTTTTTTTAACTAGCAATTACCAATAATTTACAGGAATAGGATGTGCCCTCTCTAGAATCACCTTACAGCTCTCCCAAGAAAATGCTGAGAACCACAGGCCTTATCCACAAAGCATAAGCCAAAGCCATGGTAAGATACATCAATGTTTTCAGAAGCAGGGGTTTCAATGCCTAACGATTGCTGGTGCTGCCCTTACAAAGCTGACAGTTTCATTAGGCCCAAACCCCTGCCCAGAAGGTCCTGCAGACTTCTCCTGCGACTTGAGCAAAGTGTGGATCCAAAGGTTTCCTCCGGGCACAGAGGGCCAGCAGAACCCAGGTGCGAAAGTAAAGCGGCAGACTTGCATAAACAAAGCCACACCTGCTAAAGCAATGCTGGCAGCAGAGGAGAAAAGGTAAGGGCGGTGTGATTTAAAGAGCTCAGGGTAGTTTCACATGACCCTCCAGAAGCTGTTTGTGTCCTTTGTGCACAGGCAAACAGTGGCACTTGGCCAGCTGCAGCAGGGATCAGACAGACACTGGAACAAGGTTAAAAGAAGAAAGGGGGGGGGGGGGAAGTTGTTATAGAACTGCTCCATGCCGGCAGTCTCGCTACTGGGCTCCCACTCAGGGTCGGGGCTCTCAGCAAGGTGCTTTGGTCCATCTGCATCCCCCCACCACTGCTGAAACCAGGCTCCTGGGAAGTCATGCATTTGCTCCATGTTTTAATCCTCAGCTCTCCCTCCTCTTCCAATAAATGCTCTCAATATGAAATTAAAGCATGTTACTTAACTTACTGTACCATCCAGCTATTGTAGTATTTTTAGAAGCTAGCTAAGCATTAGCCCTCACTGACTTGTTTGCATATACTATTTTCTCCATCAGTCAGCATCTGCAACCAAGGATGATTTAACAGAGTGACTAGCAGGAGTGCTAGAAGGATCTGAAGCAGGATTTATATTATTTTTTTAGAGTCCTTTGAAGCATTAGCATTTCATATAGCCAAACACACCACCCTTACAGGTTAGATTTCAGTGTCCTTTTGCAAACCTACATTCCACGATGCAAAAAGCAACACGCTTGCATCGCATTGAGAGCCAAAGTCCACTCACAGGCAGCGTTATCTCTACATATCAGTAACCAGGACAATCTGGATTTATTTTTTCAATCTATAACCAAGCCTTTCAAGTCACACTCCCTCAACTATGACATGCAATATTTGCTGCTGTTTGTGCTAGCATGATAAGCATTTCAGCTATCAAAGAAAACATTAAATCTGGTGTTTTAACCTGAGAATCAGACAGCCATATACCATGGCAGCGCTGATGTCGGCACACTTGCTCTTTAATCACTTCTTCAGCTCCAAGTGCTACTGTTCCCACCTGCAGGTTAGCTCTGAAGAGTATCAGTACGAGATAGCATTGTTAGCCTGACCAGCATGTTGCTACACATCTATTGCTGCTTCTCTCATCCTGGTTCCTTCAACAAAGGTTATCCAGTCAGTCATTTAGGATAATCTTGCAGGTGAATAGGCCTTAGAAAAGGGAAGAAGCAGATCTGCAAGTACAAATAATAAAGCACCATCTATACTTCCCATCTCCCTCCTTTGTGAAGAAAGGGACCTGACATTAGCAGAGACAGAGCAGCTTTGTCTAGAGGTCTGGAAATCCCCTTTTACTGAAGGTTTCAACTTTTTTCTAACTTCAGCCGTCACTGGACGCTTCTGAGATGAAGGAAGCCTACAAGTGGCAGACGGCTTCTCGGAAGCTCCTGGGAGCATGGCCAGATCAAGGACGTCCAGACCACCAAGGCGACAGTCCCTGGGTTTTGGATTTACTGTAGCTGTCTGCAAACCCACACAGCCATGCCCCTGAACAAAAGGTTCAATTGAGCAAGAGTCACGCGTACCCATGCCAGCAGTCCCACAGCGACAAATTAAGATCATGACATGCTTCTGATGTTTGTACACCGTCCAGCACAACAGAACGTCAAGTCAGACGTGCTGTCGGGTCCCACTGCAATTCAGGAGGCTATCAGGGCAGATATGCCTCAGTTTGCACACTGCCTACCTGGCAAGGCCACTTTATCACACTGAGGTAGGTGTCTCAAAACTAGTCGAGCATGAGGACAAAATTAGCCAGGTCATTACTTGAGCCATCTTAGTTTCACTCTGTTCTGGCAACTTGTATAACGCAAAATAAAGTACCTTCTGCTAGCCCAATGTGTTCAAGTGGTTTCAAAAAAAAAAAAAAAAGCAATTTTTAAAATTTACTGAAGATGGGTCCACCAAAGTCTGTGGAAGAGTGGATCAAGTGTTCCCAAATCAGGAAACAGATACTCTAAGAAATTACACTAATTGTATCTGTAACTTGTTAGACTAAGAATCAGAAGTAGATGAACATTTCTTTATCTGACCCAGTACTGCCATTCTTAACATGCATCTGGAATTTCCTTAGGCAATGAACAGATTAGGCAGCATTTCTTCTGAGGACCACTTCATATGATCCTTCACTACCCAAACAAAAGACTATTTGCGTGTAGGTAAAGTAACTTTCTGCATTGTTTTCTAAGCTATGCTTCTTTATGCCATGATTTTGCAGCTTCGGTTTACTTAAAGGACCAAACATACAAGGAGGAGAATAGACTCAATTATGGCAAGTGACAAGTAGCCAGCTATTCACCTAAGCAAATTTTCCTATAGCTTGCTGGTATCCACAGCCATCTATAGAGTTTCTGTTCCATCATTCAATTTTACTCTTAGCCCTGTGAAGGCAGACACGTAGGCTATTACAGGAAATAATCCACCTGACAGATCCAGACTAGTGTTCAAGCTCTAATCCAGACTCCACAGTCTAGATCAATTAGTAATGTATACAGTGCTTCTTTCTTAACAGATTTAAGTCACTGGGCTTCTTAGTGGCTAAATACAGCACCACAGTCCCCTACCAGACAGCTGTTTAGTACAACGTATTTTCAGCCTGCTGACAGCCCAGTGCTTGAAGAAATTTGTCCCAAGTACACTCATGCAGAAAGAGTGAGGCTCTTGGGTTTGTCCAAAGTCACCGCTTTGCAAATGATTTCAAATTTACTCAGAGTTCGTATTTTCACTGTCTTCTCCTAGAGCTCCAGTCACATCTTCCCAGGACCAGTGCTTAACATGTCACAGAAAGGAAGAAAAAAACAGGCTTTGCACACCAGGCAAAAAACTTTAACGTGCGTTCTCAGACAACCCACATATTACATAATTAAAGACCTGTAACTAGGTTTCCTGCCTCTTAACTATAGTCATTTTACTAGGTAAGAGCCAAGTGAAAGGCTCAGTAAGTCAACAGAGTAACTGTGAACCTAGAATTTTAGCATTCCCATTGCTAAGAGAACTTGTACAAACAAGGGCTTAAAATAAAGCCACTTAGCTTTGTCAAAAGTCAGGCTCTCTCTCCTGAAGCAGCAAAGCCACAAACGGCAGGAATCCTTCTGATTTTACAGTACTGGCTGTCAGGGCTGAGAGCGATAACCCTGGAGACCAGGAACAAACAAGCCCAGTTTGGGATTATGGGAGCAGCAAAGGCAGCAGCACATTCCTCCCGACACACCGCAGCACCTCCGATCCTCCATGCAGCAAATCCCCGAAAACAGGCAAGAACCTGGCAGGGAGCACAGACCTATTGCTATCCACAGAGTCATACAACCCCCAGACGACTTAACCAGCCCACCATGCAACATATACAATAGGTACAAAAAACAAAACATACCAGGAATTAGCAAAGAAAGAAGGAAAACGAGAGAGATAAAACAGCCCTTAGTCCGTGGTCTATGTCTCTGCAGCAGCAGGGATTTGTTAAATGAATCACAGGAATTATATTACATCCCATGATACAGGGGAAGGCAGAAAGGCTTGCCAGTCTGACCTTGGAGGAACCCTCCCGACCCCCGTATGGATTTCAATAACCCACTGACCAGGAAGTCCTTCAATTCAATAAAAAAATTGGGCATTTGGACCTTGCTGTCAACACATAAAGCCCATAGTGTGCCTGCCCCAAATTACTGCAGTATTTCCTCTCCTACACCAAGAAAAAAACAATATACAAAATAATATACAATATACTGCTTTAGCTGAGCCAGAAAGTTATTTTTCTGAAGGCGTTTCAGATTTATTTTATTTTAAGCAGTGTTACTAGTTACGTGACTTGCCATTACCTGCATTGCAATTGCTATCAGGGCAGTATGGTTTCACACCAAAAACTGTGGTTACCTGTTAGCCAGTTTCTTCATTTTTTTTCCTGAAAAAAGAAAATGTCTCTTTGCCTCCCCCCGAAAAATAGATAGATAGATAAATAGATAGATAGATCTGATCTGGAAAGAGCTGGACCATGACTAGCTGCTTCCAACAGTATCTGGTAGCAGCAGTTTATTTGGAAAAGGCTTCTCTCCAGGCAGGCAGGAATGAACAGAGCACGAGCTGACAGCTTCAGCAATGCACTCCTACAGCCCACAGACACACCAGCATTACAGATTCAGCCTCTCCAGGCTGGTCTTTGGAAAACTGGCGTTAGCAGGGTTTTCAACATGCATGCACCTAGAATTTGGCAAGAACTATGTCAAATTAAATTTCTCTCATGAGATGCAGTCCTCTCTTAGTATAAACTAACCGCTTCTGCAAGAATTTAGCTGTCTCCCAGTACTCCGCACTGAGAAAATGGATAGTATATTCCACAGTGTGCACTTCTTGGACCAGGCTGCCATTTATTATGGTGGAAGAAAATTCAAAAATGCATCGTGCTTGCTGTCTTTTAATCAGCTGGGAAAGAGGGAACCCAACTGACAAGCTCAGAAATGCTAAAAGCTTTGTTCTATTTTTAATGAGACTAAAACCACTGTGGCTGTTAGAGACAGTTTACATAGTTTACAGCTAAAATAAAGTCTTGAAACACAGAAAAGAAACAAGTGCACAAGATTCTCAGTGAAAGCAGTAACTTCTTGAAGCTGTCTCCAGCTACAAAGCACTTACAAAAATGAAGCAGTTGTTTCCTAATAAAACATCTTTTTGCTTCTTTTTTAAAAAACATAAACAAAGTTCCTTTTCATTTCTAACAGAACACCACTGAATAAATGAAGTTTATATTAGGAAGTTCTTCACAGTAGAAAATTACATGCTTATATGGAAATTCTGTTTCTTCTGCTGGTGCCCATAGATCCTGACAATGCATCTTTAGCTTGTACTTAATTACAAGTTAGCTTTACCTCCAAAGCAAGTCACTCTCACTGGCAAGGGACTGTCACTAACAAAACTACCAAAACCCTAACTTTTTCAAGGTCTTTGGTTTCAGTCAGTATTGACTCAACCAATAAAGTCCCTAAAAAAAAAAAAAAAAAATCTGTTTTCTGTGAGAAAGAATTGAATTTACCATTAGGAATTAAACAGAAAAATTCAGTTTTGTTACTCTGAGAAAGTATAAACTAAAGTACTATGTCATATTGCTAGTGCAATTTAAGGGAGTATTGCAACCCATAACAATGTGTTGTTGCTCAAAAAACCTTTAGTCTATTAAAGAATCCTTATCAGGGTCACTTTCTATGTTTTGTCCAAGTTTCTGAAGTGTGTGGTCAGACTATACTCCTTCCTCATCATAAAGATGAAAAGAAGCATAATAGGAATATTTGTACCCAGGTACTATGGAAAATTTCAGCATGCCATGCACCTGCTAACACAGCTGTCCATTCCAGAGAAAAAACCTTGAACATTTTTTCCTTTTAGCATGCATTTTATAAAAAAATAAATAAAGTTTTCACATGTTCTTTTGGGGGAAGCTGTAACACACAGAAAGAAGGTACAGGATATTTGATCCTTTCCAACCCACTGTTCTCCTCCTGCTCATCAGACCTGTGAAATACCAGGTAGCTCATCTGTTCTACTTGGCATCAAATCTACTAGGGCTCCGGTTATAGCTGTGCTGCTGGCCTGCTGCTTCCAAGAACACTGGCTTTAGGGGTCAGGTTTTGATAGCACTCTTGCACCAAGTGGACGGGAGACATTCTGCGAACTGCCTTGGACAGTCTGTCCCAGTGCAGGCTAACGATGCCCCGCATTAACCTTGGAAGGCTCAATGCTTGAAAGGGTGACCTGGCAGCACTGCAGCAACACATTTGTGTGCCTCAGGCTGCGGGACAGAGCAGGGAAGGAAGATGCTACCAAGGATGTAGGAACCACTAGATCCATATTTTTACAAATTTTAAATTTTAAAATTACAAAACCCCTGTGGGGCAAGAGACACTGTGCTCCCACCGACCACTAAAATTCACCAACTCCAGTGAGCAAAGTAACTTTAAGATTGCTAATGAAATTATTCTTCACATCTTCAAACTGACAACCTAATGAATCTCAAGTGTCACATTGTGCAACTTCATATACAAGACTACTTTGCTACCCTTACTAGCTTCAACTATCAGCAATACAGACCTTATCTCTCTACTTCCTAGCCAATTTGCTCAATTGCTGCAATTTAGGGTGTGCTTGATACCCCTCCCCTCCTTCCCTGAAGAGTGATCCTCATCACTACATAATTAACTAGGACTAGAAAAGGCTCTCATCTGATCAAACCTATGATCTTAATCATACTGACCACACACCTTTCTGCTTAGATAAAGAACCATTTCCCTGTTACTAGGTGCAATCTGCTCCAGAGCTAATTGCCCACCTCAGACAAGGACATTTATAGTTCAGGTGAGCTGCTTTCAGTTAGATACAGAACTATTTTACACATCACCAGAACAGCAAGCCTTAACAAAAAGAAGGTATTTTAGAATCTGAGATATGGGGTGAAGATTTACACACCTCAGTTGACAGCTCTACAACCTATTAAAATAAAAACAAAAAACACAGAAATCACAGACACGTATCTAAAGCACAACAATCATGCCTTTTAATGATTAACAACCCAGCATCAGATCTTGTATTGAAACAGACCACTGTGCTCTCCCCTAAACAAAAAGCAGAGTTCCACTCTCTCAGAGCAAATCAGTAATATAATTTATGCTAAGACAATGGCAGAGAATAAGAAAAAAAAATTATTTTATACTCATTTGACCTTCACAATTTTACAAATCACACATTTCAAAATAGTTTTCTAAAAATAAATAAATCAATCCTCAACAGCGATGCTCTATTAGACTTCATAAAGTCACTGCCCCCAGGTGTTAAGCAACAGTTGGACAACATTTATAATACAAACTACTCTGCAGTGTTTCCTATGTACAGACTGTCAATTCACAACAGTTGGAACGAAAGCAAAAAAATTAAGCTTAGAGGAAGAACAGCAATCATCCTGGATAGTTTAGTGCAACAGTGCCCATTTCTCAAAATGTAGAAAATACTGCACGTTTCTTTCATCTTCAGAGTCCTTATCAGAATATGAGAAAGTAGTAACTAGTTTGATTCTAGTAAAATCCAAGCAGCTCAAAGGTACTTTTGGGCCTGAGAACCTCTATCAGTGCTCTGGATACTTTACCTATCTCTATCTAATTTTCAAAAAATTTAGGTACAATATGAAACTATCTTAATATAGTGGTTGCCACGTTTTCTCCTCCTTGAGGAAAGTGAGCTAATTGCAGGTAGCTCTGCCAGTTGTCCTGCATCAAGAAGACGCCTTTATCAGAAAAATCTTTACTGACTTACACATTCTCTAAAAAAAGAAAATTTGCAAAAGCTCAGCAATTTGCATTTTAAAAGTAACAGATTACTTGTAAAGTTGCAAGCTGTCCCAGGAAACCCCAATACAAAGTGTAACTCTTTAGTTTTTGCACAAACTGGCACTCGGGAAAAGAAAACCTGCTTGTAAAAGCAAGCATGTCAATCACCTCTTCACGCTTGAAGGTTTTGTTTTTGTTTTGTTGTATAACTAGCTGTTCACAACATAAGTGTGTCAAGTGACCACTTCTTTCATACAGCTTCTCCCCACTTCTTGCTAACGCCTCCTGGACACATACAACAAGGTTACCCACAGCACATCACAACATACACTGCAATGCTTCAACACGGTTAGCAACAGCAACTGCTTTCATTCTGCACAAATCCCCTGAATATTGGTCTACGTTAAGGCCTCAGCAGCTCAAAGTTTTCATAACTACCAGCATGCTACCGGAGGAAGGTCTCATGTGCCAAAAATTACCAAGGTAGCACACAAAACAAAGCAAGCAAACCCCCCCAAACCAGACCTCCCCAGGTACAGGGTCTCCAAACCGGGAGAGATTTCACAGTGATTGCAAAGCCAGAAGAGAAGTTCAATAAATCCAAGTTATAATACTGCCACACGCACAGCCTTTCATCACATTGGGTTGAGCACTCCTGAAAGTCCACAGCTACTAACCACGGGAACACTTCTGCAAATGGATTTCTACTGTTCACTCTGAAGACAACAGGATGCAATGCAATCAGATGAGCTGGTGTTCCATCACTATTAAAGTGGCTTTAAAACACCTTTCTTTCTCCTCTTTTCTCTTCCCTGAAACCACTGACAAAGATGGGGAGGGGGAAATGAATATGACTTATTTACTTTGCAGTTCAAGGGACAAGCAGCTTGCACATGAGCAGCTACTGCACTCCAGTGGAGATGGTGATTAACTCTGAGATTCAGAGCGGTAACTTTTACAGCGCAATCAATATTTATTATACTGCTTCCTCTAGTTTTGACCTATTCTTTCTAACCCAAAAATGCAGATCTATGGAATAAGCATAGTGGAAAAGATTCCTGCTGAGATTAAAGTCAAACCAGAGATCAAAACAAAGAAATCGTAGGATGAGAAAGAAGAGAAAGACTTTGAACTAGGCTGCAGAAGCAAGCTGTGGGTGAGAGGAACAAGCCACCTTCTGGATACAGTTGAAGTGAAGGCCAATACATCTAGCTAAAACAAGTTAACTGTGGCAAATTACCTGGAAGTTCATCAGCACACCACCACAATACTGACAGCATATGTGTAGTCTTGCATGCTAATAACACGTATTATTGTGTCAACAGCCCTGTTCCAGAAGATGCTAGTGAGACAGTCTATAAGAAGTTTCTGGTCTTGTGGGTTTGTGTTTATTTTTATCTGCAGGGCAAGTCATGCTTTAAAAGATACGCTGTCAGAAAACTATTTTTCCAACCTGCTCTCATCCAGCATAGCAGTTATGGTTTGCAACTAAACCATCCAGCCAATTCACATTCAACAGCCAGCAGTTTGTCATAATTTTGAGGACATAAAGGACTCCAGAAAAAACAGGATCACATGAGATGCCTTTTTCAGAACAGATCTCTAGCACACTTGGTTAACCATTTGCTCATGTTAGGGGAAAAAAAAAATCATGCAGAAAAATTCATCAGCACACATATAGGAAGGCATTCTTCCCATCAAACTTAAAACACACTGCCCGGTATGCTTCTGTATGTTCAGAAGTAGAGAAATAGGCACTCTGAAGTCTTAACTCGCACTCACCTTAGAGAACAGGCTCTACGAGTGCCTCCAGCTACAAAAGGCTTAAAGTAACTACCTCCAGTACTTTTAATACTTGGTTTGAAAAATTCCCAGTCTGTCATGAATTTAAAAAGGGACAAAAAAGAATTAACAGAAATTGAGTGTACATGTGTGGGTGGGTAAACATGCTGTAAATTACTGTAATAAATGGGTATCTGCTACATTCAAGGGATCTAACGCATCAAGTCACTGAAGTGATCTAGCAAGTACAAGTAACACGTGAAACACTGAAGAATGTGTATGTAACACGATGCTGGAGTTACATTCCTCAGAAATCTTTCCAACAGGTGATGACGTGATCATGGAGGTGTGACCGTGGCAACCATTTCTGGCTTGCCAAGGGGTTCCTGCTTCCCTGCTAGTCAAGAAAGGATGAGGCCAAGGGAGAGGCTGTGGAAGAAGAAAGATAGGCAGAGAGGGGACAGGACAAGAGCACACAGAAGGACTGTGGGGAAAAAGCACCCATGGAGGTAGACCAGCCACAGATACGGTTGCTGCCTCCTGACATCATCATTGCTGTTTTTTTCTGGAGGACACCTTGGCAATCTCCTTCCAGGAGCACCAAGATGTCTTCTTCCAAGCTCCCACAGGCACTGCTCTCCTTCAGCCTGCACACAACCACTCAAGGAAATCCTGGGCAGATCAGGTCCCTGCCAGAGGGATAGAGGAGACAGAAAACCCATGGGCAGGAAGGGAGATGTTAGCTTTGCCAGGATAGATACAGTCCTGTTACAATCAATAAAACAGTTCATGCATTTCAAGGCTTGTGTCAGCCCTTGCTTCCTGCCCTGCACTGCCTCTCCACACTCCAGGTGTGGAGGGTAGCATCTCTTCTGTGATGGGCGTCCAACAGAGAGGAAAGAGGAACATTCTGGCCAGGACTTCTTGTGCCTCATGCTCATCCCTACCATATGACTTGGAACCAGGGGCACACGTGACCAAAGGCAGCACCACTCAGACCTAAGGGTGGAAGCTTATAAGCCACTTAACGAGGGGTACCTTCCCCACACTGCCCCGAGGTTGGTTCTGGGGAGATAGGGCTGGCAGTAGGTCCTCAGAGAAGGCAGCACAGGAGACAGCTTGCTTAAAAGTAAACCTTGAGAGAAAGAGTTAACACCAGGGAAGGCAGGAGGGTGCCATGACAGGGGACTGAGTACCAACACTTGGCTGGGAAGCCACAAAGGGACTGAGGTGGGCCAAGAAACACCTCAACGACTGGCTAGCACCCTTAGGCTCTCCTTTGCTTCTGTCATACTGGCAAGAATCTCATTTTCCACCCAAGTGCTTGTTTCCAGAAGAGGCACCCATCATCCTGGAGAATATGAAAGCTCAGAGTACCTTGTCTTGCCTAATCCAAACAAGTCCATCTTTGCAGCCACATGCACAGGATGGGAAGAAACTGAAGACAAATCAACTAAACCACATTTCTGACCCACTCACAAGCAAACAGTGCACTTCCACCTGCAGCCAGCACTGGACAAATACAAAGATTTCTGGGGTCGGTTGAAAATAACTACACAACACAAGTGATCAGTGAGACAATCGGGGAAACACTCTGCTTGACCGACAAGCTAGCAAAGCAAACTCATGGACGAAGAAGGAACAGTTGGGGAGGTAGAGGCTGATAGCAGCCCAATACCATGCTGAGATGATGGGAATGAGATTAAGCAAAAGGAGCAAGACTCCTGGATGAAATACAGGCCGGGCCTGCAGGAAAGCAGATTTTTGGCTTGCTCAGGGATCTGCTTGCCAGGTTCCCATGGGAGACTGCTTTGGAGGACCAAGGGGCCCAGGACAAGCAGCTGATTTCCCAGGACAGCCTCCTCAAAGCTCAAGAATGATCCATTTTGGCAAGCAGAAAGTCACAGGGGAATATCAGAAAGACAGGGTGAACAGAGAGACAACTCCTGTCTCAGCTCAAATCTTGAATGCAAACAAAGTGGAAGCAGGAAGAGGTTACACAGAAAGAATATGGAGATACTGCCCAAGCAGAAGAGCTGGAGCAAACAAATGATTCCAAGAACAAGGAATGCTTCTATAGGTAAGCAAGGGCAAAAAGATAGCTAATATGTTAGTTGGTCCATAGGACTCAGCAGCTAGGGACACAAAAGATCAATTATTTCTTTGCCTCAGTTTTTCCTACTAAAACACATCCTCACATCTCGCAGTTCTTTGAACACAGTGTCAGCATCTCGAGACTAAACCGTTACTTGCAGCAAAGGAAGGTTATGGGTCACACAAGCTGACTGGACCAAATTGCTGGGGCCTGATGGGATGTGTTAGAAGGTGCTAGGGAAGCTGGCCAATACCACTGCAAGGCTACTTCCCCTTGCCTTCAAAAAATAAATCACTGAGCAGAGGAGGATCCTGATGACTGCAGAGGCAAAAATCACACTCCTTTTCAAAATGGACAAGAATGAAGATTATGAGGAACCAGAAGCTGGTCAGCCTTGCCCACTTTCTGGTAAGACTATGGAGCAAGTCCTCCTGGAAGGTTGACTGTTGCAAAGAACAAGTCATACCTGACATTTCAGCTCACAATTTTTATACCATTTATATTAAGGGTCTTATCTCTCAGAAAACCAGAGCACTTACACTGGTCATGGATCGTTGTGCTGCCTTTTGATTTCTTCAAACTGTTGCATATGCTAGGTTCTCTAGTTATATAGTTAAAATTTTACACTATTGGAAAATCTTATGGGATTTTAGAATATCTAATTATTTTCATTAGAATAGAAGAGTAGGCAATTCATTTGTTCCCCACAACCCAAAGCAATCTGCCTCTGACATAGCTGAAGACTGTAGAAAAGTTAACTGCAAACTTGAGAAGGACCTACTGCAACAGCATAAAATTCATAAAAAAAAAATACTTCTTTGCCTCCACTAAGTATCAGTTTTACAAAAACCCACGTGAGCTGAAATAATGGTCTGTCACTCTCCTACACTAATAGCTTCAAGAACTTCTTCAAGAAAGGTGCCAACACCACTTTGTCAGAAACCCCCTCCTGAACTGTGCAGAAGTATTCAGTATTCTGGGGAACTTGCCAGCATGACAGTATTTACTGTATGACTAATATGCATTAATGAAGCACAAATGGACAACTATTTACTTGTGCTAATAACTAAAGCGCTTTATTAGAGCTAAGGCCTCTAGCATGAAGGATTGCCAGGTTCCCCCACTTGCCAAAATTATGTCAAAAAATGGAGCCAGTGTGTAAGACATCAAGAGCTACAGCCAGTCTGTAGTAGAGTCTCAAGCCATTGTTTAAAATTCAACTTGCAAAGGACAAGCATGCTCCAAAACCACTGGCTGTTTCCGAGGGTTTGTCTTTTCATTGTAGAGGTTAGAATTTCAAATATGCACACTGGTCTTACCAGTACCCAAGCCAAAGCTATCTTAAAATAGCAGTAAAGCCTGAGAGTTTTGCTGGGCATTTGTGTTCTACCTTTGATTGCTTGCTGTTCTTTCAAAACCAGGAAGAAAAACACTGTATCTTAATGCCTGAGATTAAAATATCAATACTGTCTAGCATAAAAGGCCATTAATACCAATAATCTGGTCCATTCTACATGAAGGATTCCTGAAGGCTGATCAATCTGGTAAAATTCCACCTTGAAAAAGCAAAGCCAATTCATCAAGAATGAAGTCCTTGTTCTGTTCCGTGCCCTCCATGCCACAACTACAAGAAGGAAACATATCTGCTACACAAGAAACACACCTGAAAAAAGGCAGAGTTTTGTGGGAACCTAGGGAGAACTTCTGAAAGAGTATTTCACACTGTACTATACTAGCAACTGAAAGAAAAATTCTTAGAGGATGCAAAAGTAGCAGGCAAAGATACTTTTCAGTAGTACCTAGTGCTAGGTGGACTTGACACATTCATCACTGGCTTTACAAAGCAAGTGGCACATCTACCACTGAAGCCATGGTAAGTTTAGGCTACCTGTTGTTAGAATCAGCAGCTTCAGTTGCAGCATAATGACTAGATGGTCTGCAAGCGTAGAAACAAAATGATCCCCACCATGAGACATCACATTAACAATAGCGTTTAGAAACTACAGTTTCTTTTTTGAAACAGAAAAACTCTGCTCTCAGAGTTGATCACACTTAAACAACTTCCTGCAGAATTACTGGGTTTTGGTTGTGGGCCTGTTATTTGGGTCTCCCCGCCACCACCTCCTTTTTTAACTTAAAAAAAGAAAAAAATCATAAATGCTTATGAAATACTGTCCTTCCTTTGATCAAACAGTCTCCCTTTAGACTGCATAAGGCAAGAAAATCTACTGGGCATAACTTTTAGCAAGGTCTGTATGTGTCTTGGAAATGCTTAAGTATAACACAACATTATATCTCCAGTCTTTTCCAAGGATAGAAAAAGCCTGTCTGAGCCAACTGGCACGGACAGCAACACTAAGAATTATTGGAGCCACAGCACTTTCTTGAAAAGTGACAGCTCCAAATGCATAGCAATCTTATCTTACTCTTAAAAATGATAATAATAATAATAATAATCTTCTCCAGTGGTTATTATTTACTCATACATAAAGCACAGAACATCTGTAGGAGGAAGGTTCATTAAAAACACACACACATCCCAAACTATCACTAACATAATTCCAGTTGACTATAACAAAGCCAATTAAAAAAAAAAAAAAAAAGAACGAAACTTCAGCTCTCTTACATTTAAGGTTTCTATTCTCTTATATTTACATAGACGTTTGAAGTATGAAGCCGTCTTAGGACTTGTACATCAACTCTCTTCCATTAAGTGAGAGCTGTTACTAACATGAAAACACTCATACTGGTAGTTCTCCAAAATAACCAGTTGGTAAACAGCTTGTTAAATATTTACTCATTTGGAAAAGATCCCACTCATAAGAAATATACAGGATTTAGTTTGGCGATATAGCCTGCTAAACTGATTGTTACCCTTACTTCAGAATGGTCTCTTGACGTTTTGCGAGATTAAAAAAAAAAAAAAAAAAACGAAAAAGGCCTGATTTTATCAGCATGGGTGTTCTTACAATCTGGAAGTGGCACCTTAAAAGCTGTACACAAGTCAGAACCTAAAGAGATCCATTGTTTTTGATTTTCACAGGATCACAATGATTGAGATCACAATGAATGAAGGGACCTCTGGAAGCCATCTGGTCCGCCCTCCTGCTCAAGCAGGGCCACTTAGAGCCAGTCACCAGCTTGGGAGCACCTGCAAGGATGGAGATTCCACCACCTCTCCGGGCAACCTGTGCCAGCACTTGGTCACCCTCACAGTGGAAGAGTGTTGCTTGATGTTCAGAGGGCACCTCCTGTGTTTCAGTTTGTGCCCACTGCCTCTGCGGCTGTCACTGGGCACCACTCTAAAGAGCCTCACTGTCTTCTTTGCAACCTCCTTTCAGGTATTTACATAGACATGTAAGATCAGCCCTCAGCCTTCTCTTAAGTAGCAAACTGTAGATTTAAACGTGTATGAAAACTAGGACTAAATCAAGGGACAAATTTAAGAGACCGCTTGTATATAATATATATAATATAACAAGATTAAAAGATAGGTTCAAGTCCACTGTTCAAGCTTGAGCATCAAGCCATTAACAGGAAGATGTACAATTAAGCTTCTTTACTTGTCATTTCCTCACTTGATTTGCAACACCTACATTGTTTCCTCACAAATGTTAGTAGTAATCTAGGTAGTAAATAGTAAGATTGACCATTAGAGTGGTTTGAATCTGGGGGTTTTTTTGGTGGGTTGAAAAAATTTATGTAATTGAAAAATGCAGACCTAGCCACTTGAAATGTCTTGCTCATGTTAACCTTCAATAAAGACTTCAGGTTTTGCCAACCACCTTCCATGTATATTAGAATACAAAAGCAGAGGGCAAACAGTTAAGCACAGACTTTCAACTGGAATTGTAGAAAGGTAAACTGATACAGCAAAAAAGTAATGTGCATTTCTTGTAAAAAGGGAAACTGTAATCAATTGTATAAAAGCTTAGTGTGAGATACAAATTTCTTTGAAATTAGTTTGCTTCATATATAATATCCTGATGACATGCGATAGTAGGGGCAAGTGTACTTCCAATGGCCTCTCTAAGAGGTAAGCGCCAATGCTTTTATCTCAATGTTAGTGAAAACAACTGCTTTTGGGACAATTTTTAAACAAATTTCTTTCCAAGAAAAATGGACAGAGGCTAGAAATCCAGCTCCAGTTGCGCTTCAACAAAAACCACCAAGCAGCATCAATACTATCTGTGAAAAACATTTGCAGTCTGCACTCCGAGAGACAGATTTCATAACTTCATATTGGAGGCAACATGTCTTGTAAAAACATTCACTAGTGTTCTCACTGCTTTGTACTTTATGTCTGCTGCAGTCCATCAACCCTCTACACCACATACATGTAAACTGTTAAAACAAGAGCATCGTTAACAAAATATCTGTTGACTGACACCATATTTCACAAATCTGATGACTTTCTGCATTGGCAGTAGCAACATTTCCGCTTCATTTCCTTATACAATATGTAGAAGAATGACACAATGCAATAATGCCTCTGGTGTTTTTTCACTCAGCTATGCCCAAGGACCTTGGAAAGCCTGCTTCTGCACTCTGGCCCTTCGATATTGTCCCATTAGCATGAAAACCCAAACTCTGGGTTGAATTCTATACGAGGACCATCCTTGTATGTTTTAAGCCTAAGGAGATAAATAAAGCTGTTGTTTATTTTTAATCTTAAAAATCATGTATTGGGTTTGTGTGGCAAGGTTTTGGTAGCCAGGTGGCTACCTTTGGTACACGGGTGGCTTCTGTGAGAAGTTGCTAAAAGCTTCCCCTGTGTCTGACAGAGGCAAAGCCAGCTGGCTCCAAGACAGACCTGCCACTTGCCATGGCCAAGCCCATCAGTGATGCTGGTAGCACCTCTGTGATAACATATTTAAGGAAGGGGGGAGCGTAGAATCCTGCACAATTGCAGCAGGAGAGAAGAGTGAGAATACGTAAGAGCAACAGCTCTGCAGACACCGAGGTGAGTTAAGAAAGAGCTCCAGGTGCTAGAACAGAAATTCCCCCTGCAGCCCATGCTGAAGACAATGGTGAGGCAGGCTGTCCCCCTGCAGCCCACAGAGGTTAGCAGTGGATCAGATATCCACCTGCAGCCTGTGGAGGACCCCATGCCAGAGTCAGTGTATGTGCTCCAAGGAGGCTGTGAACGCATAGGAAGCCCATGCTCAAGCATGCTTCTGTCAGGACCTGTTGCCCTGTGGAAAGAGGAGCCCACTCTGGAGCAAGTTTGCTGGTAGAACTTGTGACCCTGCAAGGGACCCATGATGGAGCAGTCTGTTCCTGAAGAAGTCTGTACCCCATGGAAGGGACCCAAGCTGGAGCAGTTAATGAAGAACTGTAGCCCATGAGCTTGCATTGGACAAGTTCATGCAGGACTGTCTCCCATGGGAGGGACCGCACACTGGAGCGGGGGAAGAGCAGCAGAGACAACATGTGATGAACTCACCACAGCCCCCACTCCCCATCGCCCTTTGCCACTCATGGGGAGGAGGTAGAGAATTCAGGACTGAAGTTAGAATCATAGAATAGCTTGGGTTGGAAGGGACCTTCAAAGTTCATCTAGCCCAACCCCCCTGCAATCAGCGGGGACATCTTCAACTAGATCAGGTTGCTCAGAGCCCCAGTCCAATTTGACCTTGAATGTTTCCAGAGAAGAAAGACTGAAAGAAGAAAGGCTGAGAGAGCTAGGACTCTTTAGCCTGGAAAAAAGAAGGCTGAGGGGAGACCCTATCAATACTTACAACTATCTAAAGGGTGCGTTGAAGGAGGAGGGAGCCAGACTCTTTTCAGTGGTTGCCAGTGAGAGGACGAGGGGCAACAAGCACAAGTTGGAACATAGGAGGTTCCACTCAAATAT
>JAOQGH010000012.1:82760687-82821138 GCA_025769975.1 Gallinago jamesoni
TGCAGTCCTGAGTAACATGCTCTAACATGCTCTAGGCAATCCTGCTTCAGCAGGGGAGTTGGACTAGATGATATCTATGGTCCTCCCTTCCAACTCTAAAAAAATTCAGTGAAATTCAGATAGGGCACCTACCACCTCTCTGGGCAATGAGGGTATTTCACTTCCCTCATTGTAAAAAAAATTCTTCCTTATATCTAGTCTAAACATACCCTCTTTCAGTTTAAAACCATTATCCCTTGTCCTATCACCACAGGCCGTGCTAAAAGTTGAGCAGCAGCATATATACCTGTGTCATATTGTTCAATTCCAAAGTTGCAGAGATAAGACTATGCCAAATAAAAGGCATCTGAATTTCACAGGGATGAGAATTATGGCATTAAACTAAGATAACTCTGAATTGAGATATAGCATTTTTCTTTTTTTTTTTCCTGCTAGAACAGAAACCCTCTCTACCATTCAATCAAAGCAAACAACCCCTGAAAATGTAAAAAGCAAGTCTCCCGAAAACCCACACTTACCAAGACAAAGCACTCTAGGAAAAACAAGAATAATCTTAATATGCCATGGACTTGAATCATACTGCCTCCAAAGGCATCTTCTAACTTATTTTACCATTTTATGGAAACAAGGATCAAATCAAAGCTGCCACACTAAAACATTGAGAACCTGTGCCTACTTGTTCCTCCAGCTGAAATCAAAGAAATGTGACTGTTGCTGTAACAGCAGTACATCATCTTCACATCCACAAGTCTGACATCATTAAAGGAGGCTTTTATTAGAGCAGCTAGCCTCTAACTGATTAATTCTCTTAGGTGTTTACTTCCCTACTCTTGAAGTGCACAGAGCTTCTCGAGTGCTATGTGCAATATTCTGTTCCTTTTATCTGGTTAAGAGGACTACTAACAGTCCTGAAATCCACAGCTCTGTACACATAGGGGAACAAAATTTCCATTTTCTCCCTATTTCGTGCCCAAGTGCTTGTACAGCATATTATGCCAAGTTAGAGGATGAGTATGCTGTGAACAAGTTCTTTCTCTTATAAGAGTTCAGCTCTCTGAAAACAAACTCAGTTAATTATCAATAGTCATGCCTGCATTTTGGTTATGAGAAAATAAACAGAAAGCAGAAAACAGAATATGAACAGAACATTCCAGCATGCCCAGAATTCTACCTTCAGAAACAGAGAAACACCCATCCTTTTGTTATTTATGTCACTGAGACTTGTACAATTCATGCATCAAAGGGTTAAAGAACTAAATCTTCCCCAACAGTTCAAGTCACTGTGCATAAATACTGTTGTGACTACAGATTGCAAAAGAACGGAAACACAGTAAATCATCCCATTTTTTCTGAGAAATTCTGGGACTATGTTCTGAATTTCCAGGAACAGAAGACAAACACTGCCAATTCTCACTGCTGGATTTTTATTGAAGAGTTAGAGATTTTGTAAAGGGCTCCTGAAAGCCACTAAAAGGTAGTATTGATTTTCTCCACAAAGCTAGAGATTGTTTCTAGGAGAATGCACTCAGTGTGACTGGTTTATGTGCTAACTCCTGAGAAAGTTTGGTTGGTTTTTGTTTGGTTTTTTTGTTTGTTTTTTTAAATAAAAGTTCTTAAATAAGACCCAAAAGCTTCTGAAAGCAGAAAACACTCCAAACAAAGAGCCCGGTAACAAAGTCATAGATCTATACCTTGCCCATCTCCCCACAAACAGAAAAAGGAGGGGTAGAGGAGAGGTGGCAACAAAGCATCCTGAAGGACATTCTGTAGTACATATTCACTTATCCAGGTTCTCATTTCTCTTGCTGTCTGCTTTGAACATAGTCCCAAACTCCAACGTGTCAATTTATTCTGAACACAGAAGTCACAGCATTAAGTTCCCAACCTTGGAGACTCTGGAGGAATGTTCTCTATAGCCTTCCATTCTTATTAAGTCAGAAAATGTACTGAAAAAAAAAAAATAGAATATTTCTTCACACTCTAATCTAGAGCATATTTAGTTTAACCTTCTTTCAGCCCTTTACCAACACAATACTGGCACTGTAGCCAAATTTGAAAGACAAGGTGATGAAAGCTTCTAAGTCAGATTTAGTAGGGGTGGAAAAACAGATGTTCAGGGTTTTTTAATGCAAACTTCACTTCTGACAGAAGGCACAGTAGTTGTGAATGGGCTTCCAAAGCTAATCTTTAAACCAGTTAGAAGCACTTAGGATAGTTAACACACACTAAGCTATGACCAAAAATAATTAACTAACAGGGAGTCACTTTCCCACTGTCTTAAGTCATCCATGTTGCCTTGACACTTCTAATGTCACTTTAGTGACACTAAATCAGATTAACTACAGGCTTTGTAAGAGCAAAGGGAAGTACCAAGAAAAACTCGGTCTTACTGCTTATGAACCACTAAAGACACTATTTTCATGAGAGAGTTTGACATCCAGTGAAGAATTTCCAGCTCAAAAATGACTGCCTACAATGTCAAGTTTCTCTTACGCAGCTCTCCTCATCCTCAGCTTCGCACCATGACTCAGATGATGCTCTAAATGAATTGGAAGCATAATTTCACAGTACATCAAAATTACAAAGTCCAGACACATTTATTCACATATTCTTTTAAAATCATAGATCCAAGCACAGCAACAGATTTTCAGGACACCCGATTTCTCAAAGTGCATTCTATTTTTATAGCTGCAAAAGCAGTTGGAAAGGAACTGTTACGTTTTTTCTCTTATCAGGAAAAGCGTTCAGGTACATTCAACTGAAAACTCAGCATATACTAACTTTAGTCTTTTAACTAATTTGAAGTTTCCTGTTGGGGAAAAAAAAAAAGTGTAGACTGGCATATTATGAAACAGATCTATAAATCCTATAGAGGTTTGTTGGGGATTTTTGTTGTTGTTGGATTTGTTTGTTTGTCTTTCTTTCAAATGAGTAGCACAACTGTAGTAATCACTACTAGTAATGTTTCTCTTGGGAGAAAGAGGAAAAAGGTTTCTATGTCATATGATACTCTGTTTAATCATTTGTGTATCTGCAGGGTCCAAAATCATAACTGAAACATTACAGTGGTAAGCAGACTATGAAAACAAAAAGAAAAAAGGGCAAAAAACAGGTCATGGCCAAAATAACAGATTTGCAGTTCCATCAAAAATACAAAGCATGCATTATGCCACAACTGCCTAGAGGGGAAAAAAAAGAGAAGTTCTAAGTTCATTTTTGCCTAGCACCTTTGAATTGAGCTGAGGGTGAGGGGTTTTTATATATTCTTTGTAATATGCCATATTGGCTGCTTAGATACAGCATAATGACTCAAGAAACATACGATCTAATCCAGTGTAAAAGTCTCTGCCTTTGTCCCTACAAACATAGCATTCAGCAAGCATTGATACTTTTTGGTGCAAGGCATTTCACAGGTACTGTAGCTTGCCATTTATTTTGGATACAAGTGCCTTCTCCCATATATGAGCTGGCTACTTTGAGGACAGGTACCAAATCTTAATCAGTATATATTAGTGACCCAATTTTTTCAGCAGCAGGTCTTGAATACAGGATGGTAACAGAGGCTGTGTTCCCAAACATTAGCAAAACCCAGAGAATTGCCAGACAGCCGTTAGCAGTTTGATGAAAAGTTTGAAGGCACAATCAATCACCGGCACGCAGCAATATGATGCTACAAGCTTGACAGGAACATGCAGTTTCATAACTTACTATCCGATAAGGAAGATGTAAAAAGGAGTCTGGGCAGCCAGCTAAAGCCATTTGTTCCTTCAAATTTTCTTCAAATTACATCTACTGCTTCACAGGACCTGCAGAGTACAAACAAACTGTCAGAAACCATACTGAAAACATTTCATCAACTTATTATTGAAAACAGTTGGAGGGGGAAGACCGAGAAGAGCAAGATGAGGTGATGAGGATTTGCATCAACTTGAAGTAGCAAATCTGCACATTTGTTGTCTGTAGCCTAGAAAACACATTCAACCTGATATTTAATTCCATTATTTCCCCAATCCAGGCAAAGCCTCTCTTCACACCTAGACCCTAACCATTTGAAGACTGGTTTTCACCAACTGAGGCTTGTATCAGAAATAGTGTGGCCAGCGGGTTTAGAGAAGTCCCCCTGTACTTGTTAGGCCACATCTCAAATACCGTGTTCAGTTTTGGGTCTCTCACTACAAGACAGACATTGAGGTGCTGGAACGTGTCCAGAGAAGGGCAATGAAGCTGGTGAGGGGTCTAAGGCACAAGTCTTATGAGAAGAAGCTGAGGGAAATGGGGTTGTTTAACCTGGATAAATGGAGGCTGAGGTGAGACCTTATAGCCCTCTACAACAACCTGAAAGGCAGCTGTAGTGAGTTGGGTGTTGGTGAGGAAATGGCCTCAAGTTGTGCCACGGGAGGTTTAAACTAGGCATTAGGAAAAACTTCTTCACTGAAAGGGTCATCAAGCCCTAAAGAAGGCTACCCAGGGAATTGGCGGAGTCACCATCCCTAGAGGTATTTAAAAGACCTGTAGATACGGTGCTTAGGGACATGGTCTAGTGGTGGACTGAGCAGTGTTAGGTTAATGGTTGGACCTGATTATCGTAAAGGTATTTTCCAACCAAAAGTATTCTGTTATTCTAAGAAAACACTCCCACATTTGGGAGCTAATTCAGATAACAGTCACTTAACATAGAATCATTTAGGTTGGAAAAGACTGGTAAGATCAGCAGGGTCATTATGCATCATTAGCTTTCAAGACCTAGTTACACAACCTTTTCTTCCCTTTACCCTTTCCCCGCCTTCCTTTTATGTCATGGCTTTATTCTCATGAAATATATCAAATAGGCTGTCCCGTACAAATCTGCATTCAAGTCTTGTATTTCCTCTTGTGAGTGATTATTAGCAGCAACTTTGCAAGGTGAAAGAAGTCTACTGCAAATGTATTCAGAGGTGCATATAGCTAAAAGAACTACAAATGCAAGCAAGAAATTAAGCCAGTATCAAGAAAGTGATTTTAACTGCTCCTTTGTAACAAAGGAAACAACACTAAACAGAAGCATATAAACACATGAAGCACTATTTGCTCGTCCCAGCATTTCTCAGAAGCAGTGGCATTCATCTGGAAACATCCCTGCAGTATAAGACAAGTGATACCACCTGCGAGCAGATGAAAAAAGGGTAAGTGGGGGAGACAGAGCAGACTGCAAAGTAGATCCAGAACTATTATTCCTGCCACAAGCAAGCTTCTGTCTTGTTCACTATTAATTATCAATTATATATTCAAAATAAAAGTCTGAACTTTGAACAGTCTACTTGCTGCTCTCTAGTAGACATGAACTGTCACCAAACCAAAGCCCCCAGCAAGATTTATGTCAGTTAATTCAGGGACAAGGGTAAAAGACATCTTGGGAAGACTGCTCCTGGAAGAACTGCAGCCCACAGTCCACGTAAAACATGCACTCATTGAGGAAGTCTTACTGTTGGACCAAGTCCAGAGAGGGCCACAAAGATGGTCAGAGGGCTGGAGCACCTCTCCTATGAAGACAAGCTAAGAGAGTTGGGGTTGTTCAGTCTGGAGAGGAGAAGGCTCTGGGGAGAGCTTATAACAGCCTTCCAGTACCTAAAGGGAGCCTACAAGAGGGATGGGGAGGGACTCTTTACAAAAGGGTGTATCAATAGGATGAGGGGTAACGGTTTTAAACTGAAAGAGGAGAGATTTAGATTAGATATTAAGAGGAAATTCTTTACTGTGAGGCCCCATCCCTGGAGGTGTCCCAGGCTGGATAGGGCTTCAAGCAACCTAGTCTATAGTGGGAGGTGTCCCTGCCCATGGCAGGGGGTTAGAACTAGAGGACCTTTAAGGTGCCTTCCAACCCAAACCATTCTATGAGTCTGATTTTATCTAGTTACAGAATTAGATTGGTGGAGACATGATAGCTTCTTCCTGTATTAGAAAGGCAAGCAAACTTCTAGGAGCTTCTTTCCAGAAAGGAGTTACTGGGCTTCTGCAGTCTTCCTGACATAGTAACTTTTATGGGGTTGATCCATATAGACAAGCGCTAGAGAAAAGTGCTTTTGGCAACAGCAAGTTTGAAAATCTATTTAAACCAGTATTCATAAATCAAGTTGTTTATTCTAGATATTTTTCCATAGCATTTACTTATATTTAAAACCAAAATCTTACAGGATTCACGTAGGGGAAGAGGATGGGCAGAGGACAAGAAAAAAAAAAAGACCACCTCAAACATCTAATTCTGTAGGCATAATATCCAACTTGTGCTCTTGCTAGTCTTTAAACATATAAAAAGCAGCCTACAGCAAATACCTCCTAACTCCACACCTGAAAGTTTGCAGTCTAGTTTTTAAGAGGGATCTGAAGATTTAATTTTCAGGGCAAGATCTCCCTCATTTGCCCGGTTTGCTCTGGGAGAATTAAGCACAGATTTATGGAAATCCCCTTTATCTTGGCTGATGTATTGGGGAGTGAAGGGGGGGGGGAGTAGCTTTTCACTTTGGGAAACACAGTTTTCCGTGAGTACATCTAAAGGAAAATTAGGCAAGCCACTGGAGTAATGTTCTGCAGTTGGTATAATGCATCAAGAACAAGAAGAACCTTATTATTAGCCTGTAAACCCACAAATTAAAGAAAGTTTAGGTAAAGGGATAAGGGAAAAGAAATCAGCCGTGCATTGCAACAGTTTTATGTTTATTATCGCTTCAGTATTTAGAGATTAGGAAAAGGCATGACTGCTGTAAACTTAACTGTAGGTTATTTAGGACTAAATATCAAAATACTTGTCTTTCCCTCAATGTTTCAGCAAAAAATACCGATTCACTTATAGCAAGATAGATTAAATATGTTCCTAAACAATACCAAACCAATTTGTCTACTCTAGGGCATACTGCAGTTTATGCCACAGTCCCATTACACCAGTGGAAGATCATCAATTACCTCGAACAATAGTTGGAGTCAAGACTGCATAATTTATCAAGACCCATTTGCTTCACAGCTACATTCTTGAGTATTCATTTGTTAACACCGCAGAAACAGAGGAAAGCAATAATCTCTAGATGATATCATTCCTAGTCAGTCATACATTAACACTGATTTAAGATCTGATCTCTTTTGTCTGTCTAAAAGCAGTTTATCAAAGTAGTCCTACCCTAGGAATACAAAAAGCCTTTGCTCACCTTTAAGATCTAAGGCCTTGTTGTACCACATCATTGAGTAATAAATTTTAAAGGGACAGAACTCTGTACCAATTCATGTGTTCAGAGAAAAATTACATTTTAAGAAGAAAAATAAATCAACTTTTTCTTTGCTGTTGTCCTTAAACATGATTTTTAGTGTATCAGTTCTCTTCAGAGACCGTAACTGCTCCCAGACTTACATATTCCTTCCATGGAAGTTAAACAGCACAAATTGCAAAGATATATTTAAGTGCCAAGTTACTGCCCTTTTCCTAAAACGCTTTAGATGGGGGAAGGAAGTTCCAAAGGATTGTAAATAAAAAACAAGCTATGTAGTCAATCACTGTTACAAAACTCAGGATATTCAGTGGTGAGAACAACTATCGCGCAGCATTGAGCCAGCCCGCCTGCGCACATTCAAAACCAAGCGACTCCACGTGCTTCCATTGGCTTAACAGGTCTTCCTTGGACAGAGTCCCCAAAAGGAGGATGGTCAAGATAAACTGAGTTTCAAAGGTCGTAAGATTTGGGTTTGGTTCTCCAGCCTAAAGCATAGTCTATAGTGAGGCATAGCCGTGACATCTAGGTCTCTCAAAGTTGATAAAGCAACTGCCACCATCTAAACAAAGACTGATATTTTTCCCACATGGAAAACACTGCGTGTACGCATCCTGGAGGTTACCGCTGCTCTGAATGAGTTGATTCTAGTCACAATCAAATTGCCCACCTAACCAGTAGGTTAAGTTATCTATTAATGGCAAATTAAGCCTGTCACCAGGTAGGGTTTTGATTAATCACCTGCTCTCTGCATATTCCCAGCAGAGGAAACGGTATCTCACCCAGCACGCTGGAAGCACAGGCAGCCTACGCACCTACAGATACTGCAGTAGGAAGATGGCAGGGGTATGGTCACTCTGCCAATTCAGGAAGTTTTCCAGGTTCTACATGTGCCATCTGTCAAAGTCTTAAAATTCAAGAGAAAAATAATTTTTACAATGCAATCACTTGCAGATTAGTTAGGAACAGGAAGAAGGGAAAAAAGAAAAAGAAAATATTTTAACCTGGCAGAGCTGCAAGACAAGCTCTGGAGCTCTTGAACACTGGAGTTATGCTCTTTCATAAAAGGTAACTTCACAAATTTCTTGAATGCTATCCCCTTTCATGCACTGAGTATTTAATTATTTTTCTTCTGTAATGTTCTGTTTTCTGTAACTGAACTACTATGGAAAAAGGAGGGGGAAAAAAGCTTCAATATAGTCTTAAATTTTGACCTACCTGAAGACCTTTCTCCGAGACCTCAGATTTAATGTACAGGTTAAAAATCTTTCCCTCTTTTACATTTTACTCTCTCAGACATTCAGTGTCACCACTTCATTTCTCCTCACACTTAGCAGACCAAACCTATTTTTTATAAGAAATTAGAACAAAGTCTTAAAACAAATGAGTTCATACAATACTCTCCCCTAAGTCACCTTCAGGACTGTCTAGGAGTTGTCTGGGACAACTCTACTGGACTTATAATTTAACATCTTGAAGAGCCAAGGAAAAAAGACCCTGTCTTGTTGGTCCACACAAGGAGCAACCTGCAAGATCTCTTCATATGACCTCAAGATAAGACTATTAAATGGATGTATTTAGCAATCCTCTGCACCAACACAGAGCACAAGGACACATACAATTCTACTTTCTTACTAGTCTACTCCTATTGCCATAGTTACAATGAAAATAAGATTTGGATATGAGCAGCATGAGACATGCCAGTGAATGTTCTGTATTTGAAAGATCTGACAGCTAACAGTGTCCCCAGCTGCATTTAAAACGTGGGACCCAGATGTGCTTTTCCACGCAAGGACAAGATCCACATAACTTCTCACAAGAAGGAAGCCCAACCACGTGGGCTGGAGTGAAAGTGCTGCCAAATCCTGTAGCTGGCAGGACCATGGAGACAAGATCCCAAAGCACCCTTGGCAACACATGCATTTACCACCAGATTCCATCATAGCTTTGGCAATCACTACATATAAGGATTTCTAAAGCAGTTTCCCCTCTTTCGGTGGTGGTTTCAGGTAGACCGTGTCATTTTACGGAACTGAGGATGCCCTCCATCCCCAAAGTGATCATTTGTTCAGCAGGACTCAAAGGTTCACTACCACAGGATGGCAAACAAATACAACCAAAAGACTCTGACTTCATGCTACTGGCAGCTTCCTGTACAAGGAACACCACAGAGGACTGGATTCTTCCTTTTGTTTTCCACTTCTCCATTTTTCTCACTCCAAACACATGCTTGCTTCTCTCCCCAACTCTGAACATCCTTTCCCACACCCAAAGTCTCCAGTTTTCTTACACTGAAAGCCAACAACTCTCTTTCAAACAAGTTATTTTGCCTGATGCTCCCGAGCACCTCCCCAAACACTCCAACCACAAAGGATTCAATGACATTATCATTGCCATCCTGATGGCCTACTGAGATTAATGTTAGAAAATAATTAAGAATACCTGCAGATTTCCCAATTTCTTTCCACTGCCCTTGCACGAGTTGGCAGGAGCACAGACATTTTGCTATACATACGTACCCTAAAGGCATTTGAAAGTCTATGATATACAGCAACTGCCGAACTAGAGTAGTACTTCGAACATACCTTTGAAAACAAAGCATTGTTCCAGTTAAAATTTCAAGTAAGTGTTGCGCACTAAAATGAAAAGCACTGTTCAAAATATAAATCATCAATCAAAAGCACTTCAGTTACGTCCAAACACTCCCACGATTCCATACTAAAAAATCTGGTCTTATAAAAAAAGGGAATATAATTCTCTTTGCCATTCTTAATTGCAAAGCTGTTAGTCTAAATATTACACCTTGTAAAGGAAGCCATTTGCCATTGTAATTTTGCCAGAAAGTGAAGAATCTTGGCAACAGCAATTCAGGCTTTTGAAAGCCAAAACAGATACATACTTCAGAAGCAGCACAGAAGAGCTGATGCCATCCCACTTTAAGTCTTGCCAAATAAAATTAAATAAAATATATGCAGTTCAGCATTTTTTGGTTTCCTGCAGCTGCCTAAAATTCTGAAAAGGCTCCTCAAGACTCATAGCCTGTGAATTCATGTTCACCTCCTGACAGGGCAACTTCACTGACAGCAAGGATAAAAAGTCCTCGCACAAAAATAGTTACTTTGCACCTTGCCCATTTGAGAAAGGATTTTTCCCCTTGTCCCTGAGGAAGTATTGCAGCTTAAAAAACAAATCTATAATGAAGTTTGGAAATATTTATGAAACTCTGCAGTTTCGCTATCTCCCTTGATCACTCAAAATCTTCTGCCTCTTAACAGCTAAATCCATAGCTTTGAAGCAGGAACTATGACAAACAAACAGACTGTACCCAAGTCCAAACGAGATGTTAATTAGATAGAAACTGAAATAAAGAACTAAGTAACATACAGTACACAATCCCATCAGCAAGCCATATGCAGAAGGAGAGCAGGTCCATAGATGCATGACTGGGAAAACAGATGCTGCTTGAAGCAGCCCAAGGACAACTTCAACTGAAAATGCCAGTACTAATGGGCTCTAATTTTGTATATACACTTCCTCTCTACATTCTTCACTTCCAGAGAACTGAAAAATACTGCCTCTATCCTCAGTGTTGCTATTTTCTTCCCTCTTCTGCCCCTCTGCCCTGTCCCCCCAATCTAGTCACATTTCGCATAACACAATCCAAAATTTTGTCATTTTGCGAAGTGGACTAATAAAATAATTATTTCCTTCTGTTATTTCAGACTTTTACTATCCAACCTGAAGACTTCGAATGAAGTTATACAACAGCTAAGATGATTTAATAGCTCGTTACTGCCAAGAATGGGACAGACATCCCACTCTCTTTCTTCATCAGCCCTTGCTCTGCTTTCTTCCTCCACTTCCTCCCAGAAATTTCATGGCACTCCCTCCTTCTCCTCCTTTTGTGCCATGTATGGTCCTTAATGAGTTCAGCTTACAAAAAAAAAAAAGCAACTTTCTGTTGCGTTAATTAACTCATTTGTTTTGCTGGGTTAGTTTTCTGCTAAGGAAGCAAGTACAATGAACTTAGATCGGACAAGCAGCTCAACTGTCACAATGTGAATGGCAGGGGAGCATGAGCAAGATGGGAAGGGAACAGGATCACCCCTTTTCAGTAACAGCAAACTATTACATTGGCCGAGACAACCTGTGAACTTTCACTTTCTTTGTTTACTGCCATTAGGAGCTGGCAAACGTTTTGTACTGCAGGTCCATGAGAATTACTGCTTTCCAGGCATCTCACAGAAGATAAACATTTGGGTAAGTCTCCAAACAAAATATAATGTTGCATTTTCTAGAAGACATTTTCTTTCCCCTTGTGGTACTGACTCAACTAAAGTCTGCTTTTGTTCCATACCTACCAAAGCATCACTTTTTGCATCCAATGCACTAGTAAGTCTCTATGCTGATGTGACTGGTCCTTCCCCTTGCACAGGAGTGGGATTCGAAAGCCAGTGGCTCTAGACCCCCAACCCAGAGACTAAGCTACACATCAGATGGTTTTCTATCTAATTCCCGTACAAATAGGGCAAGTTCATCAGCCTCAGTACGATGTGGTTTTGTTGAAGAAAGTCAGATGGTTACAGATCCTGGTTGAAACCATAGCTTAATCTACATGCCTATCCCTAAGCACTACACTGGAAAGATTTACACAACTCGCTCAACTTCCCTTTACTAAGGTGACAAGATGGTAGGATGTGCCCCACAGCTGTAGCCTTTACAGCCTCAAAACAAAACAAAGAACAAAAGTTAGGAAAGCAAATAGTTGAAACAGATATAGGTAGGTGTGACAAAAGGGTCTCTCAAGTCAGAGTAGCTATCTACAGAACCTATGCCCTGTTCCCGGTTTCTGTTCCTTCATTTCTCTGCAATACTCCATTTTAGAGGAGAATATTCCAGAGCGTGCAGAAGTCTTTCCTTCCTCACTGATGCAAAAGAAATATTAAAAAAAAAAAAGGCAACCTTTTATCACATGACCCACCAATCAGTTTTTCAAGCATTTAAAATCTATTTCATCTGAATGATCCCTTCATCAATCCTTCATCAATCATTACAGTTATTCACAGCCTATTTTTCTTTGCTTGGATGCTTTTTACAAGGAAGTTTCCTTCTTGGTAATACGTATGTTGGGGGCTCAGTAAAGCTTCTCACCAAACCTGCTAGTTTTTTGTAACACCAAAGACTGACCTCAATAGTAAAATACATGCTTATGCACAGAAAGCTACAGGCAGCTATCTATCAATACCACCCATATTCCTCTAGAACCCTAGGTCTCTCCTGACCTCCAAAGTTTTCAGCTAGGTGAAAATACTTTTCCTGGATGTAAAAAAACTATCGCTGTGGAGCAAGAACGTTAGACAGGTTTTTCATTTTGATGATTTACAGGGCTTAATACCAATAGTTAACATAGTAAGTGCGCGTGTGTCACTTGCAGCTCTCTTAGTACAAGATTTTTTTTTAAAGTTATTAACTAGGATTATCAAAAGCTTTTATTTAGACAGCAAGGTTCATGTTTTTAAAACAAGTCAATTGACAGAGGCTTTTACAGTTATCTATAATTTATGTTAGTGCATAAGCACTAGTTTATTTACATTGTCTAACACCATATAAGTGGTTGAAGCTGGGGGGCAAGTTAAGGTATTTCAATTGAAGCAGCATGCTACTCACTAAGATGAGATACTGTAAGAGGTACACTTAAGTACCCAGGTAATTCTCAATATACCTCTCGTTCACACAGTTAGAATACTCAAAAGAAAGCTCTTCTGCTTAGCCTCTGAAAAAATTACATGCTGTGAGCAGAGACACATTCCCCTATATCAACAGTACATTAATTCACCCTCCAAAGAATTTTGCTGTGACATATTCCCAAATACGGTTTACTCTAAAGAATTCAACAGTTCAAACAATTAAGATAAAGAAAGCACAAATCAGCTGAAATGCAGCAAAGAAGTAAGTAATAGCAGTAAGTAGTATAAATAAACATGCAAACCCATTTTACCTCTCACACACAGCAGGGTAGGAGTTACCATAGTGTAGCTGGTAAGCAGTAACTCATTAAAGCCATGAATAACTCAACCATGTAAGTGAGCCCTGGACTACATCAACCCCAAGCAAGCAGATGATGGCCAACTCTGCTTCTGGTTGCACAGAACGCAAGGGGGCAATTCCAGCAAATATTGTGCTGCTCTTAGAGACAAACAAAACCTCATCTTATTCAAGAGGGATATAGTAACAAAGCACAAGAAGCGCAAAGGATAACCCAAAGAGATACACCCACACCTTTGATTGACTATAAATAAAAATTGCGCCAACCCAGCTTGGAGTACACAACGTGGAGACCGCACTCATTCACTCCAATGCAATGAAGCACCAGCGTATACTCAATTGCAAAAATGCTACTTGCAATTTTAAGATACTGATGTCATAGATACCTCATGTGTATTTTAACGCTGCCTTACTAACAAATCACAACAATCTCTTCTTGGAGCAAAGAGACCATTTTGTAATCTCAGATGTATTTGCTGGTATTATGCAACATGCAAGCTCCAAATCCACGGGTGGCTTACAGTGAGCAGCAGGCAATCAGTGCTGCAGCAGTGCCTAGCTGACTTTCAGAACATAACGGAAATGTTACTGGTGCTCTATTCTTGAATATAGGCTCGGAATTTCTTTTAAAAAAAAAAAATAATAGGGGGGATAGGAAATGCAAAAGTCTTTTTTACCCCCTTATGCTTTTCAGCCCTTGAAAAACAGTTTCAAGCTGACATCTCAAAAGCAAGTATGTTGACGTACTTGCAAATATATCACCCTGGGACAAACAAGGCATAGCTTTTCCAACTAAGCGTCAACAAAACAGAAAACAATCTTACAGAATAGGTTAATATTTTGCAGATTGGTTAATGCGTTAATGTTCAACAGAAAGCTGAAGTCTGGCCAGCTGATCACATGTTCTGTGTGCATTAGTGTAAATTTATTTATTGCTATTAACTTGCACCTGCAGAGAGAGGAAGAAAGAGAATATTCCTTCCTTTGATCCTGAAGGTCACAAGGTGACCAAAATCCCAGCTTAATGAAGACTCTGGTGAGGCTGCAAGTGTCACAGCTTCCATCAATCCTTTCAAAAAGCAGTGTTGGAAAGCACAGGAAAGAAAACTGAAGTAATACCACCCAGGCTTCATAGACTATGTCAGCTTAATTAGAATGGTATTTTGGCAGCACCCAAAGATTACATATCGAAGGCTGGGTAGCAGGCCAAATACTTGACTTGACTAGAATCTTTTGCCAAGCCACCTACATTAACATCTACTTCCCTGTTCTTTCAGGATGTCATAAAGGAAATCTGTTGTTTCAGGCCTTATAAGACTATTTAACAGAGGCATGAAATAGTGAACATCACTAGCACTGAAGGTTAACTAGATACGCATTAAATGAGAAAAATCCCTAGTTAACCTTCAGACTACAGAGCCGTTGAAGGGGAACATTTGTTCTCAAACGGTGTAGGCTTTAGATGTAACCCAAGTGCCTTCCATAATTTCTCACTCTATGTACGGATGTATTTTAACCCCCAAAACACCTGTACTCCAAGCCTGGAACCCCCACACAGGTCCCATTTGCATTCTCCCACCCCCAAGGTTGTCCAACCAGTACTGGCAGCAGTAGAAACAAGGGAGAAACAAGAGTCCCCAATCCACAACATTATTTTATAGGCCTGCAGTACATTGCCCACAGAAACAAATGAATATCCCAGCTAGGTCCAGAGCTGATCACAGTTCTGTAACAGGATATGAAGGAAGTCACATACCCTAGGTGGTACGTATACAGGGCACAGGGGAAACATACATCCTGGCACCATCACATCACAAAAAAGAGTAATAGAATGGTTTGGGTTGGAAGTGACCTTAAAGATCATCTAATTCCAAATCCCCTGCCATTCCTTACATGGAGTTCATCTCGCTCCAAGGAAGCTATCTAGAAGAGGTCAGAGGAAGCCAGGATTTAGACTAGATGATCTCAAGAGGCCCCTTCCAACGCACACAATTCAGTGAAGAACACCACTGCAGTGCCTGGCTCGCTCCACTGGGAATTTAGAACGGGAATTTAAAAAACTGGGCTCAGATGTAAACGTCCACAACCTAGACACTCAAAACTAGCCAGAGGAATCCCTCCCCGGTGTACAGCCCTATAACTTCAAACTTTCAGCATTGCTGAACAAGACTGACAATCATGCCGGAGCAGTTCCACAGCATCCCGACTGTTAGTCTCTGTATTGCAGAAGTTGATCCTGACAAAGCTTCAGCTTCTCCCAGCAACATTTAGGGCTTAATTTCACTCTGTGTGTATATACACACATATTACACACACACACATTTATTCATATATGAAATCAGTAAGTAGATTTAGAGCCTATTTAGAAGCAGTACAGAATGCAAAAGGTAACTTCTTCAGCCAACATGGCAGAATTCAGTGTTGTGAATGATCCACCACACACAAAAGAATCCAGCTCAGTCCTCTTTCCTGAATTTCCTTTGCTGTTTAAAGGCAGAGATTCTGTTCATGCTTTGATCTTCAAAAAAGTTCTCCCCCCTCCCAAAATACACTGCAGCATTATAAAACAAAAGATTTATCAAAAAAAAAGTAGCAGATAAGCTCTCTTGCAAAAGCCTCTCTGAATATCAGAAATTTGAAGTTTCCAGTTCCTACTCTTAATTGATGAGATAAGAATTCAGAAGAGTGCTTTTTTTTTTGTTCCTTTGTATTTTGATCTATAGAAGCATTCACTCATCATTAATACAATCTATTTGACAGATACATCAGAAAAATCTCGATTTTCATTTCAGCCTTGGTAATTAGCAGTACTACTTTTTTAAACGACAGTTCTGCATGAACACATGGCTTCACACACCTGCCTGCTTTAGACAAATACTTAGTACAGGCTTTCATACTACTTTCTGTCATTGGAAGAGTGCAAGTATTTCCTTCACTTAAAGCTCTGCAGATTACAGATCTCAGAGGAGCTCCTTAGCCTTAATTTCTCCACACACACTTCAAATGTGCAGCAGTACCACAGAACTTGCCACCACCATCTAACACTCTCTCCTCTTTATGGCATTGTTGGTCTTACATAAATCATACTATGGCTTGGAAGCCATCATGCTTGGTTTTTGCAATATCTTTGCCTACATGTCTTTTCCAGTCCAGTAACTCATACAAGTCAATAGGCTGAAATAAGCAGCAGAATTTTCACAAGGACTGTCTCATCTAACTAAATGAGAAGATCTTCACTATACAATACAAAAAAGCTTCCCTCCAGAACACAAGACAAAAAAGTATGGAATGTCTCCACCTCTAGGACATTCAAAACCCGCCTGGACACATTCCTGGGCAACCTGCTTTGGCAGAGGGGTTGGACTAGATGATCTCCAGAGGTCACTTCCAACCCCGTATCATTCTGTGGAAGCTGGATGCCTCTCAAGAACCAGGTTTGAGAAGGCTACTTCACAGGGAAGAAGTGCTCTTCTCCATGGCAGGGAAAGATAGGCATGGTTCCCAGAGATGCTCCCAGTTATAAACTTCCCAATGTTGTCTCCAAATTACAGACATACCCTCATACTCTGCTTCTGCTGAAGTGAAACAGCACGTTGCCCAATGCAGCACTCCACTCAGTCTCAGTGGGAATACTCAAAACAGTGAAGCAAGAGGCAGGAATAACATAGATATAATTTTTCCCATGACTGCAAGTAGCAGCACTGGCCAGAAAAGATCTTGCAGCTAGAGTAAAGAAATGCAGGGTAGTAGAAAACTACTATCAATAGATGAGGAAGGAGAAATATTGAGCAAACCAAGGAACTCCACAACTGAATTTCTCCTGTGATCTGAGGGACAGAAAGGCACAGTTGTTTTCTTCCAGACTTTGATGACAGATCCCCATCAGTCTTTTGATACAGATCTCTGTCTAGCAGGGTAAGCATTTTAAGGTTTAATATTTCATAAGATGCTTTTGAACACACAAAAAAAGCCCTGGAAAGAGCAGAATCGCTCCACTTCTGCATCAAGTCAGAACATAAACCATTCCCTCTGTAGACATCATGTGCGACAGCACACAGCTCCCAGCACTTGAGCAGCACTGTAGTTTTCATTCTCTGGAAGGAAGGGAAGGAAGATACAACACATCTGCACAGCAAATGATCAGCAAAGTTAAGAAATTGCCCTGTGTGGTCAGACAAAATGAAGTAAGTATGTGATTCCTACCTACTGGAAACCTTCTCCCTGGTGCCCAGTGACAGGATACATGGGAACAGTTCAAAGCTGCATCAGGGGAGGTTGAGACTAGATATTAAGAAACATTTCTTTACTGAAAGGTGATGAAATGCTGGAACACGCTTCTTAGAGAGGTGGTCGATGCCCCAAGCCTGCCAGCGTTTAAGAGGCATTTGTACAATGACCTTAATAATATCCTTTAACTTTTGCTCAGTTCTGAAGTGGTCAGGCAGTTGGACCAGACGATCGTTGTAGGTCCCTTCCCACTGAAATAGTGTATTTCATTCATAGGAAGATATTCCTTGATACCAAAATATCTTCAACTGAATGAATGCTCCTCCTAAAGTGAAGTTCAGGACATTCTCTTTAATTTGTAATTTTTTTCCTGATATATTACCAAAACATCCACATGCATTATAAGTCCATTACTTCCAGTCCTGCCTCAATACCTACTCGTAGTAACGTCTACCTCAGAACACACTCAGCCATCTTGTTCTTTTGCCATCAAATTTAAGGAGCTTATAGATAAAACAACAGTCAGTTGAGACACAGTAAACTACCCCTCAACAGCCCTATTTTGTCTCAAAGGAAGAGTAAAACCAGTTAGAGTCAACAGCAGTTTAGGAAAACCAGTTTTATTTGACATTGAAACAGTCTGGGAAATTCAGGGGTCAATTCCCATGCCTGAGGTAAGGGTCTGACTACATTCCACAGCTGCCTTGGAAGCCACCTGACCATCACTGCCATGGCGAGGTTCTCAGTGCCCTAAATTTTATATAGGATTCCCCACTCCTCACCCTGCAACCTCAGTTTCAGCTCTTGGCCAAACCACTTCTTGCACCGACTGCAGGCCATTCGCGTTAGTCGGCGAGGGACCAGTTAACGGTATGAGTTTCACAAGCCTGCAGTTACAAAACAGATATGAGCAAGCACTCTGTTGACAATTAGAGCTCCAGCTTTTTTATTTATTCTAGAGTAAGAGCAGATGTTGCAGTTATTCGAAGATTTTCACAACCTTAATTGCTGACCTTAATTGTTGTTAATCTTTCCCATGAAGTGGAGACAGACAGACGCCACCCGTATTTTGTGAAGAAGATAGTGTCCTGCAGGGTATGAGTAATAAAAGACAGTATTGTCTGCCTTCTCCCTCCTATGTGAAATACAAGGGTATTGGGATTGGCCAGCAGCATGGAAGAAGAAGAACGAATGAATGACTCAGCTGTTTTATTTGTTTTTTGAGGATACATCTGCTACAGGATTACGCTGTGACACCGAGATTTCTTCCCCTGTCCCAGGAACGGGTGAAGCTTACAAGTGCCAGCTAAGGAAGAGCCATATTTAGACTTCACGACGCCTGAAACAGCTGATACACAAAGCACCCTGTCCACCTCATTGAGCATCGCTCAAGCTGTAGTATTAGCAGCCAAGTATAGAGTTTCACAGGGCAATATTAGGTTTCATAAACAAGTTCTGAGACTGGACAAGAAAGCAGCATTTCATGATGTGCTAGGAACATTGCAAAGATACATGAGAGCTTTCAGGTCTCTTCCTTTGCTAGTGGGAGGCTTGTCTGAGACTGCTTGCACAGATGTGGAAATTTCATATTCATCTTTTTGCTGCAGATCTTGGGAGTTTTCTAATGAAGAATTACATTCCACTGACTTTATTCTGCCAAGTGTATTGGAAGATGTTAACTTGGTGTCCCAGTAACTTGAGAACAGGCAATGCAGAGAAGGGACACTGAAATTCAGAAATGAAACACAGGATGTACTGATGCTGCCACAGGCACTCCCTATAACCTAAGGCAAAAGCCCCAGAAGTCAGGATAGCAAAGATCAGTTTCATGTTTATGGTTACTATCAAACAAATCCCAGAGTGAACTTGGACACAAGGCTGAATCCAAAGACCAGACTGGAATGGCATCTGGTCACAGTTCTAATGCAAAACAGAGTAAATCAAGTCTTTTCTCCCTCTTACCCCAAAACTCACCTTAGCGGTAAACACCTTCAAGGTTTCTTGACAGAAAGGAAACATAAGGACCGTTTTTCTTTTAGCTCCTTAAGATATGTTATGTTTGTTCATTTAAAAAAAAAAAAAAATACAAAAAAAAAGAAATCAAATGTCAGCCTCCAAAAGTTCACCAGGCACCATACTTTTTTTAATCTATATATCCACATATAGACACACACAGCAACTGCTGATAGACGACATTTTAAGAGCAGCATAAAAAGACTGTAATAAGTTGCTAGAATGTAAAGAACTCAGCCAAGATTTCGGAAGGAAAACATCAAACTGCCAAGCTGTTAATTGCCATATATACCTTGTCACACCTAAACTGATTTGGACATACTATGAAAGATGGTAAGTCAGCTCAGTTTCCAGAAGCAAGAGCAAGGAAAATTCAGGGAACTTGAAAAAAAAAAAAAAAGAAAGGAAGTGACTTCTTTACCAAAAGATCTAGTTAAAACATAGACATGGATAATAAGATGGCATGAGGAAAAGTCAGTACAGACTTTGCAGAAGTTATGACTCAGAGGTTTATGATACTGTATGGATAAAGATATTTGGAGATTATCCCCAACTAGCAACTCTTGAAAGGATCTGAGCTGCTTTAGTTTGCAGGTATGGTTTCCCCCTTAACACCCAGTTGAAGGATAAGAATTAAAGGTAGGAAAAAACACAGTGTCTTTTTCCATTCAAGGAGTCTCAAGAATGATTGCAGTGGTCTTTCTTTTCAGAATATCCGTAACATCTCTCAAATAAGACAAACAACAAGGTGACACAAAGTTTGCTGGCAGTATGATGTATTCAGTCATCAGAGCTGAAGCTTCATGCAAAGCAGAGTGGAACGATCTCATGATCACAAGCAAATGGGCAACCAAAAGGGCAACACTGATTTAATTTCCACAAACTCAAGCCAATGCGCAAGAAGAAAAATAACCCTGCCTATGCGTTCTGCTGAAGTAAGTGTCAGGAGTCTGAAGTTTTGCTTGAAAGTATCATCTTAGGGGAAAAAAAAAGCAGACGACAACTCACAAGGAAATACAGTATTAAGAATCAAAGACCTGCCGCAAGCAAAGCAAAATCATGACAAGTCATTAAACCCAGGGCACACCCACTTCTTGAAAACTGTGGGCTGTTATGACACTAAAAGGGTAAAACAGAATTAGGAGTATAGAGAAGAGGAATTCCTAAAGCAGAAACAGACCTGGATCTTTCAGCATGGAGGAGAGACAGCCAAGGGAGAAGAGTACAGGCATCGAGTCAGTCACAGAAGGCACACAGAAAACGCCCAGAGAATGACCAGCCCCTGTCAAAAGAAAGGGGTAGGCAAGAGATCTGGAGTGGGTAGGAAACATGAAAATCATTTCCATGGGGTGACTGGACCTATCAATGTGTTAAAATAATAATTTAGCCCAAGCACTGGAGAAAGCTCGTCAGGGGACAAAAACTATAGCAATGGAGACGCCCGCTGAGGAGAACTGCAGCACAGATCACCGTGCAGCAGAAGGGCTTAAAAGCAGCAGGAAACTCTTTGCAGACCGTCTACCTCAGCAACAGCTACCAATGTCTCAGAGACACGCCAAATGGTTCTTGATTAACCCACGGACTGACCCACTAAAGCTACTAGGCTCATCGAGAGAAACAGCCAAAACTATGCTCACTCTTTGGCAGACTATTACCCTTCTCCCCCCGCTGCCTCGTGGGAGCCCTGTACCAACTCCCTTTTCAAACAGAGAAACTGAGACAGTCAGATAGGATTTTGGGGTCACCCAGCAGGCCCCAGGGTACAGGTACTAGCAGAAAGTGGGTTTCTCAGCCACAAGCTTTGCATTCGAGACATGGCCATTCCCAGCTCCCAGCCCCAGGTCCCTCTGCTCCAGGTCATGTTCCTCACCAGAGACTGCAGGACAGAGCACTACTTGCCCCTCAGCTGGGCTCATTAATGTAGCCCTTTCCCATTAATTAAGTTTGCAATTCAAATTAACACCATTAATTACTTAAAAAAAAAAATCCTGGCTGTGAATTGCAGGCAGTAGACATCGACCTAATGGGGGTGGTGAAGGAGAGCTGAAGGGACAGTCATATCCCAGCGGTCCAGAAGCACGACCTTGGTAGCACCACCACACTACATCCTCCAGAAAACACTGCATCCATTTAACAGATTTGCACCTTTAACAATTTGGCACAGGCGTAAAAACTACAGTTGCTAGGCATCCTGCATGTAACATTTACTTTTAACAGCAAGTCCCGCAGGCTGCTGCAGTAAAACAGAAGGTAGAATACATGTAGCTTGCAAGTTGACAAGCACATGCCTAAATGCTGGCTCTCTGTAACATAAAACATGAACCACTTCGCCAGGGTGCCTCTCCCACTATTTCCATGGGAATTTACTACATCCAGGATGCAATACATTTCACCACCAAATATGAAAGATGCCATTTTCATAATGGGCACCAAAGAAGCCTCTTCCTTTGCCTTTCAGGCCAGGACATGAGCAAATCAAAATCTGAGATGTTTAAGAACATGGAGCTTCCTGCACAAACCTGGTAAGGTCCTCCCAAAATCACAACAGAAGTCCAACACCATATTGAAAGCTGTTAAGAGACTGTAGCTCAGTAAGGCCTTGAACACTTCTTATCAGCTTCTTATTTTGAATAAAACGAAAAGCTATTTTCAAAATAGCATGAGAGTCACAACACCAAAAAGATTCTGGCTTTTTCATGTTCTCAAAATAGCATACTGGAAAGAAGTGTACAAAAACAGAAATTTTAGGTGCATTTAGCTTTCATCTCGAGCATCAGCACAAGCCAATCCAATGCAGCATTTGCATAAGGCTCCATAAAGCTTTCCCTCACCCACAACCCTGTCCTGATGAGCTGCAGAGGATTGGGGAAACGCTGCCAATCACTTGAAAGCCCTCTGAGACCAGAGGATTCAGACATTGGAGCACGCTCGTTCCTTCCCTATCACCCCACACACAGAGAAATTCAGATTCCTCTAACTTATTTCACCAAAATCCAAATGACCTAATAGAAGGTGGCAGCAAGCAACATCACCAAAAATAAAACCATCACAGAGAAACTACTGAACTGTAAAGCAATGCTTTGTTTCAGATACTTAAACATGCAAGTTACCCTCACTTTACTTCTTGACATTGGAAAGCAAGCAGCAGCAGCACATTTCAGGAACCATACTCCTTCTCTGTCCCCAGTAGGCAAGCTAAGGGAAGAGTGACCACCTTCAAACCAGCCTCCCTCTGCTCCTCAGATGCCCAGATTCACCCTCACAGGGCCGGGCGATGCTTGCTTGCTGGGACAGGGAGGGCACCCCGTGGCAGCTCTTGCCTCCTGCTCCCCGCCTTCTAGGAATTCCCCAAGCCATTGCTGGAGGATTAGAAGCTGTAATCCTATTAAACACTCCGATATCGAAATCTGAACTAAAGCACACAAAGTCTGCCTTAAGAGGAGGATTATTTTTTAAAAAAAAATGTCTTTTTAACCTCTGGAAAAGCATCTAAGGAACACAGTAAGGAAGCAGTGTCAAAACTGGCAACTCCGCAAGCAAAACAGCTGAGTTTACTTGCACACTGCAGCCTGCCTGCTACTTCAGATTACTGATTGCAGAGCAAGAAGTTATTCTCTCCCTAATTGGGTCCCAGTCTAAAATAGTCCCGTTATTTTTAGTGTAGTACTTAAGTATCTGAACTGTGCCCTGTACTGCCAAAGTTGGCATGTGTCCCTGGCCATACCAGGAATTCCGATATTAAACAAGAACACACTCGCCACATATCTAGGCGGACTTTTGTCCTTCTGCGTTGTCTTTAGTGGGTGACTTTAAAGACTTTAAACACTAACAGCTGGCCAAAAATGGCACAGGCTTATAAGCCAATTCTGCATTTAAAGTCTCTGTACCAGGTACTGTGTGACAGGAGAATCAACCAAGCAAGGGAACAGCAGAGGGTTGCGATACCACCGTTTAGTTGGAAAGAAGAGACCCAGCTAAGAACAAACTGACTGTAAGGTACAGATAGAGGATGAAAATGGGATTATCTCACCTCTGATTTGCTTGCTATGAGTTTGTACAAGTTCTGGGGCACTAGAGGAGAGGAGAAATCCAAAACGCATCCCATAACTCATCCCTTTCCACACTGCACATACACTATGGATAAATTTAAATGAGTCAAGAAACAAAAGGCCTGTGTTAAATATGTTTACACACACACACAGAAGGAAGATTATGTAAGCTCTGTCTAACAAACAATATGCTGCTTCTGCAGAAGAGATGAGAGGTGATCAAAGCAAGACTTGTGCGTGTTTCCAGCTCAGTCTTCCCACCTTCCATCAAAGGGCTGACAACCGACCTGCAGCATGCTAATTCTGGAGCACAGAGAGCAGAACAAACTCTGAAATAGCCACAGGCTGCTTCAACAAAGTCTACCTGCCTCCATGAGCTTGCTGCTGCTGCTGCTGCTTACCGTACACTTTCACTGTAAGCTCATTTTTGTTAGACCAGGAAACAAGCTCCTGTGAGGAATTTACTCTGCCCTTTTATCGAGTACATTTGCAGAAAGGAAGTTAACTCTATGCAAGAGATTTCAAGACAGGATGTTAACCCGAAAGACAACTGCCAGCCAACAAAAATTTGTTAGTTTCTATTACCACTAGACCATCTGTTCCTGAAACTTTACATTTCTGTTCAGAAAGGCTCTTATTTTGTGAACAGAATTAGCATTGTTCGTTCTCTCTGCTCTCTAAACATCCCCTTATTCAACATGCTTCTAGCTCTGGTGGCGACACAGGACCAAGCTTCTAGTTTATTATACTAGTATCTAACTATTTTGGGTTCATCAGTACATTTCAGTACTTTCTATTCTGATCTCAGGCAGCAGCAAAAGCACCATATATGAAATCTTACATGAGTTCTGAATTATGGCTGAGCTGGTCAGGAAACAGCAACTAAATGATGTTCTTAAACCCCAATCTAGCAGAACCAGCTGAAGTGAAGATTCAAGCTTTTGGCATTTGCCCATTAACTGTTTCAATGGATTGATTCCAGATGAAAAATCTTGCCTTTGTATTTGAAGAGAGCTTTCTGCCACTGACCGTTTGTTCTCTCATCTCCGGTTTTCAGTTGTCTTCCAGTTAATCCTCAGACCCAAGACGTTTAAGTTTTGCTGTTGTCCATACATGAGCAAAACCAAGCAACAGTTAGTTGTTATCCCTTATGAGCTAAAGAGGTCAAGCAAAGTCCATTCATCTGCACTTCGCTAAAAGAGCAGTAGCCTGAAGACAATTATTTCAATACCAAAATAAGCAAAGGTGAAGCAAGAGATGTCAAAAATATCAAAAACTCGTTCTATAGTTCCACAGCAATAAAATAATGATTAGGGGAAAGGTCAGTCCACTCATCACTTTCTCAAGAAAGCTACAGGTAACAAGTCCAAACCCAAAAAAACCTAACACTAGTGATGGTAGGACCCAGCGGGAGGACAGAAAGGAAAGCATGGATCAGACACTACTTAGGTGAATCAGCTTTCTCTCAAATTAGCTGGTTTTCATTAAAATCAGTCATGAACATGTTGAACAGTTTGGGTTCTTCTTAAAGCTTCAAACCATTAGCAGTAATTTTTCAGACTTCATAGAGGAGTGACACCGTAACAGAAGCTGGAGAATGGTCAAACAGCGATACCCATGAGAAGCAGGAGGGGAAAGGGCTAGAAAGAAGAACCTGAAGCATGACAGTTGGTGCTTATTTGCATGTGGGCTGCTGTTAAACCTACCTGTTAGCACCAAGAAGAAAATAAAGAGATCAAAATCAGGAAAACCTGATTGTTCACGGACAAGGTCAAATAAACTCAACTTCCTCCTATAGCAGAATAATATATTTTAGGAACACAGAAGCAGTAGACACTGAAATCTTGACATCAGCAAAACCATGTAAGAATATTCAAACTGCATTCTTATGAAAAGTTAAGAAAAATTCCATACAGTTATCAATGCAGACAGTTGTCTTATGGCAGATTTGAAAGTGACTGGATAACTGCACTGACTTACCATTTGCTGAGTCAAAAAAATTGAAAGATTCACAAAATAGATTGACATACTGAATAACCTCTGCAGAGCCCTGCTCTTGTTCCACACTACTCTGACACTAATGATCTAGATAATGAAGGTAAAAATGACAATCGTTATATTAGGGGAAGCTGCTAACTTAAAACTGCCAGCTTGCTGGGAGACTGAATTCAAAGGAAGTTTTAGAAACTGGAAAATTCTTTGTTAAGAAAGAGGCAAATACCATGAAGGAATGTATAGAGGAACATATGTGAGAATCGTGAAGCGACAGTTCTGTTCTACTCGTGGTTTATAAAACTTCCAGCATGACACAGTATCCAGTCTTCAGCAAACTTCAGAAAAGATCAACTGGAAAGAATCCAAGCAAAAGCAATAGGAACATCACAGAATTAGAAAAACATGACATCTGGGAGTAAAAAAGAAAAAACAGAATGAACTGGAGCTCAGCCAAAAGAAGAGAAAGTAAGGGTCATGATGATATCTCTCAAATATATGAAAGCCTGCCGCAGAGGAATAGGGAAGGGTCTGTTTTCCATGCCCACAACTTTCAGAAGAAGAAACAGAAAGATTTAAGAAGCAAGCAAGATGATTTAGGAAAACATTACTGGGTGGAGTGACAGGGAGGGTGTGGTGTGAGGGCACTGGGGAAAGAGGAAAGAAAAACACCAAGTCAAAATTGCTAAAAGGAAAAAACCAATGAGTCAACAGACAGACTGTCTGGGTAGTACGCGGAGTTTCCCCATCACTGTCACCAAACTGCTGTCAAAAATCACAACCGTACTCCAGCTTTTCATTGACTAGTTGACCTCTTCAGATCTAGGACTGCACTTAAAGAAAAATAGGCCTCACGTGGACACATTGTCTCCTCTCTTTCTTATACCCAAAATGCGGTGAGCTGCATACCAACTTTAACCTTCAGAGAGAAAGTTCCTTTAAAAAAAACAAAAACAAATCCAAGAAACAACCCACTGCAAACTTTACATGTTAAAGTACCTGTTTTAGAAGTCTAACCCATGCCCTTACCCCTCTTAATACAAGGATCTAACTACGTCCTAAAGCTACAAACAAACCAGAACCTGACAAAAGAGGCACGTGGCCAACACCATGTGCATGCAGAGAGCAGCGCTGGGAATTTTGCTCTCGAGTCTCTTTCTGGAAGACAAATAGCAGAAACACCACTTTGACTCTAATGTAGCTAAGCATGTAAAAACATTCAAGGCAATCTATAAGCTGCAGAGGTTTCACTAGATGTCAGGTTTTTGAAGGGTACCAAGAGTGGAGGCTTCCAGAAGAGCATGGAAGAGAATTATCTATACATGGTTATCCCAGCACAATTAACTGAAGTCAGTACTGTAAGGTGGATCACTATCTTTCTGCAGCTTGGCATTAACACTTACTCAGTAGCAAGCATCTCTAGAGGTTTGGGGAGAAAAACCCAGAACCTCAATCCCTTTTTTTTTTTTAAGCTCATGAATTGTGAGCATTGAGTTGTACTCACCAGCATATTCCAAACTGCGGCTACATTTGTTCTCACTATGCAAAGCCTCTGGGAGTATTTACAGGGAACGAACTCCGATTAGAAATAGCTGCAAGCATCTTCATCTTATTCAGCCAGTTTTCTCTCTCCAGTTCCCCTCCCCACACACCACAGTTTGGTCCCCACCATTTGCACCAGTGGAAGTAGCTGGGGACGTACATTTCACAAATCTCCCAAATCCACTAGTCCTGGATACAAGACTTATTTTGGCCTTTAACCATGCAACTGGAAGATACTTAAGCATGCCACAGAGGCTTAAGGGTGGCTTTGGAATCACATTTGCTTTATATCATACAGTGTCAAAAAGACAGGCATTTGTTGTCTTTTCTTGGGTATCCCAGAGTAAGATGCTGACTCAGAGAGAAATATTTTTTAAGGCTAGTTTGTGCAGTTTTCCTTAAATCTGACTAGATCTAACCTCTTCTTGTTTTAAAAAACAGGCTTTAGATGTAAATATCACAGAAACAGCAATAACAATCTGAGAGTTAAGATCAGGTCCCTGTGCATGGGAGGGGCCGGCTGTGGATTTACCGGATTAGCACCAGTGCCCTTCCCTCACTATCAGCAGTGACTGTCCGCTCCCTGCTTTGCATCTAACAACTGCAGATACTGGGATCTCAGAGTATGAGCCTGACAGTCCACAAAGGCAAAGCACTAGTCACACCTAACGAGCAACAGGGCTAGGGGAGGCAAAAAAAAAAAAAAAAAGGCAAAACTTAAAAAAAAAAGTGTGAAAGTAACCAATAACTGTAGATGTAGACATTTTAATTAAGTCAAGAGACTTGAGCAGGCATTGCCATTTCATGGAGTTCAGATGTGCCGCCGTTTGCATTGAGAGGAGAAGCATATCTGCTCAGGCACCTCACTGTGTGGTCAACCTTGGAATCCCCAGCAGCCCAAATGGCCACCAGACCACAGGACATGGCAAATAAGCATCTACTCAGAAGTGACACTTGTGGTTTAGACCAAGACTGAAGTCAGGCCAAGCGTTAGATGTGAATTAGCTACCTGTATCACAGGCAGGATGTTTACCATGCATTGTGGTATAAATACTCAGTTCTCTCCCCATTTTTTTCTTCTTCCTAACACTTTCTCCACATTTGAAGAGACAATCATCAACTTGGACAATTTCATTTCCATGAGCTGGGATGTGGAAGTGAATGTAGAGCAATATAGCCATCACACGAGCAAAACACAGCCCCCAGGAACAGCAGGCTTTTCCCATACAGGCATCACCTTCACCTGAGGGGTGGGGGAAGAAGCCTGCTTTGCCTTCTTCCTCCATCACACTAGAAATACCTACATAACTAAGGAAATCAATTTGATTCCTTCTCTCATATTGCATGGGGGGTAGGAGTGGAAGTCAAGTCAATGAAAAAGTTGAGAGGTGTATCAACATTGCCCTTCTTCGTGCATTCTTGTCTAGGCTCTCACCAGGTCTCCCAAACTCTCTCCTTTAAAAGTAGCTTTCCCCCTCCCTTCCCACTGCTGCAAAAAACACACATGAGCAGAGAGATCACTTAGAAAAAACATCAGTCAAGTCCTCAAAAGCAGACTGGAATGTTTTCTAATATTTCTTTTACAGCAAGCATCACAACAAAATGCAAAAAAAACCCCCCACATTTTTAGTTTATGTTCATTTACATCCAAAATCCAGGGTAAAATTACACTCTTAATTATACTTTGTGTCTTTAGTTTGTATTCAGTTTTTCTGTACTCAGCTTTTCCTCCTTAAGAATGAGACAGTTCAATACTTTCTTACAGATGCAAAAGGGCAGGGAGACTTTGCAGCGCTCCCTGGAAGATTACACTGCAATTCAAAGCTTTATAGGTTAGGTCAGCTTTAGGATATAGCTACTCTGGGCTACTTTGCTTTGGTTTATACAAATCCTGTTATTTCTTCATTTACCAGACAAATCTTTAGAGAGATTATAGGCATGCTGCAAAATCATCTTCACTGATAAAAAAACATTTGTAATCCAGGCTGCACTAAGGCAACAAGGTCGTAAACAGACTCTTCTAATAAAAGTGGCAGAAAGTCATTAAGATTTGAGCCAGCTAGAGTACTTGGTTAATTTTAAGCTGCTAATGGATTTTGGAGACAGCATCTCGGGTGAAAGTGACTTTTGATACAATCGTTTCAGTTCACTGCATTTCTGGAGACCTCATTCGAGATGGCTATGGTGACAGGTAGCACGAGTTACCCCACTACAGCAGCGCTTTTAGAAGGACCCCAGAAAACCACGGGAAGACATCACCTGAAGCTCTACCCTCCAAGCCCCTCCACTCCGCACACAGCTGCAGCCCTGCAAAGCTTCTACCCTGCCACAGAGCCCAACAGCTCCCCAGCCCAGCTTCAACCTACAGCTCCTATAGCACACTCCAACACAAAGCAGCCCTGGCTGAAAGGCTTCGCCGTAAGGTCCCAGGGGTACCGATAAAGCGTTCAGTGCCGGCTGGATGCAGCACAGCAACCCTGGGTGTTTTTAAGGAACTGCAGAGGAGATATGCCCCACTCAGGCACCATAGAGGGACTGTATAACATAGTAAATATACTCAGTACATACTCCACTCACTAAACCAGTAAGTTTCAATTGAAACCATGCTGACGGTGCCCTAATCCTGACCTGCAGAAGGACTTTCATCCCCTGACCATGAGAAGCATTATATTCTTCCTTTTAACTTTTCCCTCACCTTCCCACACCGTGTAAATAGTCAGCTTTATCTATGGATCAATTTTTACGCCCATACCAAACTCAAGCATACCACTGAACTACATTAATGCTCAAAGATCCTTCATGAAGTCTTCAATATCCGTAAGATATTCCAAAACCTCTGTACCATAGACACACTCTCTACCATGAAAACCTGCTTTAATTCCTAATGTCAGTACAACATATTAACACAGTGCAAAGCACGAGTGGTAAACTGCTCTTAACTGCAGTATCATCTCCCTCTAGGCACACCTATTCAAGATGCTTCTCTCCTCTACAATACTGGTGCTCACCACCAACTCCAGCTCCCTGCCTTTAGTCACTGCTGGAGACTTCTGGCAGTTGTCACAATCCACCCCATTTCTCTCCCAGTGCTGGGTATTTAGGTAGCTGGAAAGGGAGACAGCGTGGCCACAGGACTGCTGGAAGATGATGACGAAGGAGCTGCAGGGAGGCAGCCCTAGCCTCAGGACAGGAGGGGGAGCAGAGAAAGCTGCTTTGGGAATCTCTGCTCTTTCTGCATAGCCAGCCAGGATTTGAAAGAGTTCACAAGTTCTTCAGGCAAAGCACACACTTCCTTGCTTGACTTCACAGTTAGGATTGAAGCATTGGAGGATACTGGCAGAAAGAGGTGAACTAAGATCAGCTACTGGATGAAAGCATCGCTGCCCACACAGTGCAAGAATTTATGGCTCAACCAAAGGTTCAGGCAAAAATTCACTCTGACCACACAGCTTGAACGTAGATCTGTACTCAAAACATTGACTTAGACAAGCCGCAGTTGCGCACAGGAAGAAAGCTTTAGTCCCCACACACTTTAAATAAAATTAATAAATAAATTTTTAAGAAAAGTTGTCCCATGGATGCTTCTCTGGGTGAATGAGTCTTCTCTGAATGACTGCCAAACTCAGTACTGAAACAACATGGCTGAAATCAAGCACACAAGTTGGCCAGATATCCTGAGAAAAGGAAGAAATTTAGTATTTGTATGCAACCACTTTCCCGTGCTCATAAAATTACTTCTCATTCATTACTTCCTTCATCTCAATAGCCCAAATACAGCTATGCGAAGTGATTGAAACATTATGAGTAACATTTGTTATAAAACCTGAATTTCGTTCAGCAGTGTATAGAGTGCTCGAAGTAAAACACAGGGGATGGAGAGAACGTTTAATATTCATTTTGTCATTCCTCAAACGACTTTGCAAAAGACTGAAATAGGTTTTAGATGGAGGCAGACCCCTATAATGAAGGCTTAGAAAAGAACTCCTCAGTCCATCCAAGAGTTCACATATAATGAAGCTGGTAGCCAGCCAGAAAGACTGAGCCAGCCAAATTAGCTCAAGCTATTTTGTGTTCAAATTATGGAAAAAAACAACCAGAAATGTTTCTGAAGAGAAGCGCCTGTCATTGTTGTGCAATCCAGAACCCAAGAACCCAAACTCCAGGTCTTCCTAAGCTCCGTTTGGTAAAATGAAGGAAAGCCATGACATGTCATCTTGCCCCCAAAATGATTCAACATTTACCACAGGCAAGAATAATAACCAAAATCACTGAAGAACTTATTTTGGTTTTCAGTTTGCAGGGTGGTTTGTTTGAGGTTTTTCAGACTAAAGCATACCAGCTTTAGCAAGGCTGAGAAATTTGTCAGCCCTATTCAAGGCAGACCTTCAAGAATCACAGGAGTTTATGGGCAAGATCTGCCTAACAGCCACCAAGACCTTTTCCTAGTAGACATGAGAGCAGCCACCTCTAGTGCCTTTATTTGACTTTGGCTACAGAAACCTCTCTTGGTCAAAGCCGAGTGGTTGAACCAGCTTGCAGGCAGCTCTGGGGACCGTGAGACTGGGAACAGCCGAGACATTCCAGGAAAAAAATCATTTCAGCCAGTAACTGGCCCGAAGCAAATATGTTCTACCACAACATTTCAGGGCACGTCAGCCAAATCTCCAGTGTTCCTCATAGCACTGTCATAAGTATGAACAGCTATTATGCTCCCTATTTTTCGTAATATGAATAATGATGGATTTATTACCAGTTACTTCCTCAGTTGCTGTGCTTTATGATGATCGTATAATAAAATACAGCTTCACATACCTTATATAATCTTCTGAAACTGCAGAGGTGCTATTTTTATCTTCTTTAAGTGTACAAGAGCAATAGTAATATTTTTGTTACAGCTGAGTGGCTCAATAACCCCCCCAGCACTGACATATTTTATATTTTAAGAAAATAACACGTCTATTTTCTTATAAAAAGAAAAATTGTTTAAAATGACATGAATAAAGATACCACTACTCAGATTCACACTTCAGGGCAGAACACACATCAGACCAAAGGTTAGTACCAGTTCTTTTCCCTAAACCCCTGCACACATTGTAGAAAACTCCCTTCAACAGATAAGACTTGCAAACACAAGCAGGCTCTGGAGATGCTCTGCAAAGCCAGGTCTAGTCTTTAGCTTGTTTGCTTGTGTAGCTCCATAACATTTGTTGAAATTCATAGAAGAAAAAACTTATGTTGGGTCTCCAGAGAAACCAGTAGGCTTTCTTGGCCATGCTGACCTAGCAGTTTGCTACCACCGAAAGGAGAGGGGACCCAATTCTCTTTCCCATTTCTTCCCCTTCCTTTAACTGGAAGGGCACTTCACCTCAGCTGCCCCACCACATGCTTCCAGGAGCTGATCCCATCCTCTCTCCAGAAGAAAACCAATCCCAGAAAAAACAAGTACGCAGCACACCTTTCTACGCACCTAGAGTCATCCACGAAAACATGCAGTGAATGACCAAATTAGCCCAAAGTAAGAGACCCAAATGCTCTGACAAAAACATCATCATCTTTCAGTAGCAATGAGCTCTTAGAACGGCTCATCTTTTGAAAATTGAGGACCTGCTTCTCTTCCAGGGGAAAGAGTAGCTTCTTTACCTACTCTCACCACAGATTTTTCACAAGAGAAATTTGCTATTTGGCACACTAAAAAAGGAAAAAACGACTTCTATCACCAATGGCCACACACTAGGTGTCTCCCTGAAACTCTACCAAGAGCTGCCAAGTTGACCCAATAGGCTATTTCACATCACCCACGGAAACGTCACCTCAGCCCATCTGAATTTTAAATGAAACAGAACTGGAGAACAAACCTTGTAAGGAAGAGTTGGACTGTTGGGCATGAAGGGTCCCAGAAGTTCTCATACATGAATGTAAGAAAAGGCAAAAGTCAAGCTGTTACAGCACAGGACTCCTTCATTCACTTTGCTTTTCAAAAACATCCATTTTCCAAACGCCCATGAGAACCCCTCCCACTGCTGGGAAGAGGAACTGAACAAGGAAATCAGGATAAAAATCACACATTTACCCAAATTAGCTACGGCTAAGACTAGCAAAGCATCTTGCAATGCCATTCTCCTACCAAAGACTGTAACAGCAGTACTACTCTTCCAAAGGCCGCTGGGGAAAAGCAGGGGGAGGGAAGCTACCAGACCATAACTCAACCAAGTGTTGCAAGCATCATCACATACCTGAACTCATCCTGTCATGCACCACATCAGCTGCAACATTCTTTGCAACGCCCCTCCGACTTTCCATGTGCTAACACTGTAATCCACCTTTGCTAGCAAGGAACACCACAGAGAATTTTCCTGATGTTTTTAGCATCAGCTCCAGAACAAAAAAGATGCATGCTGAATGCAAAACAAGCTTGAGCACACATCAGAGATGCCAACAACCCAAATAGCATTTGCTCTGAGCTCCTAAACCTTGTGTCAGAGCTCCCTGGCTCAATTCTCCTGAAGCCTTTTAGAAAAAAAACTAAAAAAAAAAAAAACAATGCCTCGCCTGAAACCTTTCAGATGTTAAATGTCATGACTATGTGTAATGTTATTATAGCCTACCAGAAAAGGCTATCAAAAGTTATCAGTTCTTGAAAATCATGTATAATCTGTGACATCCTATTTTGATCACTTCTAGAGCATAATAATGGACTATTTTGATTATTCTCCCTTTAGCATGCCTTCATTAAGAACCATCATTTAAAAACAAAAACTAAAGCTAGATACCCAGCAGCCAGGGAGGAAAACCAAAACAAAACAAAAAAAAAAAAAAAAAGGAAACTTTCAGCCTCAACTTATTTGGCTTCAAGATTCCTGGAAGAGAACACTTCATGGCAGCAGAAAACAAACAAAAGAAACAAAGTGCTACAAACAAATGCATTTCTGTGTCTAGGTTATGGATGCTGGTGGCAAATCTGCCTCTAGCATGAAATGTAGAAGCAAGTAGTACTTCGTCCTCGCAGTTGTGCTGCACTGATACCTTTCTCTTGGAAACTGTTTTGTTTACTGCACTCCTTGCTGTGACCAAGCACAGTAACATCACAGTTCAAGCTGGACAGGAAAAACAAAAGCAACTTGACCCACCGAGAGCGCATCTGCCAGCACTTGAGCCATTGTTCTGCAAAATATCAAGGCTTGAATTCTGACATAATCCCCTGACATCTTGGGTGATGTCAGCACGAGCAGCTATTAGAATGAAGAATGATCACCCACAAGACATTAATTTGGGAAGAATCAATGGCCTTGTAATACATATTTCTCCCTTAACGTTCTCCTAAATGGACTTTAATACATTTGAGACAGAAGGGAAAGCAGGCCTTTTAAGAAAGGCTTTGGCACAAGACAAAAATATCACAAGCTTCTGAATTTTTAGCTTTTCCAGTTCCTCAAAGTTTAATTCCACACTTGTGCTTTGATATAATAAAAGCTCCTCATTCCTTTCCAAGGATGCTCAGAGCTTTAACAGTACACTAACAGTACATCAACCTACAGATTTTACCTTCCCCCAGTCCTTCTCACACACAGCCCACCCCCCTCCCCTTCCCATTTCAGGAGCGAGAACATTCTCCTATCTGAATCTGTACCTAGTAGTTTGGCAGAGATTAAAATCATGGGAAAGAAGGAGAAAAGGGGCGGGGGCAGAAGAAAAGAAATCACTTTCCCATTTTTATTCCAGCTCTTTAAACCCTCCTGTCTGATCCTTTTCAACATACTCTTGTCCTATTGTCTTCCATTAAAACAAGACCTAGAAACAATTTCTAACAGTATTTCCTTTTCCAAAGGGTCTAAATCTGTGTTGCCAGTCAGTTTTGAAATCTAAAGCACCCTAAAAACACATGAAGCATTCACAGGTACAGAGCCCAGCTGCAACTTCTGACCATATTTAAGTGCCAAACTGTTCTGTAACAGGAGCATCTGCAATGAAAGAGATTTGGGTAATGTTTAAGGATTCCCTTCCCCCATGGTTTCAAAAAACTGAAATTAGCATCTGAAGACGACCTAGAAATAAACCTAAGTGAAGGGGGGGGGAACTTCTAAAAACTTAATCTATGCTGTGAACCAACACAATGAGTTAGGACAGAGCAGCAGCCACTTGATCAAGTCATCAGAAAGGCAGAATTTAGATGCCAGGCACTGAAAGCAGTTTCCAAGTGTTCATCAAGTGCTAATCTCCACCATGAAAAGAAGCTACAGTCTTAGAGATTCTCCCTGCTTATTGATTTTCGCACCAGGGATGCACAATGGAAGAATGATACTGGTGTCATGGACTATTATCCACCCTTACTTATGTGCAGCCTTCAGCAACCACAGGCTGGGCTTCAGAGCAGCCACTCGGTTTCTGATTTTCCGTGACACAAATTCTACAGCAGTTAAGTGTGAAGGCAGCGTAAGGACCGCACTCTGAAGTATAGTTTGTGAACAAATGTAGAAATCCCCACCACTGCTCAGGAGAAGAGTTCCTTCCTACTGGGCTGTAGGTTTATTCCAATGGGATGGCATGGCATTTCCTCTATGGTTTGCCTGCCAGGAAAGTAATTTCCTATTTTTGTCCTGTTGAGAACTAGTAGAAGCTGGCATTAACGGAGGCTGGGAAGAATCAGAGGCTGGTTTGCTAGTGGTTTAACCAAATACATGTTTACAATTACCCCATTCATCATGACCTGCCTATGTAAAACTGCCTTTCTGGAATTTGCCCATGCTCCTTGGGTTTGGCCTCCAAAAAAGCCGAAACAGACTCACTAAGAAATACACTGTTTGAATAGCATTGCTGGAACAACAGGACTGTCCAATAGTTAATACTGTAATCATTAATGCAACTGTTGGGCATTAAGATCAGAGATGCTCAACTTGTTGCTGTTGGCCTCAGGATGACAGCTTAACAGCAGGAGGGTAAGATAATGGGAAAACCTCTTGCAGTCTTCTGGAGTCCAACAAGAGTCCAACAGAAATAGGAAACCACATTTCTTCCTCAGATACTCTACAGTATCTGCCTGCAAGAAGAGAACACTAAGATGGTCACAGTGTTCCCAGCAAATTCGTCTAGGGCACTCATCACCTCTGCACCCAAGGACCATGACTATCACCATAGTCCCAAAACTCTTTTCAGAAATACATGGTACAACATAATTAAGACCTGGAACTCCCCTCACCCTCTCCCCAATTCTTACTTAAAGAATAAGCCAGAGTATGTCCTACCTTCATGTGGCAAAGCAGAAGTTTCTCACTGCTGATCCTTTCTCCAAAAAGAGGTCAAACTATTCTAACAAACAAGCCTTACTCCATTATATCTGAACTGGTATAATCTCAAAGTCAGCAGTCTTGAAAACTGCAAGAGCTCCAAGAGAGATATGTTTCACCTCTCTCAATATCGATGTGGTAGACTTTCATGCCATTTGCCTAGGTTATGCCAGATCTAGTCTAGCAATCTACAAGCTTGATACAACCCGTAATTTTACTTCATACCATCCCTCAGAGAACTACACCTTGTCCTCTTGTAGTGCGTTGGGTTGGCCAATGACAAGACAACAGGTGCCCTACCCCACCTCTCATTCGAAAGAGAGGAAGAAAAGAGAGAAAGAGATTTATGACTTGAGGAAAAACTAAACTACTTTAATAAAACACTAGTAATAAGATAAAAAAAAAGGAAATAATTAAAGAGAAACAAGATATATAAATACATACAAAACCGTATCAAGGTCCCAGGGAGATGTCACTGGCGTGCACTGGGAAACTGGGAAAGTTCCAGACTGGTCTCAGTCTCTAAACTGGATTCCGGAACACACTGATGTGGATCCCAGGCAGACAAACTCAGAGTCCTCCTCACTGAAGAGGAGCCAATCTGACCCCTTGCATCCCTCAGCTTTTACCCTGATCACGGCAGTGGCAGGAACACCCTACTGGTCAGTCTGGGTCACCTGCCTTGCCCACCCCTCCCCATGGGTGCAACCCCTCCATGGGGGGGTAAACAGCCAAGTCAGCCACCCTGGTTGTCACCGCAACAAGAGGAAGCAAGAGCCTCTCTTGGTGAACAGGAAGTTGACTCTACTTCTCCCCAAACTAGGACACCTCTACCACTTTCTTCTCTCCAAAGTTATAATTTGACATAATGACTTACCAAAAATGACTTATCAAAGGTTTCTGAGAGGCTTCAGGAAGGAAAAGGCCCCTCATACTAACTTACACTTTTAGTCACATGTCGTATTAATCATGCTGCTGGAGGTCTCCTACTCTGCTAAAAAGATCACCCACTTAGAACAACCGGTCTTCACGATGGCCAGCTTTTGCTGTAGCCATTCGGGAGTGGTAACCTGCATCTCCGCATAGGTTAACTAATTGGGATGCAATTAGCAGGTTTCATTTAAAGCTCTCTTGGCTTGTAAATGAGCATTAATGTTGTTTTTTCAAGAACCCATGTGATCCATCCCGCCTAAACTTTTGTTCAATCCATATTTGAGTCTCTGACCCTTTCCCCTATGGGTAGTTTGCCTGTAAAAACCCAAACAGCCACACAGTCATCACCGCCTTCTCCTAACAGAAAGTGACTCACCCATGCCCAAAACCTCACGCTTTCATCAGAGTGTCTTCCAACGAGTTTTCAAGTTCATTCACAGCCCTGGTTCTCTACCATTAAACAGAGATTGCTGGTCTTTTCTCTTACAGAGTCCAGGAAAGACAGAACTGTTCACAAGGGCACTACTCTAAAGCAGGGCTCGAACTTGCAATGCCCAGTCCTGAGAGCTGTGTCCTTTTGTTCTGCGTGAACTGATCCATCTATGACTTACGAAAAACCCCAGGAAATCAAAGAGGGAGATGAGGTTTTGGGCAACGGACGCACATCAGTGTGAATGTGAAGATCTCTTAGAATGAGGGTTTCATGGTAACTTGGCACTGGTGGTCACCACTTCATGAATCTTTCAGTCTTCAGTGCTCCTAGGCACATCATAATTCCAAAAGCTGCTAGAAACCACAAACACTACCATTGTCAGATGAAAGTGCCTGTATGAAAGATGTAGAGCCTGTCTCTCTCTCACACCAGCTATCTGCTTAAAAGGCAGTCCCCAGGGGAATAAAGTATGCCAGCAAAGGGACTATAGAGTATATCCAGCCACATCTCACGAATCATAGAATCATCTGGGCCAGAAGGGACCTTCAAAGGTCATCTAGTCCAGCCTCCCCACAGTCAGCAGGGACACACCCAATTAGACCAGGTTGCCCAGGGCCTCGTCGAGCCTCACCTCAAATGTCTCCAGGGAAGGGGCCTCAACTACCTCCCTGGGCAACTGTTCCACTACCCTTACAGTAAAGAACTTTTTCCTAACACCAATCTAAATCTGCTTTTCTTCAGTTTAAACCCATTGCCTCTTGTCCTGTCACTGCAGGCCTTTGTAAACAGACTCACCCCAGCCTTCCTGTAGGCCCCCCTCAGGTACTGGAAGGCTGCTATTAGGTCTCCCCGGAGCCTCCTCTTCTCCAGGCTGAAGTCAGTCTATTCTGATTGTTTCATCACTGAAGAGATTAACAGTCTGTTTGTAGACAAGGTGCTTCACGCTGATCAACAATTTTATGCTGCACTCATAGTGGAATCTGGCTGCCTTGGCTACTCCTCCCCACATCCACAACGCAATAGAGGAGCCACACTGAGCTAATGGGAGAAGTGCTGTCCAAAAAGATCATCCAATGCAACAGATGGCATGAGAATAGGAAAGACCTGGCACAGGGCTAGTTCAGAAGTGCACAGCTCAACCAGTATAAAGAAAGAAAAAAGTCAATGAGGTGACATCTGTTTACTTGATAATAATTATGTTTCATAATAACCACTGGTTTGGGAGAAAGAGCGATGGGAAACAAAACTGCCACATCCAAGTTTTGTTTGCAAAGTGCTCTCCTGACCAGCAGGCAGTGCAAGGATAGCAAACCTATAAATAAAGTTCCATGCTCATAAAAGGATTCCTTGGCAACCTCACTCCTCATAATTCCTAAAAAGATTGCGGAGTTTCACCTTTTAGGAAAAGGACCTCCAATCCTAGATTTCCTTAGGTGAAGTCACAACTGGTATATCTTGGACATGCCCAGGAGCTGGTCCAGTCTCCAAGAAAAACAATCCTAACTTCTCAGCCTGCTTTCTTACAGAAGGAGGCTTATGCAATCACATTGTAGCCAAGCCATTTGGCAAGCTTCATGCAGCCTGTCAGAGGCAGAGGTCTCAAGAGTTATCTTCCCTGTTTGCAAAAACACTGGGCCAGGTGGGCACATGCAAGAAATGCTGCATTGTGAACCACCTTCAATATCCTTACAGTTGAGACAAATCCAAATAAAAGCAGGCTTCGTTCATCTTACTTTTGACAGAAACACCGGCTGAAAATGAAGAAAAGCATTTCCCTCCACCCCACTAATAAAGACCACATAGACATTTAGCCAGCAGAAACTGGTAAGGTTTTTGTGCCACAGTGTTTGCTGTAAACAGTGAGATTTTCATCTGAGCAAATACTTTAAGCCATTCTAAAAATGTGTACTACTGGTCATGAGAAGGCACCTCCTTCATCTCCCCCCATTCCTGCAGCTTCCCAGTCTCTGAAGAAGCACCTGCCCCATGCACACACTTCCCGATACAGGGCTTAGCTGGTTTAAGGAGAAGTTTTGCCTAGAAATCTGGCCTCGTTTAGCATTATCACCATAAACCTCCATAACCGCGGGTACTGGGGCATAGCAGAAGAGAGGAGAGAAGCAACAGCCCAGTCCCACCCAGCATGACACTACCTGGGAGCCCCCCAGCTAGCCCACTGTCACCGCCACACACGCCCAGGGAAGCTGCTGGTGCCTCACAGTCTAGAGGGACATCTGTTAGTTCGGTGCTGTCAGAAAACAAACTCCCAGCTCCACACTCCCGTGCTGCTGGCAGAAGCGGCGCATGACCCAGCTATGCCTCTCCTCTGCCAACTGGGAACTCCCCACCTTGGAAGGATCCCTTCGCCAGAGAGATCCAAATACTTTTCGCCCATTTACACCCCGAGCGCGGCTGAGAACACGACCAAAGATTTCTAAAAAAAACCTTTGGGACAATTCTTACTGCAGTCATTTAAGTGTTCACAAGATAGAGGGCTGCAAATATTTGGTTTATTCACAGAGCTCACGGTATATGCTTAAGCAAAAGAGACATACAGAGATCCATTTCACATTTAGGCAGCGCTTTCAGACTACAAACACAGGAATACACTCCTGAAATCCAGGTGTGGCAGTATCTGAGGATGAAAGCCAACTCATACAGTGGTAAGGGAGGGGATATTTTGATTAACAAAACCAAGGAAAACCATGGAAGTACCACAAGATCTTTAATATGTAGCCAGGGCAAACAAGACCTACTTTAAGAACAAATAAAGTCCAAGTGAAGAAAATAAATCAGAGTATAACACGGTAAAATGATCACTGGAGGCAAGCGTCAGGGTCTGCTGCTCTTCCAGTTTACCCTTTGCAATAAGGCTACCAAACATTGCTCTTCAGGCTTTGTTCTTTGCTCTACGTTGTGTTGAATTTTAAAGAGTTCTGCTTTGGAGAATGAAAACCCAAACAGCCTTGACATTAGCATATAACCATACAAAGATAGCCAGAGGAATATGGCTCTGGAACAGCTCTCCCTCTTCTACTCCACTGGGAGTGAGGTAAGCCCTGTAGAAAGACTGGCACTGCACGGGAAGAGCATCTTGCTGAGGCCCCGCACCCTTCACTAGAGGAGCATCCTGCTGAATCCCTGCACCCTTCCCCAGCCCCAAAATGATCATGCAGCACAACCAGAGCTGCCCATTTAAAGTTTCAAGTATTATTTCCCTTTTCCATACAGGTTTTCTAATCTCCATGCATTTGTGGTGGGTTTTTTTTTAACCTGTCCGCATAACTCACTCTTTTTAATCCTAGGATTAGCCTTGTTGCCCTTCTCCATACCTTTTCTAGAGCTTTCAGTACAACCAGTCTCTGGATACAGGAATAGCACCAGTTGGTAATGTTATCGCATCACTGCTACACATCCTACAAAATCTCTGTTAAAATGAGTAATTGCACAGCACCTTTATGAGGCAGCACAATTTCAACTGTCCCTTCGAAGTATAATTTGCAGCGGTATCTACCCATGCCCCCCCATCTCCCCTCTCACTTCCCCCCCCCAACCCTCAATTCATTCTTCTTTAGTGAAGGGAAAAACAAACCACATTCTTAGGGGCTGTTTTAGAAAACCTGATCAATGCTGTTTTGACATAGCAGCAACACATGTTCCCGTTTCAACAAATGGGAACATTTCAGGCAGACCACCACTTCAGATGGAGTGGGGCTCCAGGCTGCTGAATCAGCACTTTCCATCCTGCTGGCAATACAGAGCTATGCGAAGCTTCAAAGGAAAGCAGGGGGAAAGGGGGGGAAAAGGGGGGGGGGGTGGGGGGGTGCGCGCTGGCACTTTAGCAACAGAAGCGGGCAAAAGGATTTTGCAGGAGTTCATCTGCCAAACCAATTAACTGCGAACTGTTCTTCTAAAGATGCCACAGTTCCAGCTCACAGCACCACAGTTATACAATGAGAGAGCCATGCGTGAGCGGGGAGACACACAGCACTCCCCCCCCCCCAACCCTCCCAAAAAAAAAAACCCACCAAAAAACCACACGATTTCGGGTCTCGAGGGGCTCCCTCGGCGCGGGCGGGGGAGGCGGCGGTGCTCCCCTCTCCCGCACCGGGCTCCGCTCCCGCTCTCCCGGCTGCCGCCGCCGGTCCGCACGGCGGCTGAGCAGGAAGGTGGCAGCACTCCGGGGTGGCATTTCTGCCAAATGCCCACCCGCCAGCCCTCCCGCAAACACTGAGCGAGCGGGGGGGGGGGGGACGGGGACGGACAGACGGACGCGGGGGAGTTTCAGCAGCATGGCTGGTCTTCGCCCACTTCCAGCGCGGGGCGGCGGGGAAAGCCCGGCTGCTGGCCCCGCTGGGGAGAGGCACGGAGCGGGCGAGCAAACAAAACGCGGCAAAAGAAGCCCCCGAGCCGGGGTGAAAGGGCCGCCGAGCCCCGCGGCCGAGCAGCCGCCCCCCGCCCGCTCCCGGGGGCTCCCACCGGCGGGAGGTGCGCGGGGGTCGCTCCCCGGCGGGCACAGGGGGTTCGCCGGCGGCCCCAGGAAAAGGAAGTTTGCTCTCGTCCTCCTCCTCCTCCTCCTCCTCCTCCCGCCGGCTTCCCGACACCGAGGAGCCGGCAATTCCACCCCCACCTTCCCCTGCCCGCCGATGTGCTCCCCGGGGGCAGCCGCCACCGGTCTCCCCCACACACACCCCCCGCCGCCCTCCCCTCGTCCATACGAGCCCCGCACCGCCCCTCAGCCCCTTACCTGCTGGGCGGCCGGCCGGCCGGCACCCTCCCCGCCGGGAGCCGCGGACCCGCCAAGTTTCGAGCGGGCGCAAGGGGGTCGGGGGAAGGGACGGGAGGGAGGGAGGGAAGGAGTGAGGGCGGAGAGGGGATGGGGGTCCTCCGGGCGGCGGGGTGGTGAAAGGGGGTACGGAGGGGCTGGGGGGGCGCCAGGCGGGAAGGCAGGCTGTGGGAGCCACGCGCCTCAAAACCAACGGAAGAAAAAAAAATGTTGTAAAAAATAAAACAAAAAATTAAAAATCAATTTAAAATAAAACAAGAATTAAAGTTTAAAAACTTAAAATCAGAGAGAAAATTAAAGTAATAAAAAAACAATAAAAAAATAAACCGTGAAAAAATGCAATTAAACCAGCAAGAGAAATTAAAAAAAAAAATTTAAAAAAAAGGAGGGGGGCAAAACACACCCAACGGGGACGTCGGCGAACCCCCCCCCCCGCCCCCCAACCCGAGCTGCGGGAGGGATAATCTGCGGAGAAAACTTCTTCCCACAACTGCTGCTGCCGCCGCCGGCTCCCGGTGCTAACGGCGCCCCGCCGCAGCCGCGCTCTCTCTCTCCCCGCTCCCAGCTGACTCCCGGCGGCGGCTTCTAACTTTCCCGTACAGGTTGAAACGTAACCCCATCACTTCCTTGGTCTTTCTTCCTCCGTGGCTCCTCTTTATTGTATTTAAAGGAATTTATTAAATTTTGGGGGGTGGGGGGTGTTGAGTTTTTTGGGCTTTTTTTTAATGTTATCCCACCTTCTCCCATCATCCCCACTCTGATTTGCTCTGGTTTCTAGTCCCGCTGGGGTCTTCTGGCTGGTTTCTCGTCACTTGCTCTCCCTCATAGAATCAATATCACAGAATGGTCCAGACCAGAAGGGACCTCCAAAGGTCATATAGTCCGACCACCCCCGCAGCCAGCAGGGACACCCCCAACTAGACCAGGTTGCCCAGGGCCTCGTCGAGCCTCACCTCAAATGTCTCCAGGGAAGGGGCCTCAACCACCTCCCTGGGCAACCTGTTCCAGTGCTCCACCACCCTCATTGTAAAGAACTTTTTCCTAACATCCAATCTAAATCTGCTTTTCTTCAGTTTAAACCCATTGTCCCTCATCACTGCAGACCTTTGTAAACACACTCTCCTCAGCCTTCCTGTAGGCCCCCCTCAGGTACTGGAAGGCCGCTATTAGGTCTCCCCGGAGCTTCCTCTTCTCCAGGCTGAACAACCCCACCTCCCTCAGCCTGTCCTCATAGCAGAGGTGCTCCAACCCCCTGATCGTTTTAGTGCCCCTCCTCTGGACCCGCTCCATCAGGTCCATGTCCTTCCTATATTGAGGGCTCCAGACCTGCGCACAGTGCTCCAGGTGAGGTCTCAACCAGAGCAGAGCAAAGTGGCAGAATCACCTCTCTGGATCTGCTAGCAAGGCATCATTTGAATGTAGACCAGGATACGATTGGCCTTCTGGGCTGCAAGTGCACACTGCCTGCTCATGTCCAGCTTCTCATCCATAGAGTGGTTTGGGTTGGAAGGGACATTAAAGATCATCCCGTTCAACTTCCCCTCCCCTCCCAACATTGGCAGGGATACCTTCCACTAGACCGGCTTGCTCAAAGACCCATCCAACTTGCCCTGACTCATAGAATGATAGAATCAATAGAATGGTTTATGTTGGGAGGGACCACCTAGTTGGAAGGGATCATCGAGTTCCAACTCCCTGCCATGGGCAGAGACACTTCTCACTAGACCAGGTTGCTAGTCTTCCCACTAGTCCAGCCTGGCCTTGAACACCTCTAGGGATGGGACATCCACAGCATCCCTGGTGAACCTGTTCCAGTGCCTTACCACCCTCACAGCGAAAAATTTCTTCCTAATATCCATTCTAAATTTACCCTTTTCCACGCTGAAGTCATTACCCTTCATCTTATCACTACATGCCCTTGTAGGGGCAAATATACTCCTCAAATAATCTCTCTGGTTTCCTCGTGTGTGTCAGCTCCACATGTGCTGCTCTGCTGCCTACCCACTGCTGGCCTTCCTCATGCCACCAGCTGCTCCCTGGCACCACGCTTCCTTCAGCCATCTCCACTTGATGGGGCGCTGAACATTGCTCTTCAGCCTGTCACCACCCATCCCATCCTCTACTGTCCCAACGCAGCCCAGCCCTTTGCGACCTTGCTCCATTCACCACCACTTCTCAGCCCCTCGTTCACCCCATGCTTCCCACTGCTGGGCCAGTCTACCCTGACTTTCCATGAGCCATCATTCACCCTGATTATGCATTTTGGGGGTCCAACCTCAGAGTGCTGCTACCTGACCAGAGGAGAAGCTGCCTCCTCTCTGCTGCTAGCAGAAGGCTCCTGTCCAGTTTTCTATCTAGTGAAAAGGTGAAGGTAGGTGGTATTGGATTTCTGCCCAAGATTACTCCAAAGATAAGGAGGCACCTAATACCTGCCAGAGTCCAGGATCAGCATGGCTGGCATCGCAGCCCCATGTGCTTACATAAGAAAATTTTTGCACATATAGATCACAGAACGATAGAGCAGCCCAAGTTGGGAGAGACCTCCACAGGTCATCTGGTCCAACCTTTCATGGAAAAGGGAGCCTAGGTGAGATTACCTGGCATCCCATCTTGAAAACCTCCAGTGACAGGTACTCCACCATGTCTCTGGGGAGGTTGTTCCAGTTGATGATTGTTCTCACTGTGAAAAAAATCTCTTATATCAAGATGAAACCTCTCCCAGTGCAATTTGTACTTGTTATCCCTTGTCTGCTCCCTGTGGCTCCTTGAGAAGAGAGAGCCTCTGTCCTCTTTGTAGGCATACATGTACCTGTACGATTTGACCAGGGTTTGTGCGATAGATGTCTGGTTCTTGCTGCCTTTGCACTGCCGTGGGCACGGCCGGGGCCTTCAACACACGCCTCTTCTACATACTCTTTAATGCTATTTTGCGCCAGCACAATCTTTAGCTACAAAATGAAAGGGTTATACTTTGTCATCCGTAGTATTTCTACCCTAGAATATCAGTTTACAGCCCAGCGTTACAGGGTGTCCTCGAAAAGCAAGGAGTGAAAGGAGAGAAGTTATATAACTGGGCCAGCCAGCCACCGGCAGGATTGCATCCCGGGGATTCCTGCCTTCCAAAACATTTCCCCTTTTGCCCCAAAAAGACCTGGGACTTCAAACCTCAAAGGCACTGTGCACTTTTAATCTTAAAACCAGAGACCACCCTTACGACCGTGATGCGCTGCATCCAAGGCTGAAGGGAAAAGGGGAGGGATGGAGCCCAGGTATTTTTGAACCATCTTGCAGGCAGCTACCTGGCAGTCTTCCAGCATGCTCTTTCTTTAAGTGTGCACACTGTTTCTCTGTATAAGACTGCTGATCCATCAGTTAATCATGTTGAGTAAGTACCTAAAATTAACATTTAAATTATTAATGCATGAGAACATATCCGTTTGCCATGTACATTATTTTAAAGGATTACAGTATGTACACTGAGTGCCATTAACATTACATTTTGAGGACAGTAAATTAACTTGTATGGAAATCAGAAGAGTTGATGGATTCCTCTACAAATGCCTTTGACAATGATAAAATGTTCAATTGAGTTATTATTAAGCATGCATCCATACTTACATTTTTTTCTAATACATACAAAAACAAGAGACTGTCCAAGTCTAAATAGTATAATATTTTTCATTTTGTGGTGGGTTAAAAAAATAGATACCCATGAGTATTGAAAATACTCCTCTGACAAATAAAAACACTAGGAAAGATATGTTTAGTTTCCTAGACTACAGCTGTGTCGTTCAAGACAAAACTGTACTGTCATAAAATTGTTTATCCAAAATAGCATCATTAAAACTGTTAAATGTAGAGCTAGGAATGCATCCCTTCAATGGCAGTGAAGGACATACTTACTACAGTCATCGCCTTTTCTCTTAACTAATACATCTCTGACAAAACCCCTATAGTATGCCATATCATGAAAATAACAGCCCAGAATGCCATTATTTTCTCTAAGAAATAAAAAATATCTGTTTTCTACAAGAAAAAAACACACAAGAAATAATGATGGCAATAACGTTCTGCAACTGTGTAAACATTATTCCTGCTCAAGGACAGTCCAAAAAATAAAGGCAAACATCAGCACAGAAGCCTCGGTGCCTTCAGGACTCCCACGCCAGGGAATTACGCCCAGGAGAAGTTTGTCCCAACTCCCTGTTTTCTTCTTCTTTGCAGTGGTTAAGGTTCAGGTTAGAGAAGACTGATTCCACTGACCTCTGATGGAAGAACTAATGACACTCCTCAGCCATGCTCAGGGGGATCCAGGGCACTGGGGGAGAAGAGGACAGGGTGTGCAGTCCCCTCCTAGCTGGAGAGGGTCTTGCTACCCAGTGGTACCCAGTGGCTCAGAGCCTGTGGTACAAATGGGCTTAGGCCATCAATTTATTCTCTGATTTACTACTCTCAAAAAATCAAGAAATCATGGAAAATCATAGAATCACAGAATGGTAACTGTTGGAAGGGACCTTTGGATATCACCTAATCCAACACCCCCTGCCAAAGCAGGTTCACCTAGAGTAGACTGGACAGGAATGTGTTCAGGCTGGTTTTGAATATCTCCAGAGAAAGAGACTCCACAAGCTCTCTGGGCAGCCTGTTCCAGTTTTCTGCCACCCTCAAAGTAAAGACGTTTTTCCACATGTTCAGATGGAACTTCTTGTGTTCCAGCTTGTGTCTGTTGCCCCTTGTCCTGTCACTGGGCACCACTGAAAAGAGTCTGGCCCCATCCTCTTGACACCTACCTTTCAGATACTTATAAGCATTGACAAGATCCCCTCTCAATCTTCTCCAGGCTTAACAGACCCAGGTCTCTCAGCCTTTCCTCATAAGAGAGATGCTCCAGGTCCCTGTAGCCCTCCAGTGGACTCTCTCCAGTAATTCCTTGTCTTTCTTGAACTGGGGAGTCCAGAACTGGACACAGTACTCCAGATGTGGCCTCTTTGTCACTTTTGCTCCTCAGAAAACTTACATTAACGTAAGTTTCTCATCTGTTAAGACTTCAGAAACAGATCCAAAATATAAGCAGAATATAGGCATTTTCTGTCTATTTAGTGCTACGTTTAAGACTCAAGACCTAATAATAAATGTCTGTTGGAGTTCAAGTACAGTGGACTTGGTTTGCCTTCCACAGAGACTTGAACTCTGCAGGGTGACTTTCCTGTTTTGGAACTTATCCAAAGGACACTAAGCTCTACAAATCAGTTAGCTCCAAGAAAGAAAAAGGTCATTTTAAAGTTTTATTAAATTGACTAATGAAAACCATCTAGTAGATATGATGTTTTCTTTAGAAACATTCTCAGATTTCATATATATTCTGAGAACAGGCATAATTTTCTTTTCTGTTATGTTGATTTAGGAAATGAAAATCCAATAGCAGAAGATCTGAAGAGGAGAGATCAGAATCTGGCCACTGCTTTCATTCTCAAAGGCACTTTCATGAAAGCATTATATAAAAGTAGGTATTGAGCATCATCTTTAACTAGTATGAATGCACTGATAAAAGACTTCAGCAATCAAAAAAAGGGTCAACATGGTCATTATTACCTAGTAGGTATATAGGCAAAAATGCTGACCGGCGTTTGAAATGGTAATAAGTTTCTTTTGACGCAGACAAGGCTTTTCACCTTAAATAGACAGGAAGTCTTCTAACACATTAGAATTTTAATAAGGCATAACCTGGAACAAAACCAACTCAAAATTAATATTTCTGTTGCTTTTACTATAGTTGAAGCAAATGCTTCTAATATTTTTTAAAGCTATCCAGAAAAAAGAAAAAAAAAATCTTTTTAATGTTAAGATAGAGACGGGGCAAACATTCTCCTTCCTTTCTGTCTGCATCCTTCTTTTCCATTATACCTATTTTATCACTGTACAGAGGAGATTCAAAGCTGAAAGGGGAAAGGAAAGCACCAATAAAGAAACTAAACATGTTTGTAAAAACATTCACTAAATATAGCTGTACAAACCAAAGGATACAAATTATATTTCAATATTCACCAAGAGACTGACATTTTCAAAACTTTGCATGCCTTCCCCCAGTATTCACTCAATTCTGCTTTTACCTGACCCAGCAGAAACTCCAAGTATATTAATTTTAGAAGTTTAGATTGTTCATATTCTGCACAGTTGCTACCGTGAGGATTTGTTAATATTAGCTGAGTATAGAAAAGACTTTTTCTGTAATTGGTCTCTGAAAGACTACTGACAGAAAAAGAAGATCTATGGCATGGCCATAACTGAATAAACTCACTGTGTTCTTAGACTACATTGTGGAAAATTTTGTTGCTAGGTAAGTTATATCTCTATTTACAGCTTTTTCAAAAGGCTGAATAGTCAGGCACATTTTGTAATTTGAGATGGAGTCCTAAGCTCCAGTGAGAGAGATGTGCTCTTTCTGGACTGTACAAAATAGAGCAGTTACACAAGGTGGTAGAAAGGAGAAGGGAATTTTAAGAGATACTGATCATCCAAACAGAAATGGCATTAGAAAGAAGAACACATTCAGCCCACCCATCTACAAAAACACATCTCTTCCCAGTGCTAGCCCCACAATTACCACATTGACTGATTCAACATTAATAACTATAAATTGCTGTATTCTCTCAGTTCCAATAAACTGATGAAGAAAATGGGTACTTTTGGACATCAAAGATGTTGAGTGAAATGACATGTTAAAAATATTTTGCTTTTTCCAAATCAAAGTCAGCTGCTTTCCAGATGCATAATAAGTTTTCAAGTAGGATGCCAGATAACACTAGATAGGAAGGAAAATTCAAAATTATACTGCAATAGGAGAAGATTCAGTTCAAGCTATACTATATATTCTCATTTTTGACATGAGAAATCAGGATTTATTCAAAACAAGTAGTGCTCATTCACAGCTTTGCCACAGAGAAGGAGAGAACACAACGAGAACTGTGACTCAGAATGAAATCCAGCCACACTACAGTCAGTGGCAAAACTCTTAGGGATCTTAGCGTGACCGTGATTTCATCTCGAGTCTTTTCTTGGTTCCTGGGGTGAGGTGGGGGGGGGGGGGGAGTTAAAATAACAATAAAGACAAAAAGAAAATTGTTAATGCTATAACTTGCCCTGCACACTGAAGCTTTTAGGAGCGTATTTTCACCACTTCCATAGCAGGATCATCAAGCCAGTGCCATCCAAAAACCAGAAATGTTTCAGCAATGTAAACAAGAAAGGATTATAGAGAAGTAGATTTCACCGAGCTGAGGGAAGAGGTGCAGCAATCCAGCTGCACTGGAGCCAAACCAGATCTTCCCTCGTTTTGTGTGCCAAGCTGAGCGCAGATCTCAGCATCCTCCAAATTAAATGTGCCTCTGTACAACTCAGCCTTGCAAGGTGCCTTTTGTTGGCTTGTAGGGTAAGGATGCAGAGATGAGGCAGGCATTCGGCAGGTTCTCCCTGTCTCCTGTAGGCACCACCACTCTCTACAGCAGCCAGCTCATGTCTCACGCCACTCTCCAGCGCAGGCTGGTGTGAAGTTTAGAGAGCATTCCCACTAAATGAGCAAAATGCAGATGGCCAATAGTCAGTTCAAGTCTGGACTGGACTTGCGGTATTTAGACTGCTGTTTCCAAAGGAGGCAATATTTTGCTTTTCTGATGCAGGAATTAAAAAAAAAAAAAAAGTCAAACCAAACCAAATGTACACTGCATTATCATCTAAATTAATCTCATGTCATAAAGTTGTAATCTCTTACGAAGTCTCTTTAGCCAATTTAGCCAAACCTTTCTCAGAAACCAGCTGGCAGGAGGAGATTCCCGTGCTCCATTCACAGCAAACAGTGGGTAGGCAGCTTAACTCAGAGTATTGAAAACTTGCCTTAAAATACAAGTTATGCCTGCAGTGATTTAAAATTATATTTCCTACAAGTCTTGTCTATTTATTTGACTAAACAAGAGAAGTAAGAAGTCATTCTCCCATCTGAATTATTTCTTTCTATTTGGAAAAATATTTAGTCAGTCAAAGAGAGAGCATGAGAATGACCCTGAGGCTTAGCAGTTAGCACACCCACCTAGGACAGGAGGGACCTGACTTCCACTCTCCAATGTAAAAAAAGTTTCCTACATACTGTTTTAAATGTTACATACTGTTTTAACTCTTTCTGCTCTTCTCAGTTAATGATTTAATCCAAAGCTATTTAAAAAAGATTGACTGAAAGAATCTCACACCAGAATATCATCCAGCAGGTGGAGAAGGTCAATTTCTTTGGAAAGGTATCTCACTTCAAGCAAAGAATAGATTTTAAACTACATTTTCACCACCTAGTATGGGTCATCTAATCTAATTGCAAGAAGAAAATGTCCAGATCTGTCATCTTTTCCCAATATCTCTATTATGCTGAACCTGGTAGGTGTCCTCAGAGAATGCCTCTGTCAGCAGAGGCCACATTCCTCATTTGCAAATCCTGATGGGACTCGCCTGGCCAGATTGTCTGGCCAGAAGTAGGCATTTACTGTATATTAAAGAAAAACTTGAAGGACCAACTGTTCCTTGTGATATACATCCTTTGTTAAGAGAGCAATCTTTCAAAACAGAAAGCACTGCCCTGTAGTTGCTATCCTGACAGAATGCAGATCTCCTCTCCTCTCAAACTACGAAGGCTGTTCTTTGTCAAAAGACATCCTTTCTGTGACTGTCAGATGTATGCAAAAACTCTGCATATATTCTTAGTGTGATTTGTAACATTCTTGAGAAGTAAATTTTGGGTGATTGTTCATTTGGCATCAGTCAAGTTGCCCCTAATTGTTTTCTTCTGATGCTTTATCAGATGTGAAGTAGAAGAACAAAGATGTGGTGCAACGTAGTAGACCAGACATTCATCTTCAGCAGCACTATGGGTCCACAGGCAGTGAGAAGTCTAAAGGAGTCTCGCATGAACTACTACAGCAGCTGAGAGAAGATCCACTGGTGCTCCTCTGGAAGTTCTCATCATATATAGCTGGAAGTTTGGGTCAGACAAGCTATCCACCCATAGCCTAGAATTTAGCTGTGATTTATTCTCTTTCTCTAAACTTAGAGGCATAAAGGTGCACTTATGCCTAACACCATAAACCATTTGGACCTCAAAAAGATTAGTGAAAGTGAACAGTGAATACCTTTGCAGGAAAGACTTGCAGGACAATTCAACCTAACAAACAAGATCACTTCTTTCTCCTTCACCAGGCACCTTTCTAACACACACTAGCCCATGAAGCTACGGATGTGATGTAGGATGGCTAAAAGGCCTCAGCAGGACTGGGGCTCCAGCAAGGAGGGTTCTTTGAAGCAGGAACATGGCTCCTCTGTGAGCACATGCCCACCTCAAGGGCACAGGTTCTGTTCCACGCAACCCTTGTTCTAAGATGACAGACGTTGTTTCTGGTCTTACATTGATCACTTCGTAGGTTCTCCCTCCTCCTCCAAAGAGGTGATCCTCTTACACTGGTTATTGTTTGGGAAGCATTTGAACTGACCTTTATTTCACCCATGCCTCAGGGATGAGATGATTTAGAAAATGCCATATACAAAAAAAAAAAAAAAAAGAACTTTACTCAGTGAACCACAATGGGGTGACGATACAGCAAGGATATTTACAGCAAATCAATGAATTTGTCTAATTACTATCCTCTAATTTAGAGGATTTGCTCCTACAGTGGGAGGCAAACTACTGGTGGATTATTCCTCCCTTTTTAAGACCTAGAGCTACCTATGTCATATTGTGAAAATGTGATACAAAATTGATTCTAAAAAATTGCCTTCAGATTACTCACCAGGAAGCAATTGGAGTCAGGCCAGGAGCAGATGGCAACTCAAAAGGCAATCCTTTTCCTCCTCAAGAAGTACTATTACTTTGTACTTCTGTAGCGGTATTGATCTAAGAAACCTGCTGCCTTTTACAAACAGTAACAAACGTAATGTTGTAGTGCCCTGGTAGCAGAGCGAGTAGGATTTCTCTGCTTTAGCATGTGGAGGAACTGATGCACGTGGAAGTTAGGTTTACATCATTCCCATGCCCACAGTTTTCTGAGAGGTCCTGTTCTCCATCTGAAGAAAAATCAGCATCTCTCAAATCCCAGCATTCTGCCACAAGCTTGGCACTCAAACATCAAGCATGTGAAATTAAAGGATGCTAATTGGAGGCAAAGCCATTGGCAAAAAGAGACTTTTCCAAGTCATGGACATAGCAGGAGCAGGACCAGAACGGCTCACTCCTGGGTTGTGCTGTGTAGGCTCACCCACTGAGCCCACCAGGAGTCCACAGCTAGTCCTGAAACTACTTGCCACCAAAAAGCACCTCTTGAAAAGTTAAGCAGTTGTTTAAAGTGGAAACTGAAATTCCGAAAGTGAATACCAGCTAAGGGTTATACCCTGCAGCACAGCTGGGTAGGGGGAACCTGTGGAGATGGTCAAACTCTCCCCAGACAAGTGGGCAGTACGCTTCCCTAGTCAGGGCCACGCAAACTCTTCAGTAGTGAGAGAGACATTTTTACAATAGAAAAGTAGAAAGATTTTCCTGTTTCTCACACCGGTACAGTAACCAATACAGTCATGATGTTGAAATGTGAAGAATTTCAGCCCAAATGTTGGGGGATGGTATAAATAAGTTAATTTGAGAGTGGGAGAAAGCTTGCATACTTCTCAGACCTTATTCTACATGCAGTGAGGTCAAAAGCAAAACCCTCAAGCGTGAACAACGTTGGGCACAAAGTAAACAGCTCTGCTGTAAATTGCAGATTTTAAGTGGGTATAAACTCTCCATAGAACGGAAGCTAGAGAAACATGTATCAGCCAAACATTATCTTCAGGTGGATGGTGTCTGAAATACATGTCATGGTTTGCAAAGCTCACAGTAGCACTTAGGTAGATTTGGGAAATTTGTCATGGTTTGAAAGGGGGATTCAGCTCATAAAGGTTTTATTTCGTGCTTATGGAAGGTTGATTTCTCAGGGATTTTTGAAAGCTGACTCTTTCAAAACAGAAATCCTTTTAGAATAATCTTCACCATGTAGATTAGCAAAGGAGAGAAAACAAGCTGAACCAATGGCAAACCATATAGGAGACAAAAAGTACAAGCTTCTGGAGAGGGAAATCACTTTTTTTCAACTAACAATTCAGAAAATTAATATGCAAAGAACACATATACGTTGCTTTGTTGTTTTTTTTTTGTTTGGGTTTTTTTTTTTTAAATAATGGTATTTTGCTTTATAGAATTTAATTAATTAAATGCTGACACTCACACCCTTACAGGCTGCTTTTCAGGAAAGCAGGCTGTATTATATATTAGAATGCAATTCTGGTCCCTGTGAGGTCAAAGTGCAAGTTCAAGTCAAACTTGATTTCTTCCTCTCTAAATCCTGCAACCTATATTGTATAATTAAAATAACTTTTTATTTTAATTGCTTACATACTAATAATTTAATTTTTCTTTATTTCTAGGAAACTGAAGTGAGACATATTGTGGTCTTTATATGTTTTTGTGTTCTTAAAACCTTCGCATGCATTGAGGCAATGAGATAGACAGGGCACCTTTCTGTTGCCATGTGTAGACTGACCAAATGTTAAGAGACAGCAAGAAATAGAAGTATTTTTCCAGGACAGTAAACACGACCTAATTGTAAGCTTACAGAAAACAAACTGTACTTGACATTAAAATACTAGTACTGAACCTTGTGGTCAGATAGCTCTGACATATTCAGTTGAAGGACCCTTTCATTTAGATGTGTAGAGCACTGGCTGGGGAACATGGCCCTCATCATAAGAAAATGCAGGCATCTGGTATCACATGATAATCATACATGGCTATATAATTTCAACATCATGTCATATGCATTCCTGCTAAGTAACCAAGCATCAATATTTCTGGGAAACACCAGTACCTGTATCATATGATAGTAGAGAGACCAAAGGGCATGCAGGAAGTGGAACAAGAGGGAGCAGGCTGTGCTCTGGATATACCAGTAAAAACGCTTGATGGGCCAATACGGTATGGGATGTGCATCCATGCTTTAGGGACTGATTAAAAGCAGAACATTTTTGAGTCACACCATGACACAGCAAAACAAGGATCACGTTTAAAGATGAGGCCGTTGGTGCAGAACAGAGCTGATGTGGAACTGGAAGGCACAGTGGAACCCATGCTTTGACAAACATGGGACTTTGTTCATTTAACAGATAGCATTGATATATTCAGACACACTTCCAGCCTATATTATTTGCTACATTTGCATATTCAGCACTACTTATACAAACAAAGTAAGCACATTCTCTTCCATGACCACCAAAAATTCCAGTCTCCCTTTCTCCTTGAAATATACAGAAGCCATAAAGCGTAGCCCAATATCCCAAGTCCCATTATTTGTATTGCAACTGTTCCCAGGAACCCTGGTTGCATGACGGAAAGTCATTGTGCTGGTCAAACAGGAGAAAACATTTCATTAGCTGATAGAGCTATTAGCTGATCTCTTATTAGGTGCACCCCATCATTGAATACCCCGTAGTTGAACTTGACCTCAAATGCAATCGTAAGAAGTCAAGCTGTTCTCCCTTTCTCTAACAGGAGAGTTTTGCAACACAGCCCCACTGCTGCAAACTCACAGTGCAAACACTACATTCTGCTTTGATTAGAGTCTTGAATGTATGACAACACTGGCATAGTTGTATCTGTGTGATCTGCCCCTGCTGCATATGAGTCCTAAGGACCACTGATAGCAACAGAACTCGCTGGGACAGCTTGGGTAATCAGGCCACTAACCCTCTAATTGCAGGTAGTCGTGGCAGGCAGAAGCTCGGAATACTCAAGGACTCCTATCGTCTAATTCAGTCTTAAGAAATTCTCCTACTTAATGCACAATCCCTTTCATGAGCTTATCAAGCTAAATGATAAAGCAACTTAAGTTACTTCTCTCCCCTCAATTCCTCCCAGTTAGAACACTATCAGAATTGCACTCCTCAGGTAGTCCGCAGCCATCTTCTAATTTCCAGCCTAAATTTATTCACAGCCAATCTTATTTCCTTCCTGCCACCATTTGTCTGTCTGGTATATTTGTGACTCAGTCCTTATTTATGACTCACCAGTGTGAAAGATAAGATTTGTGGCTTAGCGAGTGGCCTAATTGCCCAAGCGATGATTATATTAGAAACGCTCAAAAGGAAACATGTGAGTGCCCTTCTTAAAGTCCAATTAAGGAAATATGTTTACATCTAAACAACTCTAAATAAAAATTTTAAAATGCATTTGACCTGAAGTTTCCTCGATAAATATTTATGCTTTGTTTGCTAATCACTGCAGCAATTTTCTCCCTGATCCTCTTGTTCAACATGTGTACGAGGAAACAGGCAAAGCAGTGTCAATTATATGACTACACTCTACCTTTCTCAGTTTCATTAGCCTCCAGTTGTGGGAGTGACCAGCTTCCGTGGTGTCCCTGCTAGACGGCAGTTCAGAGGAGCTTGGTGGAGCCGAGGGTATGTGGGCGACTTGGCAGAACAGCTGGAACAAATGGCAAAAGTTATCTCTGCTCGCCTCTCCAAGGGAGCATGTTCTGGCTTCGGTTCGTCAGCTCTGCCCCATAAAGGTCCGGCTGGAATTTCAGCTGCTTCTGGATGTTGGGATAACAGCAGTGGACAACAGCATTGTTTAAAAATGTGTTGAGATCTCAGTCCTGCAACACACTAATCACGCTGGGATTCAAGGCTTTGCAACAAGCAAAATTAAAAGGTCATAGAATGTCTGGACAAGGACGTTTCAGTAGTAGTTGTTATTATTCTTGCAGGACAAGCTACGTGCTTTAGCGACAGATGAGATCTTCATTGTCCTCAGCACTATAAAAAGTCAGAACAAATGGCCAATTCTTGCCCCAGAGAGGCTTAAATTTGGTGGAGAAATAGAAAACATTTTCTTGGAAGATGCTATCTTGTTTCATGGCAGTTTGTCAAATCCCAGTTTCAGCTTTGCTATCCACCATCTATTTCATGAATGTTATTCTGGGCTCGATCCTCAGCTGGCACAAATTGAACGTCGTGCTACGTCAGCCATGCTGCACTGGTTTACTCTCTCCGCATCACTTCAGCAAAGACAATGAAGTTACACCAAGGGACATCAGCGTGGGATCTGGCCCTCAGAGGCTGTCAATGCCACTTAGTGCCACTCTTCTGTTTCTGCTTCTTCCTTATCATGGGGAGATTATTCTGGCTGACTGCAACCAGGAGCCAAGCGCGACTCGGCTCCTCTTCCTCCCCAGCTCATTAACTCCCGGAGGAAGAGGGGGTGTGGGAGGGGAGAAGATCCGGCCCTCTAGAGGTGGTTCCATTTATAAATATTGACTTTAATGTTAATTTCATGTAGTTGCTTGTAAAAGTCTTTTAGGCTGAAGCAGAAGGCACACTGCAGATGGCAAGGATATTTTTCACAGTTTTTATGGTGGATAACAATATACTTGACATTTTGCTCATTAAATGTGAGCCCTGGTATGTGAGTAAACATGCTAGGCATCTGCGCTCTAAAATTACCAGTGTGAAAAGCAACAACTCAAATGTTTCAGTCAATAAATGTACAGCACAGAAGCAACATTCAGCAACTTTCTGAATGCTGTGTGCAAGGCAAGGACTGAGTTTGCAGTATTACATGGAACACTCTAGAACCAACAAGGAAGAAATAACATATTGCTTTACAGTCCACACTTTGCAGGGAGAGGATTACATCCAAAAATCCCTGAAGTCAGTGAAACACGTGGTAGACCATACCCATCAATTTGTGTTTCTAGAGGAAATAACATGTGCATAGTCAAGCCTCAAAACTACATCGGAAAGAAAGGAAGGCAACCAGCATGAGCTGAAAAGGTGGAAGAAATGGGCCATGGAGGGAAAGGCAGTTTGCTGTTGGGAAGAACAGCAGAGCAGGACAAGAAGGGGCAGAAGGACAGACAGACATGTGGTGCAGTGTGATCAGTTGAGATGAGTGACCAATCAGCAGGAGATCAAAAAGAGCAAGCGCCACAGAACTGGTTCTTCTCCTTCCTACTGCAGGAAGTTTTCTGCTCCCCGTCTTCAGGTTTGGACACATTCTTGAAGAAATGAAAAAGAGAAAGGATGAAAACCCAGATGGAAAGAAAAGCTGGAAAGGTAAGATAGCTGTAGAATCTTCAGCTAGTATATGCTTTTTACTTGTTCTTTAAACATTCTGGAGATATTACCTTGAGATGGCTGAATTTCTGAGCAGTAATGAAATAAAACACAACTAGAGAAAAACATTTAGCTTAGGACATCTTGCAATGTTTACAAATCCAAGCTCTTCCAGAAACCAATACCATGCAGTCAAAGACAGCAAGTTCAAAATAAAGTTTAAAAAACAAACGATGTCTAGATTGAAGTAAGAGGAAGACTTGTGTCTCAGTGTTGTTAGTGGATTTAGTATGTGTTTTGGCACATTTCTTCCTGAGGAGACAATCAATTTGTTACTTAATTCTGTATGATGGAAGTGGGTGTGAAGAAAGTGAGACTCACTGTATAAAATGGTGATTTCTTTTTAAAAAGACCAGGAGGATCAAGATAATGTTAAATTCTTCGTTATCCTCCATCTCTCACAGCAGTATTGACCTATACAACATGGTCTTTTTATTTCCCAATGCACATAGATGTTTTTTTCCTCACTCCTTCATCTTCTTTCATGTCTCTCAATTAAGTCTACCTTCATCCCAGTGTAAATTTCCCATTTTCTTTGACAGTTACTGTTCAAGTCATGTATCTTTTCTCTCTCTCCTCTCAAATAAAACTCCATTAATATTATATTACCTGCAGGGAGTCACCTCTTTGGTATACCGCATCATGATTTTAGAGACATTTATAAAATTAGAAGATTTGAGAATCAAGTTAAAATGGGAACCCTGGTATAAACTTGACTATACTATTTGTGACTATAGTAGAGGGTTCTGCCAATGAAGTGTTGGATAAACTCCTGTTAATATAAGTGAAAATTAGTTCAGACCCAAAATTGACCAAACTAAAAGAGATTGGATGGATTTTACTCCAAAAGAGTAAATATTAAAAAAATCTTTGCTCCTTTAGACCCATCTAATTATCCAGTCTAAAAATCCTCATGTTCACACCATATTAATAAGTGATGAGAACTTGAATGAAAACAAAACCAAACAACCAAATTCTGGATTTGTTACAGATTTTTAGCAAGTGGCAGTCTCACACATCACATTCAGCAAGATCCAAAGAATTACTGAAATCCCAGAATGAGGTAAGTTAATTTGCATAATAAACTGTACATCAGAACATCTTCCTGATTTTTGAGACTTTGTCCATAAAGCAACTTCATCTCTCTTCTTAATTACTTCATTCTTAGAGGCAGGCCCCAGTTCTTTTATATAGAATATGAAAGCTAACAGAGAGAACTGTCACACTGTGGTTATGAATTGTCCAGAAATTACTATGACAAATAGGTACATAATTTATACATAAGAAATTAAATATGTAGCAAGATCTGTTTGTCCAGATTATTTCTGAAGGTTTAATATCAGATCTGATGGAGCAATTGTCACCATCCCAGGTTAGCCGGTTGTATAGATGTCTATAAAGGTGTACAAAGTCCTAGAATCTGATGTCACATTTTTTGTGTGAAAAAAAGATGAAGGGAGCAAACATGTAATTAAATTAAACAGACCTCAACACTGAACTGAAACCCAATAAATAAATAAATGCATTAATTCAGTCATACATTTTTCCTATGAGTCTGATGTTTCTTCATACAGTAATGTGAATTTTCAAGTAGCATGAATTGAATCTCTGAAGATCCTATTGAAAACAATCACATAAAATCCATGAAAGTAGTTTTCCTTCCTTGTCCCCATTAGCTTCAGGAACCATCAGGAGGGTCCCCCAAAAACCTAAAGCAACTTCTCGTAGTTCAGGTATCACACAAGCTTTGCCAATTCAAACATGTTGAATTGGGATTAACATGGCTTCTCTTTTGTGTTACATATACAGAGCCAGGGAGCTGAAGCGAGAGAATTTGGGCAGTGGAAGAAAGATATCATTGGTCCTCTATTTCTATTTCTAAATGCGCTACACTGCTCCAGCAATCCCTGTGCCTGGAGTAGCTCTGGAAGGCAGGAGGTGTTCCGGCCACTCGCTGAAGGAGGGTCCGATGTGAGGAACAGTGACAGGATCTAGAATTTGTGTCTGCTGTCCCATTTTCCTACAAATGCTCATAGTTAGTTTGTTGTGATGAATGATCTGTTCCACTGTTAAATGCTATCAGGGCATTAATCCTCGTTCAGCAGGGAATTAATAAGTTCGCATGTTCAATATTAATATATTCCTTAGTTGACACCAAGGCATTCAGAGCATGAGACTTTTATTCCAGACAGATAGCAGTGAGATATTTCCAATTATTTCTAGCAAGCAGACTTGACATTATGACATAGATTCTATAATTTAGAAGAAACTGAGTAGTAAGCTGTGGTATATGCTCAGCATTCGTTAAGAAGAAACCCTAGATACCTGTAAGGCAGAACTGCAGAGGCTTTGCTAACTATCAAAGAACAAGACACGCTACTAGCATGGCCTTTAAATGATAAATATCACATCACTAAGATCCTGAGAAGTCTGAACAACATCACGTCAGTGTCGTGGTGTGGTGGGCTGTGACCCAACAGCTAACCCAAATAAAGAAACTTCTTTGGTGATAAAGCATTTCTAAGTGAGAACCAGAGTCTTGCTCAAGTTGCAACATTTAACATATTGCCAAATACCAGTTGACAGGGAATTACCATTTACCAGCCTGCAGCAAACCCAAGGTACTGCAGCAGCGCAAAATGCCTCCACAGGAGAACAGACACATGTTTGGGGTTGGGATTTCTGAG
>JAOQGH010000012.1:82821238-82860347 GCA_025769975.1 Gallinago jamesoni
GAGAGATAACATGTCATCAGAAATAACCAGTGCAGTCATTCAAGGATCGGCATCCATTCCTGAACATGGTGAGCACATGTCCTTTGTCCATACCAACACCACCCTTCTGAATTGCTAATGGGAAATGGTTGTCTTTCTTTGGTGTTTTGTCACACGAAACTCATTCAGTGCTGCTTTTCAAAGTGCTTTCCTTTTTTCACCTTGATGTTTTTCATGGCTGCAGTCAGGTGGGGAATACCAGTGAACCATGAGCCCAGAGGAAGTGAACAAGGAATGATTGGTGGTGTATCAATCTTACCATTGAGCCAAGTCTGTGTAAGGACACTCTCATACTAAATATGCATCAAATAAAGCCATTTTTGTAGATAAGTATTTATCATGGGCATTCATTTTCCTCTTCCTGGAAGGAAAATGCCTACAGAGTTTCTGTGCAGAGTATCTGGAGTTGCCAATTCCATGGCAGTATTTGGTCTTGTTAGAAAGTTGATCTGACCTGCTATTTTCAGCGTTCCTGCAGGGAACAGTGCTGCAGGTCTGGTGGCACTCAGCACCTGACCAACTGGGCCTCTGAACGTAGCGGTGGTGGTACTGGATCAGACCAAGCGCCACCAGCCCTGTGTCCTACCTGTGAAGATGGCCATGACATAGATGCTTAGCAGCAGGATCATCACAAAGTGGTATTTCTTTCAGTAGATCCCTGCATTCCAGATTTTGTGCCTCAGGGATTCGCCGCATGAGAGTAAGTTTCTTTTCCTTTAATGTATTTGCCAATCGCTTTTTGAACCCATACAATTTTTTCATCTTCGCTGAATTCTGTGATTAAACTGGGGAACTACTTATTATGAGTTGCATAACAGAGCATCTCTCTCTATTTTAAACCTGTTGCTTGTTTCTTTATACCCTCTGGTTATTATATCAGAAAAGAAATCAGCCACTGTTGCCCGTCCACCTCTCCTCTACCCTGTTGAGCATCTTTTTGCAAGAAGGTGGCCTTCTGGGGGTGGATCCTGAGGCATTAGCTCTGCTGCATCCCTCCCTCATTCAGGCCTTCTTGCACTGCCTAAAGCACTTTACAACGGGCTGCCTGTGGTGAGAGAAGCCTCTTATCTGCCTCCGATTTTTCCTCACAGCTACTTCTTAATTTCACACACTGGGAGAAGATAATCTTTTTATCCAGACAGAGGTAGAGCAGGTATCATGGGAAAAGAGAAGAGGACAAGAGGGAAGAAGAGAGCGCATTTCAGAAAGCGTGCCAGAAATGGGAAAACCTTAATACAAGCTTCCTGTTATGGGCTTTCTGTGTGGCAAAGGGAAGATGGAGAAAATGCAGCAGCTCCTTTTCCCTAACCCAGACCCACAGCTCTGGAAGGAGACATTGCAAACGCATCAGAGTTTATCATCTCCCAACACAGACTCTCTCTGCTGATGGGACCTTAAGAGGGAGTCTGGAATAGGTATCCAGGGAAAACGCCATGAGATCTATGCCTTAAAGTAAACACAGGACACCCAGAGATGAAAATAGGGACAAGAGTATCCACATGGATTTGACTTGCACTGTGCAAGGACCTATGAATTAAAGAAGGATGTGGGTTAAGCTGTATCTCCGAATGAATTTTCTGTCCTTATGGAAGCTACCATCACTCAGAGCAGAAAGGAGCCTTTCACTGCAGGACCTGCTAGGTCTACACTAACCTGCTTCCATGCCAAAGCAAACATTATTCCCACAGGCCCCTCCGTGGTACGTGAGGAGTACAGTTTCAAACCTCCCCTGCTCCAACCACTTTGGACACCAAATGTGAGACTGCAGGCCAGCTTCTCAGCTGGTTCAGGCTGGCTCCAGCTTCTTCAAAATCAGTGGAACTCCACCACCACCACATAATTGGGGTTTTTGCCCAATATGCAGCCTTCAGCTCTTTAAGAAGGCAAGTTGTGGATGTGTTTACCCTTTGCAGACATCCTTTCCGCCCCGCCCCGCCCCCGTCCTTCCCTTCTTTTTTCCCCCTTTTTCCCTCTAGCCACTGCGGCAATCTCCCCCTTGTCCCCTCAGCTACCAGAGCTCACATAGAGGGTATTGTTAGTTACACTTTACAGGGGGTGGAAAGCACTAAATCATGGGTTAGGAAAATAAAGTTATTGCCCTGCAGCAGAGGCAAGCAATACTTCACCACTGAAACACACCATGTGCACCAGTGCATTTTAACTGGATTCCAGGTTGCAGAAATATTTGCAGCTCTCGATCCTAAATTATACTCACATCCAATATCTCGGATTTTCATATTATTCAAACATAAAACTGTCACCATGTACATGTGGGGCTTAAATTATGTAGAGATGATATTTTATTGCATAGAATTTGTTTGCATCTCTGTGGAAACCTGGCACCCACCCCACTACTGAAGTCCAAAGGGGCAGTGACAATTTAGGAAAAATCTGAGAAACAATCCAAGAAAACAAGCTACATGTGCTTTGTTATCTAATTGCCTTTTTTAATATTGGAGGGAAAAAATCATGGAAGGAGGCATGATTAAATAAAAACTGACCTTGAGTAACTTGAACGATAGACCAAGCAGCAGCATAGGATATTTTCACAGGAATTGACCTTCACCCTGATTAGGTTCCTATTTGGGGCAGAACTAACTCACGTACGGGATTGCATAAGCTACCTGTAAGCGGGAGCACTTGGGCCTGGGGGAAAACAATTAGTTGTGTCTCCTGTGCAGCTACAAAGTGGGTAAAGACAGGCAGGTGTGGTGGCCGGGGCTTCTGGTGATCAGGGAAAGGGCTGCAGAAGCTTAGGGCTTGATCTGCCTTCTCCTCCCTTGCTAGCTGCAGAGGTACGTACACCTGGATGTGCAGCCACAACATCTCCTTAGCCCATTCGCGTTGGAAAGAGCGGTGCTGAGGGGGAAGGGAAGGCAGGAGGGGGTAGGGACAGGCCCTTTCTGACCTCTCCAGGTGGCACAGCAGCAGCCAGAAGACATGAGCTCAAGCACTTCTTCCTTGTCATAAAGGACAAGTAGGGAATTAATTGCCAACCCTAAACATGACCCTACCTCACCTTCATGAGCAGCCCAACTATTCTCCCGCACATGGCAGAACCCGATCGGTGAAGATGCTCTCAGGCCGTCCAGGGGGCAAGCCTGCTGTTTGTGCTTAGGAGCTGTGTGCCAGACCATGTGGCTTTCACTTCTATATTTTATCTGAGCTGGCATATCAATCCCGGTGTGAAATTTGATGGCCAATTACTTTGCAAGAAGGGTCTTGTGTTTTGCTTGTGTGTGTTTTGTATGTGTGTATCTTAAACTGAGAGAGGAGAAAGAATTAAATCATGCCATAAAACAAAAAACAAAAACAGAAAAGCCCCCAGGAATTTCATTATGACTGGACTTTGATAAAGTAGAAAAAAAAAAGCGAATAAGACAAATGACATATAAACACCTCTCAAGAACATTTCCTCCAGAGCAATAGAAAATTTTGTTAGCTGATGTTAATTTTCATGCTTCTGTGGGAGAAGTGAAAAAGGCATGCTGAAAGTGATATTTTTGAGATGTCACTAATAAAAATGCAGCATAAAACTAACACCTTAATTCTGTTTTCCTGCTGGAGAACACACTTTTTCAGTTCAGGTTTTTCCTGTCTCTGCACTCTATGCTCGCAGCTATCACCAAATCCGCACTCTGAATTTCTGAGGCTGGCATAGCTAGGCTTTATCAAGACCGATGTGTTTCTCAGACTACACTTCATATGACCAAGTTGTGCCAGCAGGGATCCAGTTTCTTTTTCTTTCCCTTGCTTTTAGTTTTGGGTGGACCTGACCACAGACAAGGAACTGTCTTGTTGGCATCCTCGTGGGTAACGAAGAGACAGGACACCCAACAGGCCAGATGCTACAACCTGCCCGGAAACTCTGTATGTGATTTGGGGCCCATTAGTCTTCGCTGGAAGAGGTTGTGTGAAATGGAAGCCCATCCCAGGCGACTCTTCTCCTATCTCCCCTCCTGTGCATTTGGGAGAAGCCATTTAGACAGGGCACTGCCTGCCAGCAATTGTCCATGTTTTGCGTGGTGCTTTTCTCAGTCAGTTCCTATTTTTGCACGTGTTGTGTCTGGAAAAGGAGAGTCAGGAAAGCATGCACTGGGCAGCTAGTGTAAAGAACAGGGAAGGTAACTGGTGGTAATGGAGTGGCAGAGTATTTTGAGCGTGTGCTTACTGCGCCTGCTTCATATGTGCTGTACAACTAGTTCTCTCAGAGGGTGACTGCCGGAATTTCTCCTATTATTGGCTGCCTGTACTTCTGTGTTCAGCCATAGCCTCCTCAGATGCCACCTTTCTGAAGAACTTCTCTTTCTCTTCCCACTAACTTCCCACCCTCCCAGGCATTCCTGCTCAGCACATCCTTGCTCCCCACAATTTCTATTTTGAGGGTGGAAAGCTCCCTAGTCAAAACACCCTCTCCCTTCTTGAAGATGGGGTTTTGAGGGGACAGGGGGGTACCTGGGATCCCCCCCGTCTCTGCTGCACCCTGCAAAAGCAGCACTGGGCACGGCAGATCCACCTGCCCCCTGGTGCTACCCTGCGCCTTCCCCCCCACGGAAAACCCTATTCTCATTGCAGAACAAGAGCTTTTCCACGTCTGCTGCTCTGCGCTTCCCTTGCTTCTCCCCAGAACGAGTGTAACTGTGGGGGAGGGAGGCACAGAAAAAGCACTCCTTTCCACACGGAGGATTTGCAGGCACTCCATGCTTTTGTTATATAAAATTTGAAGAGTGGATTTGCAAATACTCAGCACCAATGTCACATCTACAAAGGTGGAAAGACTATGCAAGAAGAGCCCTGAGCCAAACATATATCAGCGTAAGAGAGGAAGGGGAAGGAACATGTGTAAATCTATTAAGCAACCTGTATTATCTTCCATTGATATTTGTATGTAGAGCACCTTTATTTGTAAAGTGTAAAACCCCAGTAAAGGAAGGGCCTCAGAAAGATGTCTCTAGATGCATATTTATTTTTTTAAAGAGAGCACAAAGCTATAAAACTCTCCAGCCAATTTTTTATTATTATTTTGTTAGACTGCCTGTGCATTTCTTTGCAAAACAAGCTAATAAAGCTAAGAAAACTGATGACACCGGTGCTTGGACAGTTATCAGAGGAAAAGAATAAAGTAGGGAGAGAACTGAAACATTTCCAGAACTCCATTAACAGAATGAGAAGTGGTTTCAGAGAAGATGAGCTTCTATATTAGGAAAGCTTTACTTATTTCCTCTGAGATTCTTCCAGTCCCGCGGGAGAAAGAAAAGGCAGTGGTGGGGGTAGGAAAAGAAGAGCAGCAAAGAGGCAGGGATTGATGTGGAGAAAAATACTTTGCTACTGCTTATGCAGGGTAAAAAGGGGAGCCTGTCTGAGAATGAGAAAAGCTTTCCTCTAAGTAGCACCTGCCACCCCATTCTCCTGCAACCTCCCAGGATTGGGACCAGATGGGAGACAACATTTCTCATCCCTGGAGTCAGCGGTGCAGTCTGAGCACGGAGGGATCACACCACCCACCCACGCACAACCACGCTGCAGTGCCAGCACGGCAGCAGGGATGTGAAGCTACAGAGAAGGCACACGCACACACAAGCACACGCAGACACCCCCACACACTCCCCCCGAGAGGCCGGGCAGGGTAGCAGAGCAGTAAGAAGTTAGTGGAGAAGTGTCCTTTTAACGACTGAGCCGTAGCAGCAGGAACTGCCTAGCTAAAGTGACAGCAGCAATTAAAGACAAGAACAGCCAACATCTGTTGATAAGATGTGCTGTTGCAAGTGAGATGTGTTTACAATAGCTGAGAGAGATTAGAAGAAAATTTCTACTCCTCCCCACTTACTCACTACGTTTGACAGCTCTCTTCATATTTTAGGTTTCAATGTCTTTACTTTTTAGTTAGTCACTTTTCCTTGTTTGTGCAAGTCCTATTCATGACAGCGTGTAAAAGAAAACAAAATTTTTAAAGACAGGCAAATATGATTGTAACCCTCTCCCCCCCAAAAACGGATGGTCTTGCAGGTGGTCATATTTCTAGTTCACTCTGTGGAGAAAAAAGGGAATTTCTAGTAATTTCTAGTTGATGTCTTTTATGTAGGAAAGAGGACCCATGGCAAAAGAAACATCTTACAAAAATGCAAGAACCGTGGGGGTAGAGGTGGAAATTGTTCACTGTACTAATAGAAAGAGAGATCATAATTTGCTGTAAAATCAAAGCACGATACTGCAATTAACACCTGTGCAACATTGGTCCCTGTAAGCTGTCTCCAGTCTCATTCACTGCCTTCCTCTGTCTTGGTTACCTATGCTCACCAATGTGTTCATCAGACATGGATAAATATATGGCAGCCTGGTTTGCTGGGATTTTATGCTTCATTTACATGGATGTAAGCCATGAGGCAAGCTACAATGGCAGCTTTGCAAACAACACATCAGTGCATGAGGCAGGGGCAGGAAAAATGAGATGCAATCAAAATACTATATGAAATGTAGCAGCTCAGCATACAAAAAGCCTTCTCTTAATGTTGCAAAGCATCACAGGCTCCTGCAAACCCAGAACAGAGAGTCCAATGGGGAACTCCTACAGTGGCTGGAACAGTGGGACCAAAAGATGAAATGGTTGTTGCCTAAAAGCTATGAGGTCCCAGGCTTCTGACAAAGCATTGCCCACCCAGTCCCTACAATACCTCAGCTGAATACTTGCAGTGGCCCTGCTTTTCAGCTACATGCTTCTGCCCCACAATAATAAGACTTTTAATTAATTAGCTCTCCCACCTGCCTAGGAAAGAGAACAAAGAAAAATGAGGGAGGATGCTGTGGAATAATGCAAATGCAATAATAAAAGAATCATCGCAAGGAAGATGGGATTTAATATGTGGATGTAAGTCTACCCTTGTTAAAGACAACATGGAGAAATGCACTGCTATAGATGTGTAATGGACCCCATCAGAGTAAAGGGAGAACTATGCATCTGTAAAAGGGAAATTCTGGCTGAGTTTTTGCTTGAATGGCTGTTTGAATACAGTGCACACTTTTCAGTTCTGCTTTGGTACAGATGGACTGGATTTGACATCTTCTGGAAAGAATCCATGTATCTTCCTCAATTACGCAACTCCTGGGTGACCATGAGGCTCTGGTCTGATGTGGCCTCTGTGATGCTCATCACTATGCATCCTCATAATTTCTGAAATTCTTTACAGATGTCAACAACTCTAATATCTTCCAGCCGTCAATGAATTGCCCAAGAATGAGAAGCTTCATTCTTCGCTCAAATCCAGAGCTGGACAACAGGACTTTAAACACTGGAAGAGTCCCAGCTTTCCCAGGCTTGTTCACAGTTCAGTGGCAGACTACCCAAAAAAAACTAAACAGGGGAAATGGAAAACAGTTTCTCCCTTGTGTGATGATTAGTTCTCAGACCCTGTAGACTTTGCATATTTGTGTTGTGTTGTGGTTAAGTCCTCAGACAACCTCAGTAGTTAGTCATGTAGATTCTCTGGAAATTTTTAGGAACTTTCCACTAAAGGCCTTTTGGTGGAAGAGCATTCCCTCAAAAGCCTCTTCCATTTGTATCTGTTGGAGAACTCCCCCTAACCTTCTCTGTTAAATTTCATGTAAAAGAACAGATTTTTTTCCTTCTTATCTTTATAAAATTTATAAGGGGGAGGAAATTGCAGGTTTTATTGCATATTCAATAGGAGAGAGCAGGTCCAGGATGTTCTGGTTCCAAACAGACATAATTGTAGAGGCTTTCTTTCAGCAGCTATTTACTTTTATCCCCAACTTACAATTGGCTTAAAAGAGTTCAAGTACAAAATTGATGGTCCAGCAGAGACACTAGCTGTAGGTGGGAAGATTTCCTCCTTGGCGTTACTAAAAGGCAGTTCAAGCCTACCTGAGCAGAAAAGAAAATGTCTAGAATAGGAGACTCAAGATCATGCTAGAACTCTGTGCATAAAACCTTACCTGCCCCTCTAGACAACTAAAGTCCATTTTCTTTATTCCAGATAACATATGTTTATATGAGGTAATATCTCTCCGCTGGATCATATGATTTTGGCAGTAGGATAATCAAGTGTAAACACAAGGCAGTGAAAGGATAATTGAAGCAAAACCAAACAGGTGAGTTTTTCAGTCCTTTTTTCACCTTTACACAACTGAACGCTACATACACTTAAAGGAAACTTTAGTATTCAGCTCAAATAACAAGTCTCTATGCTCCTTGTATCCTTGTGCTTTTTAAAGCTTTGACCCTACTTTAAGGAAAGTGCATAAGGGATTTTCCTTCACTTTCAGCACAAGTAAGGCCAAACACCTTGTAATTCACAGAAACAAATCTAGGCTCCCTCATGTTCCAGCACAGTTTCTGAGCAGATAGCTGACCTCATTTCCCTAGGCAGTTTTCTGACAGATAGGGAGCCATGTACCTGTACCTTCCTCAAGCTTCTTTTCATTACTGTGTCTAGCAGTTTAATATTACATGGTGCAGCGGGTTCACTGGGAATGAAAGTGCAACCAACATATAGGTGAGCTGTGTCCTATCACATAAGCCAGGTTATAATGAATCACACATTTACGACCTAGTGAAACCCTCACACTGTCTACTTTATTTTAAAGCTTGGTTTTGAGACATACATGCTTTGCATTGTCCTTTCAGAGGAGTAAACATTGATTGCTCTTTTTATTAGCCTTGCAAACCTGCTCTGACACCAGGTTCCTGGACAGGGATGGGCTGAGCAGCACTCAGCACGGCCGGGAGGCAACGATACAGAAGTAACTTCAAAGTCTATTTTCCTTCCTTCTTGGGGTCATTTCACAGAGGTCTTCACAATAATACTGCAGTGACCTATGCTGGCAATTATCAGCTCCAAAGGATGGTGGATTTCAGGTTTGTGGATATTGTCAGAACATAGGAAACTTCATGGCACCTCCGACATAAAGTACACGTAAAATGAGCTAAATCATCACCACACATAGCTCATTGCTGTCCAGCCGTCTTGTAGGAAATCGATCAGGCCTAACTTTTGATTTTGAGGTGGAATACATGCATCTGTGGCAACACACACCAAAGTGCATGTGAAGTTGCCTGAAAGGACTAACAAAACAAGGTATCCCACTGATTTGCAATGGAAGTATTTTTACACTGCTTTGCACACTGATGAATAAAGACATGGGGAAGGAGAGGTGGAATGGTGGAGAGGCCAGCCAAAAGATAAGTAGATCAGCTTGTGACCTGTGATCTGAAAGACTGAAACTTACTTTTATTTCAGGAACATAAAATGGTCACAAGTAAACTTCTTTGGTTACTCAAACCACAAGGCATTGTATTAAATCTACTGAAAGCTCCTTCAGTATAATTTCTTAGTTGTTTTTATTGAAGGTTGTTTTGAATTTCAGGAGAGAAACCATTTTCAAAACAAGGATGGTAAAATACACAGGGAAAATGAGGAGGTTTTGAAACAGTTCACTTAGGATGGAGTGTATAAATACTTTTTTCTTTCTGAATGCATTACTTACAGGCACACAGCTCGTGGAGGTGAGGTGATTATGAGTACTAAATCATCTCCATTGAATTCAACTGAATTTGGCATCCTGCTGGCTGTATTCCAGTGCTTAGATATTTACAGGGTTGGACTGTTGCCTAGGGAATTGGCCTCATTAGGAAACTATATCATATATAACTGTGACTGTGAAGTAATTTATATGAACCTTGACTGGCTATTCTTCTACATCACAGAACAAGAGAAATCCCACTTGTGCAAATTTTTATTTAACTTTGGTGTTAGAACATTGGATGGGCCACAGAGAAAGGATGTGTCACATCAGTTACAACCATATCAATGATAAGGACTTGTTAAACATTCTGTATTTCACAGAGGAAAGCACTTGAGTCTAGAAATCTAGCATTATATAAGTGTCTGAGATATAGCACATATTTCTCTTCATTTAATTCAGTGAAACTGCCGCTAAGCAGATCAGGACATCTAAATAAAAGCATTAGTTATGCCAACAGAATTAAAATGTGTGTATATATGTGTGTGTGTGTGTATATATATATATGGTTTTATACACACACACACATATATATATCAATCATTTTTTTTTTATTTAGCATTAATTTAAAATGCCTAGAGACATTTTAATTTCTTTTAAAAAAACAAAATGAAGCACAAACCTTCATCTGAGTCCAAGACTGGAAATTGTACAACAATCCGATTTCTATCCAAGTCAGAACCTGGATGGTGTTGATTTCTGCAAAGCTTTTATACTTGCATACATGCAATGTTTTATATAAACACATAGTTTTCAAAAGAATCTATTTAAACTGGGTTGAACTAAATCACTCATAAACCAAATGACATTTTTAAAAATCAATGTAAGAACAACTTTGTTGTGTAGGCAAGCCCTTAGGAAGTGTCAGATGTGGGAAGAAGAGATTTTAGATGTATTTATCTGATAGTGTTAGCAGAGAGGTCTTCAACACTGCTATTAGTTTAGAACAGCAATTTGTCAGTACGTCTAAATTTTGGAAAGGGTAAGTCTCTACTCAAAGTTAGCGGTCTTCTGACTTGTCACCAGACAGAAAAATCAGGCTTGATACATTTTAAAATTTGTTAAGATACCCTTAGCCTAGTATGTAGACATAATTAAATAAGCATATCTGTCACATAGTTACCTTACTACCTGGTCTTTACATCCACCAAAAACGTATGTACCTGTTGCCTCAACGAGCACAACACTTCCATTTAAATCTACAATTACCACATGGCCAGCCTCATTGCCAAACGTCAGACGGGAAACCTGGTTAACAAAAGCAGTACTAATACATAAATATTATGTAAATGCACCTATAATATAAATACCACAATACTGACAACAATACAGACCTGCAAATGAACATGGAGAGATTTCTCTGTTGGCACTATAAAGAAAGATCGCTGAATGGAAGACCGCCACGTATACACTTTGTTTTGCCAGCTGAGCTACAGCCTGTGCTTCTGGGGCTGTATAGCTCATCTATAATGTTCTAGGGCTTTTGGGAAGTGGCTCACGTGTAGCCTGGTATATGCATGGTGCATGAGCAGAGATAACTGGGATACTGGGAAATGTATGCATTTCTATAGTTGTGATTCCTCCCGTGGGCATTCAGTGCTGAGCTGTCAGAGGAGTTTTTAGCACAGCAGGTGCAGATATAAAAGACTTTGTCTTGCAGGATACCTGCTCAATGGAATAGTGTTCTCTCTTCTGTGCACAGTCATACTGTGACCAACTGAGGGATGGACTTCTCCTGGTATTTACTCTCTGCTGCGTCCAAAATCCTGCAGCTTTACTCTTTTTGATATTTAGCAAGACATGCCTTCCTATAGATGCCTGCCACATGCAGTAGGAGTACTTTTCCCCTCCCCAGATAAGAACTTCCATATTAGACTTTTCTTTCTCATATTGTTTCATCAATCATCTTCTGCTGGAGGAAGGCTGGGCACGATTCCAAGGCCTTTGCTTTGGGGCAAAGAGATCTTTGAGGCGCACTACTTGGAAAGCCTCCATGTGAGGAGCAAGCTGCGATGTGGATTTTGTGCTTGACTCATAATTCTGCCCATAAGATCCTGAGATAATCTAATGTTTCCAGAGAAAGATAGGCTGTGAATGAGAATATTTGAATTCTGTCAGTTAAAAAGGGAGAAAGTCCATGACACATGGGCTAAACAGATTAAAGGTGTGGGAAGCTTTGCATGGGAGATAAGCTGATGAGCAGTAGCTTTATAAAGCAAGAAGGAAACTGGAAACAGGAAAAGATCTAAATGGAGTGGCATTTACAAAAAATAAATGTTTGAAGGGTTGAATGGGCTGTGGAGACCTGACCTTAAAAATCACCTTATTTTGGGATTTAGGCATAATTCACAGCATTAACATATATTTAACTAAAAAAAATCCTAAATAATACAGCTATTTATCATTAATAGGATTATACTAGTGAATTTGCATTATGACAAGAATAAAACTAATGTCACTAATAACAATGTCAGCACTTCCACCATCTCATTTCATCTTGTTTAACATGAAGAGGAGCAGGAAAGCTCTCAGCCTCTGCTTAGTTTCTCATGCATGTCCTAACCACCTTCTAGATCCATCTTCTGCATACAGGAACTATTTCCCTGCTCTTCTCTGCTTATTTCCACGTAACTTATTTCATTATGTTCCACCTATTTCCACCTGTAACAGGCCCACTTGGAAGAAAAAGAAGAAAAAAACCCAAACCCCAAACCCAGAAGCACAGTACTTGGACTGCCCTCTTGCTTTTTTTCCACCCTTCCAGTCAGGCATGATTTTAACAGGTTCTATCTTGAGAAGTACTAAATCCAGAAACCAGTATTTTATGCCATCTGGAAGCTTGATATCCTTGTTTTTCAAATGGCTTACAAAAATATATCTAATTCTAAATACTTACAAATTATGGGCTGCTAAAATCCAATTCAGAACAGAATAAAAACTAATTGAACAAGGTAAATAAAAAAAGCTTATCTATTGCAATGCACAGGGTGACTGGGGAAATCAACACAGAAGAGATATGTGAGACCTGCTGAAGGAATGGAAAAGAAAAGATGCTTTCTGGACAGAAAGACAATATGAAAATATAGAGATACTTGTGTAGCACCTGGAAAGAGTAAGGAGAGCTGGGTGTAAGACTCAGGGCAGGCAGTGAGAGTGTTTTGCAGCAGCATTCAGGAGCAGGCACTTGTATCTAGCAGCATGGGGGAGATGGCAGCATTTTTATTGTAAAATGCTGAGCAGATTTAAATGGAAGAGGTGAGAGCCATGGAGAAGAGGCGAGAGCCATGGAGACTGGAAAGAAAGCCTCAGTAACAATACCAGAGGAAGGAAAGCAGAGAGTTGAAGCAGGCTTTTGGCCAACCTCCTCTACGCCCAGGAGAGCAGCAAGTGCGGGGGGTGCAAGGATGCCCTGCTGCTGCTCTGCAGACAAAGGTAGAGAGTCCTTTGCCCTGGGTTCTAGGAAAGACTCCAGTACAAAAACCAGCTTCTCAAGCTTGGCACTGGGTTTAAAGTTTCAGTGGATATTTATCTTCTCTGTGTGTGTGTGTATAAACATGTAGATATATACACATACGCACACTTTTTGTTCTCCTCCTTTTCACAGTTTCAGTAAGAATAACCAACAGCATTGCCAACTATCTTTGGGCTTACTGCCTTCTAAAAGATATGCACCAGTGATTCCATGGCACATCCACAACAAGTATGGAGGGCAAAAGAAAGGCAAAAAAATATGCACATTAAAAATAAACAAAAATAAAATTCAAATAAAGGAGGGACTCATTTTCTCCAACCTGTAATTCTTGGTTGTAATATAAAATCAAACTTCAGTTCCTGAATTAATATATTTGCAATACAATATCTGAAAAATAAGTGAAAATGAGGACTATTAATGGTTACATAATGGACAAGTAAAAATAATTCTGACTGCAAGTGTGAGAGTTCTCACAAACCTGGCGAAGGAAGGAAATTTTCCACTGTCTGATGTCTTACAGAGGCATTGTGGAAGTGTAGGAGATCTGGGTTGAAAACGTCTCTTGATATTGCAACCAATTACAACTTCTAGTTAACCTAATCCAAGGAGAGCTGTATGAAGCCCTTCTGCAAAGTTTGAATCTCCTATACTAATTAAGTCTTTTCAAAGAAATACATTAGACACACGTGGATTGAGGGAAAGGGCCCTGACTCCTCTGAATAGGCTAATCTTGCTCCCTGCGAGGGAAAGGGATTTTTCCCACTGCTTCATCTGGAAGGAGAAATCTCCAGCCTTACAGCTGCAGCAGACTTTCCAAACCTGACCAAATATTATTTTAGAAAATGAATCATTGATCCGTAAATGCATCCCCAGATGTTCACATTGAATTTGCAGCATTCAGCATGCTGAGCTTAATTGTCCATTCAAATCACCCTAACTGAGGAGTGCTCTGCTTAAGGGAGTCACCATATGCCGATATAAAACCTGTGTTAAGTGACTGGAGAATCAAGCCTACGCTGTTTTACTTTACATCGCTATGCATTGCTCTAATCTGAGGGAGAAATAATTGCAAACGTTTAACTGTGAAAGAATAAGGAGTCATAAAACCTTCAATCATATTTCAATATGCAGTCACACTCTACTTTCATAAATAGGAATTGGAATAATTATAAAGACATCATTTTTAATTGTCACTCATCATTCAGTTGACTCCTTAAGTAGAACACACATTTAATTAATGCCTTAGATTTTAGCATCAATTACCACATTAGATGTCCTCCGATATTCATTCCATCTGCTGCAAGTAAATACATTTGCCACTGCATAGTTATACACTCGTATAGGAACCTTGATCACGAATTTTCCTGCCTCTTCATGACCTATTGTACAGTGAGTGGAAAAATTTACAAAACATAGACACAAAAAATAAGTTATGCCTTGAAATTAGAGATATTTTCTTATAAGCATAAGGAATTTGCTCAACTCGCAGGTATTGGTTTAGCTAAGACTGATACGTTGTGCTTCACAAAGATGCAGAGCAAGTTTAGACTCTGACATGCCAGTACAAACACCTCTGGATTGCCTAGCACAGACATCGTTTTGTTCTTTCATCATTTCCAGTCCTTTTTCAGCTCTTTTATATTTTTGATAGCCAACTTGATTTAAAACATCAGGTAATTTAGATTTCACCATGTTCTTCAGTAAATTGCACCAACAATGAATGACAGTCACTGCTAAATACTTAGAGAGATCACCATCCTTTTATCATTTGCTATAAGCCAAAGCCTTCCCAGCCATTCTTGTTGCCCTTTTGTGACCTTTCCCAACTTTTCTGGTGCTTTTTTCTAGTGTAAATCCTCAGTCTTTCAGCCACAGTCTTTGTATTGCCTCAGGCAGCCACAGGAATCTCTCTCCCCAGCTTGATTATCCACAGAAGGACTCCCATGTGCCTTCTTAAGAGCACCACCACATTTGAAGACCCCGTCAGGTCAGCTGTGTGCCACTACTCCTACTCTTTGTTCAGGCCACTGTGCTTCTGAATACTGCCTTCACGCAATCTGCCTGCTGTATTCCTGTGTTATATGGGAGTAATCCCTTGGAAGTGGGAACAGGCACTACTAACTAGCCTGCGCTACCTGGTGAGAAGCCCTGATGCAGGATCAAGGCTACAGTAGCCCCCAGACTGCCAGGAAAAAAAAAAAAACAGCATGCCCTCACCATGCATCAACCCCACAGGTGATGGTCATTACTCTGCTACTGGGAAATGCTTATGGCAGCTTGAAAGGGGAAAGGGAAGGAGAATACACAGGTGACCCTAATTTGATCTGGTCCAAGAGAGAAGCAAGGGGAAGAGAGAAATATCCCAGGTGGAGGAAAATGGTCTGAACATGCTGATATCACTCAACAAAACTTCCTCCCTGAGGAGCATTTTAATACAGGATGCTGACTGTTGACCTTTCTTGCATTGAGGCCCTACTCTGTGAAAAACATCAGTTTTGCCAACTGGTCTCACTGTGGCAGAACTTGGATGCCTTTCGCTTCCAGATCCTGCTTTCTCACACCCCATGGAGAGCACCATGCTGACCTCTGAGAATCACCAGCAGAGACCTGGAGGGACACAAGGCATTTAACTCCCTGGGAATCTGCCTGAAGCTAGCCTGCCAGACTGGTCACAAGCATTTTCTGGGCCATTTACTACTGCTCTGAAGTTTCCAAGTATCCATAGGATTAGTAAATACGTCCTAGGAACACTTCTGCAGAGACCAGGTAATGATGGTCTTTACTCCAGTGATTACAGGGTGTCAGGAGGGAAAGGAATGTGAGCCTGGATGGCTCCCTCAAGGTGCCAGAGGCACACTGGCAACTACGCCTCAAAACACAGCACCAAATACTTGTATTCATCATAGTTAGCCTCTCCTCTCAAATGCAGTTATTTCCTCTAGCTAGAGTCCAGACAAGTGAAAATCCCACACTTACCAGTGGTCGTCTGTTGGAGTGGCATCTCCAAAATGATAATCTCTATTATGACTTCCCCAGCATCTGCCCATTGGGTGGAATGACCTGAAAATCAGGAAGAACAATGAGCCCCAGGATCCCAATCAGTGCTGGCACTCTTAATTGCTGCCCTGCACAATGGGCTGCTGTGTTACTCCTGCTAGGGACTACCCTGGGAACGCTGTTGCCTTCTGAGTAGTCATCTCGTCTTTTAAAGTCACCTTAAATAGCTAAATAGTGTGACTTAAGCATTTGCTCAATCACCTGGCAATTTCCTACACTAAGACAGAATGCACATGTTGATGACATAATGTCTAGTTCTTTAAAACAGGGCTGTAACTTACTACATCAGTCACATAATTTTAAAATAAGAGGACATATTTGGACACTCATTTAAAAAGTGGATGTCGAAAACATTAGAAATAAATACCTATTGGTAAATGAACGTACTGAGTAGAACAAGTACTTTAGGAGAGAATGCTGAAAATGGGCATGAGCTGTGGCTATAAGCAACATACTGACTTGATGAACTTTTTAAACGATTGAGAATTAATTGAACTAATTTAATAAACCTTTATAAATAACAAGTTCAGCCTTTTTTAAAAACACAATTTACATTAAAAGACTTTTATGACTAACCAAATATCATGGACTGCAATTTAAGATGAACAGCTATGAAAATGAATGTCTCTTAAGGAATTCTGAAAGACCAGTTCTCCTGAAGATGTAGGTTCACTATTTTACATTGACTTGTTCAAGTGCCAAAACGCATTCACTGAAGTTCAAGACACTGCATCCCAAACTGCTGTATATCTATTTGGTGTAAAACTCAGATTTTGGAAATAATTTGATCACATTTCATATTAAACCCAAGCAAGGCCTATGAACTAACCTTCCTCTGGTGTGTTTAGCCTTTTCTACCAAGCAGTAGTGAAAAATATCCATTTCTTTGGGATGTTCTCTACATTTCATCAAAAATCTAAGAAACCCCCTGACCCCAAACCACAAGAATTTACAATAGAAGTCAGTTGCAGTGGTGCCAGTTCTGGTGACCCGTCATTTAGCAAATGAAATGATATTTTTGTTTTGTTGTTCCTATGTAATCAGTTCTTTCAGTTACTAAATAAAACAGAGTCTTATGTTCTTAGTATGTAAAAATAACAACCATAAAGCTCTTGAGGGAAAAAGGGGACAGAAGAACAGTAATAAGTAGGAAGCACCCACTGAATATTATGCTGCGCCACTGTCTGCTCTTGGAGAGAGCAGAGAAGGAGCTGCTGAAGGAGGAGGAGAGCTGATCCTTAGGGCTGATGTCCCATTTTGGTACGCAGTGTCTGAATTGGGACAGCCTGCCGTCTAACGTCTTCATTTAAATGTTTCTAAATTGATAAAAGCAGAACAAAGCCCCTAAACAGACAGTCTGAAGTACAGGTACAGACAGGTGATGTTTCTTTATTGCCCTCACATAAGTTTGGAAGAGGACTTATTCTGATGTTCACTTTTCCCTTTCCCACATGCGTCATTGCCTTTTCCTATCAAATTATGCTTGCATTGTGATCAAGCTCTGCGTGCTCATCTAACTCCTTCTTCTAGCAATTCCCGTAACAGGCTCTGCAGAAACAGCACAGGAACAAAAGATAGAGTCAGAAAGCAGGAGATACTATCCAAAAGCCAAGAGTTGGGCATTTCTCTGCTGTTGCTGAGCCTCATTATTCTTTCTGTCCGCTACATTTATTGCCACGGTGTTTAGGAATTCCAGCCCTGGGTTCCCATAATGAGCTATTTCTGTGCAGTGCTGTATAAAGGCAGAACAAAGACATGGTCCTTCCTTTAAGATCTTGCCGTGGACAACAGCAGATTGTGATGAGCAGACAGAGGGGGAGTACAGGAAAACAAGAAGACAACTGTGAAACTAATTAGGATTGTAAAACTCTGGACAAGTCTGGTCACAATGGAAATATTAGTGGTTTTGGAGGGTACATTATTTCAGCTTCAGAATCAATGAAGCAGCAATCAGAATAAACCTACAGGCAACATTTTATATGTCCTTGTTTCTGAGGAGGGAAAATCTAGTAGAAAACACACCAAATCAGTATGGATGCAAACAAAATATGTAACCTCTATACAAAATCAACACTTTCTTGTTTTTCTTTCTCTCTTTTTTGTTAACCTTGCATTATTACAGACAAGCCAAAATACAACTCTGTTTCATTCTACATTTAAGGACAATTAACTACCCTTTTCATGTGTTCAGATGTCCTGCAAGGACCAAACAAATCCTCTGATTTTTCCTTATTTCCTATATGGCAACTGGGGTTTTTTGTAGGGATGCTGCTCACACCTGGTATCGGTTTTTGCCACTCCCAGGAAAGCACTTGTTCCTGAAAATCAGTGATGTCCCAGTGTTAATGATGTTTAATTAAGAAAAAAAAAAAAAGAAATAGACATTGCTGTCTTTCAGTTTAGAAATTACAAACTCTGCTTCTCCTCCCAGCACCATTTTCTTTCTCCCGGAGACATCCACATGCTGTCATTGTCTCCGCATTAGTCATGTCTCAGAGATGACAGAATCAGCTGAGAATTTATAAATTGCCTTTATTTCTTTGGTTGTTTGGGCTTCAGATTCCTCCATAGTTCTTCTATGTTCTGTCTTCTGCTTGTGCCATCCGTCACTTGTGCTCCTTGCTGTTGTCTTTGACAGAGCTGTTCATTAGAAATATCCCTTCCTACAGCTTTCTTTGCGTTTCTAACTTGCTTCAAGTTATTAGTCTATATAAAGCAATGTGGAACTTCTCTCTGTTTTATCTCAGTAGGCCTTGGAACCACGCTAATCGCCAAGTTATGACTGTCTGTGTATCGGGTGAAGGAATGTGTGGGTAGCATTTGTCTGCATGAGAAGAGAGTCCAAGAGCCAGCCTTAAGGATATTATTAATGTTGTATCTTAGGTTAAAGTATTAGCCTGTCTCTTCAGTGCACTAAGAAATGTGCCTGGAGATTTTAACTAATATTCTGGACTTCAACAACAAAAAACCCCACAACCCAAGCTCCAGCTTGACTCTGCAGTCTCCAAGGCAGTCACTGACATGTCCAAACAGCCATGAAATAAAAGTGTATTTCTTACGTAAAAAGCACACCATGACAAGTGTATTGCCTTCCAGATGGTCCTTCCATTCGAGCTGGTGTCCAAGCCATGGAGAACAGAAGTCAGGGTAACACAGATGCGAAAGCAAAATAAAAAACCTGCCCACCTTCCCCTCACTGGGGAGAAGGAGACAGTAACCTTCCTGCCTGTGTGGCTTATGGTTTATGTCTTTGTGGCCCTTTGCAAAGCCAGTCAGCACTAGTTAACTTTTTTAAAAATTTAATTTAATTTAATTTAATTTTATTTTATTTTAGTCATTCTTTTAGTTCTAAGTACCAAGTAACTTTCTGTAGATCAAAAGGAGAATCAGAAAAAAAGGAAGTGGAACACCATTAAATGTGTTAACACCATTAAAAGTTTTGCCAGTACTTGCAGTAGTATACTATTTAGGAAATAGCTTATTATATGGATTTCAGTAAATCCTGAAATATATATATAGATGTAAAACCCATATATATAACAAATACATTAAAATATAAAAAACATATTTACATATAAAAATGTTTGTGTGTGTGTGTAAAATACTACTGACTGGGTGGAGGGGATATATCTCAACCAGCTTTGGCCACCCAAAGGCCAGGTGTCTAATCCAAAATGACTGTTTAAATTGCCTCTATAGTCAATGAAGACCTTAGGATGGGATGAACTCCCCTACAGACTAGACAGGACTAGATTCCTTACTTTTAGACAGCTTGTTTCATGTGCAACTAGTACCGTCTGATACACACAAACAAAATGTATAAAATGGACTATTTCAGAGGAATTAATATGCCTTTTTGCATAGGGCCCTAATATATTTATGCAGGACCAGATCTTTTCAGATCAATATTGCACTGGGAATATCCTCACCAAAATCAGTGAACCTGTATATGGAGTAAGGTGCTGCCTGTCATTTGGTCCAGAGCATTCACACAGAGCAAGGCTCCAAGGCTCCAAACTGGTTTTGTGTACATGCTGTAACCTTCATGTGTTGTGAACCTGGCATCCATCCATCCATCCTTGAACACCTTCGTGCAGCAGCAGGTTACTAGTCAGCATGAGAAAGTCTGGCAGAACAGTCCTCAGGTGTCACATTTACAGCAAAGACAGAAACAGCTTTCTTAAGTAAAGGGACATCTGAGAAACAGTTTGTGTTATAGTCTGTCATCACTGTAAAAAGATAAAGATGCTCAGGGTGGTGAGTCAGAGGCCTTTCATGGGACATGAATATTATCTCCTCAGTGGAGTCAATCAGACAGCTGCTCATGAATCCTCAATTTTGCCACCTTTGGTAAAAAAGATCAAAGACAAATTAGACAATGGTTCAAAGCTACGCTGCGGGGGGTGGGGGGGTGGGTGGGGTGGGGTGGGTGGGGTGTCAGACTGGACAGTCTTAGGAAGCATTTCTTTACCAAAATGTTGGTCAGACACTGGAACAGACTTCCAAGAGAGGTAGTCAATGCCCCAAGCCTATTGGTGTTTAAGAAGCATTTGCACAATGCCCTTAATAATGTACTTTAACCTGGTCAGCCCTGAATTGTTCAGGCAGTTGGAACAGATAATTGCTGTAGGCCATCTCCAGGAAAGCAGGGCTCTGACATGCATAATGCTTGCTTGGGAAGACAAACACTGTCACTCCAAATGTCCCTCCCCTTCCTTCTTGTTCCCCCAGCTTTATATGCTGAGCATGACATCACATGGTATGGAATGTCCCTTTGGTCAGCTGGGGTCCCAGCGCTGTCCCCTCCTAACTTCTTGTGCATCCCCAGCCTCGCTGGTGGGGTGGTGTGAGGAGCAGAAAAGGCCTTGACTGTGTAAGCACTGCTCAGCAATAACTCAAACATCCCTGTTTTCAGCACAAATCCAAAATGTAGCCCCATACAAGCTATTATGAAGATAATTAACTGTATCCCAGCCAAAAGAAGCACAGGCAGTAATCACCGCTCTGTGAACAATTGCCTTCCTTCCACAGATTTTTGATGTACATTTGCAACAGTCAGTTGGAAATTTTCAGTAATCAGTAGTGAGTATTGGTGCGGATTACCTCCCAAATATTTTTGGTAAATGATTTTCTGGCCTTGAAGGACCTGAAGGGCTTTTGTGATAACTAAAAGGAAGTACTCCATTCTGATTCTTTTCTTCAAAGGGAGGGGGATTTTCCCCTTCTTTTATACAAGATACCTTTTTAATAGACAATCATTTGCCTTAGTGCTACATATAATGCTATTGTATACAAAGCATTAGTGTCTGACCTCCTCGTTAGTTATGCTAAGCAGTACAGCTGCTTTCCACTAACTGATGAAATAAAACATAATAGCTTGTTTGCCCAAGGACATTGGCTCTCTGAGTCAAAAAAAACCCAGGGAGAAGCAAAGTTTGACCTTTAGTCTAAAGTTTAGATACATGCCAGGGGTTGCTGGAGATCAGACTCCCACATGTGCTCCCACACTGCTGACTCCAGAGTCTGCCTGGCTGTGCAGCACATTGGGAACCAGGGCTGGAGATGAAGCCCTTCTTTCTCCTTCACCAAACTGTAAAGTAGTGTTGTGTGATGTGATGTGATGTGATGTAAGGAAGTAAAAATATGGTTGGAGTGTTAATGACAGCTGACGTTAAGGTTGATGAGCTGCTCTATTCTGCACACTGCTTCCCAGGCACTTGAGGAATTGACAGAGGGAATATTCATTTATAGGTGGTAGTCCCCAGAAGAGAATTTCACCAGAGCCTGAAATAAGCATTTTTTGAAGAAGGTCTAAGTAAAACTAAAAAAGACACCGCCATTGATGCCATCTGGTGCTGCCCATTAATCAGACAACTACTCTCTTTTAATTAGGGACTAGCCTTGGTACTCCTTGTTATATCAGTAGCACCACAGACACAGATGCAGAGAGCTCTTTGTATTTTAAATTCCCACTTTGGCCTCTACTACCCAATAATTTTAAAGAAAGCTAGTTTTCCACTGGGGTGTTAAATGATTTTAAACCCTTGTGGCCCTTATCCTTACTCTTCAGGTAGACTTCAATAAAAAAGATACTTAGCCATAGCAGTAAACTCAGCACTGGACATTGCAGCTACAAGGACACATTACAAACCAGTGGAAGGATTTGCTTTCCATGTTTACATGGGATGAACCCAAGACATGGGGGAAGCCTGTCCCCCAAATTCACAGCGACTGGAAAATGAGTGCTCTGAGTTCTGCTTTTTGGACTCTGGAGGTATGGATGTTCTTCAGCAAGACATTTTCAATGACAAATGGGGACAAGTCTGTCTTTCACAATTTAAAAAAAAAAAAAGTCATCACAATTACTTTGGGAGTAACCCATCACCCAGAAACAACTGCTCCGTTATTTTGGGGACTTTCTTTACTTTGTCACTGTGGTGTCAGAGATCTTCCAGCAGAGTGAGGGAGAGACCTTTCCTGGGTCCATTTTTCCAGAGGCCTCTCAGACGAAGAGGACAATTTTCCTTCTTGGCCCTCTGCCATTCCGTTAGCTGGGCTGCAGTGAGCCGTGTTTATAGTTCACATGGCTGAAGATAATCCTGACAATACACACAGTATGAGGAGAGTACAGCTGGACTGCCAGGAAAATAAAACATCGGAGGATGAAAAAGCAGAGGAGGTGGGGGTTTGGGAGCTCTGAGCTTTTCCCCCTTCAGCCAGGGTAATCAACACAGTCATAAATTAAAAATTTATTCTAAGACAACACATAAGTTACTCAGAAGTCATCATCATCACAGGGCTCTTATTCACAGAGTCCACACATATTTGGAGGGGAAAAAGCGAGTCCATGAAGGGAATTGTTATTTTTATCAGTAGTTAGTTATTATTTGTGGTCTTTCTAGATAAGAAGGCAGAACTTATTACAGTACTTATCACCAGCATTATCTGCCATTAGACACAACTGAACTGGATTATTGCTTCTATTTTTTTATTTGTTTACATTTTTCAGCCTCAGAGTAGTTACATAGAACTCAGCTCCATAGTATCCTTTTTTTTTTTGTCTTCCTAACTATGTATAAATAACTCATTAAGCAACAGCTTTTCAGCAATTAAAGAAGTTTGGTTTTGACACAGCACGAGGCCTTTGTGGCATTAAATGCGACACTAATCTTGCGTGGAAAGAAAATCCTTTTAAATTTGTCTATTCAAGTATAATAGAACATTGATACATGCTCCTCATTAATCCAGAATTGAACTTTATGATCTGAAACACTGTAGTGTCCATTAATACTGTTTTTTAATGACAGAATATAAACTCTCTAAGGTACAGAATGTACTTGATGGGTTCAAGTTCTCCTTTAAGGACAAGTTCAGTAAGTAATGTATAAGTAACTTACATTGGAAGCAAAGCTCCTAAGATCATTTAAGACAGAATTGCATAAATTTCTGTCACATTCTGTCTTTTCTCTTGATTGTCACCAGGTATGAGATCTTTCCTGCTTTTGCCTGTAAATGTTGTTTGTGCGAAAATTTGCTAGCTGGTTTGAGTGAGTGGTGTGTCTGCCTGTAGTTACTCTGCAAGTTGTTTGCTCAGGGTATTTACTGGCTTTATCATTCTGGGTTATACTGCATAATTGTAGCACCTGGACTAGATCACTGAAAAAGTTTAACAGGGTTATGTTCAAAAGCAATTAGCAGAAAAAAACCAACAACCAACCAGCCAGTAAACCAAGCACCTTGTATAATTTCAGATCAGATAAATATTTTAAAGGAATAAATACTGTGACCCTATGAAGCAAAAAGCAAAATCTCTGAGCATCTGTTCTAGAACAGGGTTTGACAAGCCCCTCATCAGCTTCAAATACCAAGTGTTGTTAACTCATACTCCCCTCCCCAAATCTCTAAGGAACAAATCCTTACCTTAAAGGTGGAATTCCCTCTTTCCCTCCACTTCCCACACACTCTTTAGTCCGGGACTATACCTGGGTATAAACTCTGGCAAGGCAAGAAATAGACACTACACAGTTACATAGTCTTTCTCATATTCATTCCCTTTAAGGACTGTTATCACATAACCTACAGCAGGCACCTTTTGTCTTTCCAGAACTTACTATAATTTTTTTTACTCCCCTGAAGGCCTGTATGCTAGATGCATAGTAGGACAAAAGGCTGAATTTATTACAGACCAAGTCACATGAAAAATAACACTCATATTAAATATAGACTGCCTTATTTCTAAAAGTGGTGCCTTTTTTTTTTTTTTAGGAAGTAACATACAGACTATGTAGAAAAGTACCATACTGTACCTGCTGTATAGGTAAGATTTTATTGCCAATTATTTGGGATAATTTGTAATTTATTAACTGGTTTATGAACTTATAAATTTCAATTGCAGTCACTGTTTCTCAGCTCAATTTTTATCTTATTCCAGGCTGCATCATTTGGATACCACTGGAATAATCAGAACACATGAAGGACAGTTTAACGTGGCCCAGGATAACTGCCCCTAGTCTGAAAGCTTTGCTTTCTGGAATTGTTTGAGAAACATGAAGAAACCCCCAAACTGAGTCTTTGGTAGTTTTCTGTCTTTCATGTCTATGGCATTTACTACTGATTTGGGTCCACAAAATTAGCATAAACTCTTTATCTGCTTGGGTGTTTTAAATAAATTTCTGTTCAAAGGACTAAAGCTGGGCGAAAAGGCAATGGGTGGCTTTTGAGCAAGAAGTGGCTGTGCCCAGGCAAGGGCCCATGGGCTAGAAATGCGCAGGAGTTGTGCCGGGAACAAAACTTGACCTTTTTATTCATTCCAGGAAAACCTTATTCATCTGCACCGCCCAAAAATGTTGCCTGTGCCTCTTTTGTTTCAGCGAGGCTGGGAAACAGGAATAAAGCAGCGGTGGGACAAAAGCTATTCTTGCAGATTTCCCAGCTCTGCTAAACCCGGGACTGACTGGAAAGCCCCCAGAGAAAGCTGGTACTCTGGAGACTCCCAGCCTGATCTGGAGGCTTCTGGAGCCTTATCCACAAGGAAAGAGGGATGTTGTGGGTCAGGAATAGCCCTTGGCATGGTATTTCTGTGCTGTCGCTTCCTGCCTGGGCTGAAGAGAAGGAAGCGCAAAGTACATGGCTTTTTTTTTTTAAGCAAGGCTCTGAGACCCCTCCTTTGATGTGCTTTGCTGCTAAAGTTCAGGAGCCAGGCAGCAGAGCTAAGGAGATTTGCCCAGGATATAAATTGCCGGCAGACGTGGCGTGGAGTCCCTTATATAGCAAGCAGCACTAAGTGGATAAAAGAGGGTGTCGGGCTTATTTCTGCACCGCTTTTCTTCAGGCTGATGCAACCAGCTCCAGGTGCCGACTTGTACCTTGTTTTCCCCTGTGGCAGAAGCAAGGGGGAAGCAAGGCTGCAGAGGATCTTTGCAGCCCTAGACAAATGCTCTGATATCTACTGATAAAAGAGGTACTTGGGAAGCGTTAAGTGTCACCATTTCTACAGCGCAACACGGAGGGCTGAAGGAGAGCTTGATGCTGTTACCTGTGCCAGAAGGGTTCAGTGGCATCTAAATTACACCAGTCAGAAATTTTTTGTATAAAATTCATGTTTTCGTACTTTCTTTCTGTTTGTTGACATCCGCACTACACCGTAACAAGATTTACCCAGAACATTACTATAATAAAACTATTACAGTTCATTTCTATGGTGCTGCTGTTAATATTTAATGGACAATGAGACAGGTGTCCCCTTTTATGAGGCAATAATGTGTTTCCTGACTGAATATAGTATGAATGCTGAAGGGATGAATAGCTTTGCCCCTTCATGGGAACGTGATTACTGCTGAGGGAAATAGGATGTCTATTGTATTCTCCAGTGTTGTCCCAGTTTATTCCTTGGGAAATCTCCCAAGCCACCTGCCAACCCAGTTTGCTGTGTTCAGCTCCCAGCTTCTGCGTCTCAGAAGCCATCCCACGAGACTTCAGCTGCTTAGCAGAGAAGCAAAGAGCAGCTACCAGATCTAGAGTGACACCAAAATGGTGCTATTTACTCTTGTCCACTTCAAAATTTATCTTTCCTAAAACTACAGCAGGGAGAACAAGCAAAGTGCCACGCTTTAGTTTTGTTCAGTTCAAAGGAGGCTGCTGGACTGGAGGGTCAGAGCATCATCTATGTCTGACACAAGTCAGTGGAGCTCCAGTGCCGGGATGTGACGGCAAAGAGTTTGCCTAATTGCATGGTACACTCAGAGCCTCCTGAAATGAAGCCAAGACGAGCATCTGTGCTAGAAATTCATCCCCATGATCAGAGTCATCTCTGTTCTGCCTCTTGTAGAATCTAAGCTTTTACTTTAGGTTTTAACTAAAAGGCTTTTGCGATTGTTCAAGGATGTTGCAGATGGTGCAAGAGGAAATGGAGCATCCTTGGACATTTTGGAGCTGAACATCTATGACGTACACATGCAGAGAAACTCAATGACCTGTGTTGTCCTGTGTATTCATATCTATGTCTGTCATAACTACAAAAAAAGAAAGCCATAATAATTTATGGTGATATAGTCCTATGTCACATGTGAACATAAGGCTCACAGCACATCCTCCTGCTTTGTGCAGTCTTACATTTCAGCCTGGACAGTATGGCATGCATGGACATTGTTATCCTCTTGTTTCTGTCCTTCCAGGTCAGATAGGGCTGATCAGCCTGACTTCTTATCCCCAGGGGCTAAGGTGTTTCACAGAGTATCCTATTTGTGAAGTCAGGAGGAGCCTAAAGAAATGGTGAACTCAAAGTTATTGACAATACCAAACATAAGACAAGGTGCCAAAGTCTTTGAGTGGCAGTAAAATGAACAATTTCTTAACAGCAGACTGTGTTAATGCAGTCACTTATACCCAGGAAAAATAGGCAGATGCTGCTGTTGATTTAAATGGCTCCATTTTTCCTGATCTATACTTGATTTCAAAATGTATAAATAACTCTACACATCACATCTCAAGTGACACAGCCCTTTGGTACATATAATACTAGGATGGGGTCTTCCCACTTAAAAATATTTTAAAGCTTACTTTTGTGGTTAAAAGTCAGGTTTTAAAAAGACTATGGATTTAAGTATATGCAGTCAAATTAAATTCTTCTCCCAGGAACCTTGGTTATGCTTAATGGTTGTGTCATTTGGAAATGGAGTTTTGGTGTATTCTCTCAGGAAGTTTTTACTGGCTGCCAATTATATAGCCTAGGTGTGGGGAAAAATAAAAAGTGCTTTATGTGGTTAGGCAATGGGTCTGGAAGAAGTCAGACAGCAGGGCACATGTGAAAAGGGGCACATCATCAAACACGGCCTTTAGATTTCAGGCAGTTCATAAACTGACTAATAACTGCTTTGATGATCTCTATCCAGCACATTTTGACCATGTCTTTTTTATCTGAGCAGCAAGTTGCTGCCTGTGTCAGCAATTTGCTACCTGCCTTGTCATTTTTTTTTACTTTATAGGGAAGCAGAGTTTCCTGTGGTCTTGTCCCTGTAAGTCTCATCCTCAGCTCAGAAAGGTGAACACTGAGTGTAGAAGAGCTATTACTTAATTTATTTAATGACTGGGATGAGGAGGAAAGCTGCTGTGTGATGTCTTCTCTTAAATTCCCTGACCTCATTTCTTTTCTGTTTCCTCTATGAACAGTTATCTCCCCCCCCAAAATGAAAATTAAAAAGAATAACCACAAACCCTAAGCTCCAAGAATCACAGTAGTAAAGATAGGAGAATGTACTCTGAACAGCATGAGTTTATAATTAAACCATTTGTCTTTTACAAAAAGTGTCTAGGCTATTCTTGTAGGATATATTACTTTTTTTATAAGCTGTATTTTATGCAGATTTCCTTCCAGTTGGAGAACTGAGAATTTAAACACAGCCAGTCCCAGCAAGTCATCTTCTTTTACTATCATTTTTATCTGGTGCATTTGGGACTATGGCAGACTGCAGTGTTCTTTCGGCTAGTGGTTAAGATCATCACTAAATGCAAATGCTCGTCATAAATAGCCACAGGACCTGCCTTTGCGAGGTGCTGAGCAGATTCAGTCCTTACCAGTATAAACCGGGAGTCTGGCAATCAGTCTACCTCTTGGGATCAGAAGGACAGAAAGGGCTGAATACTGAGCTGTGGGCATGATTTCTTCTTCCCACAGATGAAATATTCTTCAATATACCAGGTAGTTCTTACCACATTCAGAGTTTGAAATTCAGTCCACCTGAAATCACTATTCACCGCTTGTTCATTTTTCCTAAGTTCCAATGCCACAACAATCGAAGTCACTAGACCATCCACCACATTAGAGATGATGTGACACTCCAGTGTGCATTTTACATTACCTGGCACTTTCCCTGGCTGTAGCAGGGTGCCGCTCTCCCATTCTTCTCTTGGCTTTTGTAAGGACGGAGACTTTACTGTGCAAACCTTCTCAGTCAGTGTGACCCCATAAGTCAGAGTGCCTGAGTAGTGTGATTCAGTGCAGCCTCATCAAAGCCATCCAGAGAAGACATGGGCAAAGGTTTGGAGGTAGGTCAAAGCATCAGTGCTTTTCACTGTCCAAAATCCTTTTATTCTGACCATTTCAGCTCTTGCCCTGTCTTAACTTGTATCTATTGTCTCCCTGCATTCTCAGCTTACAAGTTATGAAAAACATTTTGCTGTGTTTTCTTCCCTTCTATAGCTAGCATTTCCTAATTGTCTACGTGCCTTGCATTCTCCACAGCTGGCCTCAAAGACAGTTGCAGCCCCGGATGCAGGGCTGGGTATATCGGCTATGGTCACGATTTATTTTTGGGAGGCAGGAGTATGCCCACATCTCAGCAGCTGTGAATGCTGGCATGTGCTGGGGACAGGAAAGGTTTACATTGCCTGGATTCCAGGAGACTGATTTAGAGCAACTCATTTTGAGGCAGTTGGCCAGATAAAACCCATGCTGACTGCCTCTGGAAAGCTACCATCTAAAAACAATATGGTCTCGTCTTCAGCTTTTGGGCAGTGCCTTCAAGAAAACTAGACTTTTCTTTAGGTCGTCTTTCCTGATGGGCCAAGAACAATGGGTGGACATTTGGGTTGTGTGTTTATCAGTCTTTCCAAGGTGGAGGATTCCCCTACTAATGCCAGCAGTGTCAGGCCCACTTCTCCTACCAGCACACGGGCAATCGGAGCCATAGAGCTCACCATGGAGAGGTGATTTCTGGTTTGTTTTCCTTAGGGTCAGTGTCCCCAGACCACAGTGAGACAGCAGATGATTAATTTCTGACACTTTTTGGAACGGCGACTAGCCCATAAAGCATTTTGCCCTGACCCAAACAAGGTATGATGCAATGATTAAGGGAACATTTAACACTCCCACCATCTTATTTAACAACCGTAGTAATGACAGCAACAGCAGGAGAGCTCACCCTCTCTGAGCATGCATTTCTTAGTGACATAACATATTCAAGCTTTAAAGCACCCTTGTGGTTGTGATAAATGAAACAATCCAATAAATTAAACATTGTTTGGAGAGATAGATAGCTGGGGAGTGCTGGCTGATACTTGGTTCATGTAAGAATAAAGCAGCAGCGATCCCAAAGCTTTGCTTCATGCAGAGCACCTGCTTGCTGGTGGTGGAGCGTGAGGTATTGCAACCTGCAGAAGTTGCCTTGCAGAAATCACCTCCTTCTCATCTGCTTCTGATTCCCCGCATGACAAATGCTGTCACTCCTGCACAGCTGGTAACAGACACACATCCCGAGATCGCAGGCCAGGAAAAATCTGGGTGGGACAGGATGTATTTCAGAAATGTCCGATGCAAGTAAATTGCTGAAACAACCCCTTTTTTGCCTAATGGTTTAATTAATGACTACTATGTTACTGTGTTTTACATGATGCACTGTGCTTATCAGAAGACTCCTTTTGTGAGGCAGGGACCATCCGCCCCCCTGACGGTTTACACAGATTTTTCCTCACTGGTATAAGGAGTTCAGAATGTCCCTTGTCTCGCTCCTGAACAGGCAAACTCCTGCATTCCAGCAAGAATGCAAGAACCAGAGACGAGGTGGATTTTAACCAAAACCACCTTTGTCCAGTTCTGGAGCCCATCAGCAAGAGACTGAGGGTAACTGAAGAATTCAGATAGACAGAGTGTAAGGTAACCCCATGTTACCCCAAGTGTAAGGTAACTGCTGTCTGTGACGGAGACTTTGGGCAAAAGGTGCATGGTCAACTTGCTAGTACCGAGTGAAATTTCTGGAAACCAGTGCGATCCTTAAAGGCTGTTTGTGTCCTGAGCTTTTAAGCTGTGAGGCAACAGGACCATGCGTCTATCTAGACTGCAAATAATTTGCAGCAAGAGCTGTTTTTATCACCATGCTTCAAACAACACTCAGCATATTGCTGGAACCAATTATATAAAAAAATTATATAATATGTCTTTGGGTATCTCAAATACTGTACTGAGCAGTCAGTAGTTGAAAGTTGAAAGATGCCAAAGCCAAATTTGAAAATAGAAGGAGATAAAACATTAGATAATTCAGTTGTATTGATTATAGTTTTTCATTTTTTCTGTATCAGGCTGGTAATATAGAAAGATATTTGTGTTAAAATATCATTGTTCTACAGAAGAGATGTTTTTATATTACTTTCTAAATTGTTTTTAATAACATATTATATGACATGCTGTAGTCATAACACACTGTTAAAAAACTTCTGTAGATACAACATTTACTTTTGATTAAACAAGCGTGCTGGGAGTTCAGTGTATCCCAGTGTAATCAGATGTTATTATTTTCTATTTTGGGCTACTTTAATAAAATATGAAGAATATCTTTCTTTGTTTCTAAAACGTAAGGTAAACAATTCACTCTTAAACAGTTTAATGTTGAATAGCCCATACTGTTACAGCTAAAAATAAATCATATTTCCCTATTTAAGCAAAGTTTCTTAATAATGCCAAAGTGCTAGTTCTCAAAATACAGATTACAAAGCAAGGTCCAAGATGAGCAAAGTCTTTGAACACGTACCAGATATGTCGCACTGGAGACCCTACCAGTATAAACAGATAAAAATCCATGGAGCTAAATGAGTGGAAGGTCAGGATTTTTAATCCTTTCTTATTCAAGAATTCTTTCCTGAGCATAAAAGAGAGGTGGTCTGTACTACAAGGCTGCATGTACAAGGGAAAAAAAAAGAGGGTAACAGTGAGATCAACTGGTTTCAAAGGAAAAGATGCCAGTGGGGGAGAGAAGGACAGAAGTGAACATTAAATTGTCATGGATAGAGAAGGGAAGGCAATTACTTGCTACACAAAAGGTCATCAGTGGCTGAGAAAGGCAGCACTTCTTTCTTAACATTAATTTTCACACACTTTGATGAAGATGTGTCTGCATAGAAGGGATTACAGAAGTCAGTCTCTGCTACATTTTGCAGGTTATTGATTCTTGATGCAAATCCTGTATACTTTGATTCTTGATATCCAGAAGGCATTTGACTAAGTCAAGTAGCAGGTGATGACCAAGATTGTGCCTGAAGGAGGTCAAGGAGAAATAGCGATGCCTGGGCAAAGCACCACTTTAAGATTATTAGGAACTGGTACATGAGCACAGCCCTCTGCATCCTGCCCATGGTAAAAGGAAGGTTGTCTGTATTAAGGTTACCGGGTCAAGGTGTCCTTGACGTGGATAACTTGATCACTAGCTCCTTAGCACAAAGTTCAAACTTTAATATGTATATTAACTGCATATCATATAACCTCAGTGTGGCAGAGTATCTTTATCAGAATGATTAACATTAGATCATGAGTGGTTGCTAAAAAAAGGTGCAGGAAAGATCAAAACAGTGCCCTAATTAAGCAGCACCCCCTCAAACAGATTTACAGCTTCAAGGTGACTCTTCAGTCCGTGCTCCTCTCCCCACAGCAGGGTTGTTTGCCAAAGCTTAGAGGAGAGCAATTGAAAGACAGCGATCTGCTGAGGGCCTGATTCCTGGAAGAAGAAAGAGAGGAAATTATCGTTTGCAAAAGCTGGCATACAGAGATCTTGAGCCCAAAGTGTAACCAGGCTCTCCGCAGAAGGGGGCTATTTCAGTTATGCCTATTCAAAGCCTGAGTTGAATTCCAGGCGGAGGTCCCACAGCGTGTAAAGGGCAAGCATCATGCTCAGCTGGCATGAAGGTAATAGCCTGGAGATGGAAGTAAGGAGATCATTAGCTTGTAACTGAGAAAGAAGTGAAGAGACCTGCCTATTTCTTGGAAAGGGTGCCCTTAGGGAGTTGGGAGAGGTCTCAGGAGAGACAAGATGGGTGACAGATGGGGTCAGGGAAATGTGAACTGCATCTACAGCTCATTCGAGGAACATAAGGTCACATTTATATTATTTGCTGATGAACGGTGAGATTTTACTGCACATCATGGGCAGTCTACCCTGTGCTATTAGAAATCATAAAGTAATTCAGTGCACGATAAGAGTGTAACTTGATACTTGTCAAGTCTGAAATCTCAGTCTCTGCAAAGAGTCACACCCTTCTGCGGAGACAAACTGTTGAATAATAAAAGCCTTTGGACTTGGCATTCCACGATATGTGAAATCAAGGTTAAATGTCAGTTCCTCAGTCCAAACAGTTGGGGCTGCTTGAGGTGAGGTGGTCAGTCACTGCAAGGGGGTAGGGCATGCCTCTCAGAGCCAACTGTTTCTTCCCTATTTGTTGAACCAACTTCAAGGATTCTCAGGCGAACTGAAAGCTAAAAGCTCCTACTTGAGTAGAAAGGTCTTCTCCCCCCTATTTTGTTTACCTCACTCAAAAACTTTGATTTGCATTTTAAAATAGTTGGCAACATGTAACCTTAGGAAACCACATTCCCAGTGTTCGAACATATTTTGGGGCTTTGCTAATATGATATTAAAGCCTATGAGACACACTGGCTACCATTTGGTCTGAAGGAAACAACAGATGCCAGGTAAAATAAGAATCCAGTGCTGCCAGTTGCAGGGCCTGGAGGAAATACCAGAGATGTCAATGGAGTAGATGACGGTGATAATTCTAGGCTATGTCTACACAGCTTGTCAAGAACAAATTGGGAGAGTCTGGTGCACCTCCTGCCCCTACACTCTGCATTTGTGCCACCGACTCTACTGTATTTCTCAGTCAACCTGTTAGTATCCACATTGCCTAAGAAACTCTGAGCTATAAATTGTATTTGCTTCTAGGTGAGGCATCATCATGAACCATGCATGAAGGATTTCTTAGATGTGATTTGCGGCCACAAGGGCAGATGGGATAGATGGTAGTTGCCAAGGCAGTACAATTCTGTCTGTCCTGTCTGCATGAGAGTCACAAAGCTTCTTCACATCTTCCTTCACCCACCTGCCTGCACGTCCCTCCATTCTCTCCTGGATGCTCACCTGAACACAAGTGTTGCTGGTGAAAGTGGACTGCAGTGTGCACCTGGACCATTCTAGATAGACAGTATTAGACCCTTGGTATACAGAGAGCAACTCCAGATGATTCTTTCTGCTGAGGCTTCACACTGAGAAATGGAACCACAGGTCAAATTTCTCCCCTGGTCCTGGTAGGAAGCAAGTTCCAGTGGTATTCCTCCACCAGCAAGAGAGCACACAAAAAAAAGCTGTACATGTTTTCCCCATCTCTAGGATCTCCTAGGGGATGGCACCTTATAGATAGTTGTCTCACTGTTGAGCTTTTACACCTCTGCTGCATTTTAGTTTTTGGCCTTTCCTCCTTACTTTTCTGCTAGTTTCCTCTTGCAGAGGAAGGCTTTGACTTCTCCTTCCCCAGGGTTTCCTCACTGTCCCTTCAGTTGAAGTTGAGTGCTTTACAGAAAAAATAGCCAGAACCAAGGTAGCTATAGCAACATGCGTATCATCATGTCTGAGGGAAATCTAGTCCTCATAATGGGTAATCCAATCAAGCAAACAAAGCAGATACCTAAGTAAATCTAATAAATGTATTAAAATTAATTTAAGATTAATATAACAATATAGAAATCCTTCACACAGCATGCGACAATTTTAAGTCTTCAACCTCAGCAAAGAGTCAGGCATATCACATCACCAAACTGTGTTAGAAACAAACTGTTTCTTAGAAACAAACTTCAATTGTCAATCTGAGGCTTTATACACACACGCACCCACATTCCATAGGCATATTGTATCTGCTACCTACACGCGTGGCGCTCGTGCATGTGTATGTGCTCACTAACACTTGTAAAAAGTTACGCTCCTCCTTAATCTCCATTGTCATATCAGCAGTGAAATCCTTGCAGGCCATGCTGGGGCAGAATTCGTGTCCTTCTGCTGAAGAAGCAAAGGCCTGTGGGCTTGGACAGGAGCCTTCCCTTGGCCTGCCAGCAGCACGGGGCTTCAGGCACAGCCCGAATCCAGGGATGACAAGGCAGCACATGCTGGGGTGGAGCTCCCCCTTTACAATATTGTCTTCCCACCAAACTCACAACCTCCCCTTCTCCCAGAGCTGGGAACACGCTTCCCAGCAAGTGGAGGATAAGCAGCTCCTTTTGTCTGAAAAGTAGTGAACAATTCCTAAAAGCATGAATTTACATTTTATGATTTTGGCCCTTTTTCCTCACTGCTCCTCATTCTTGGAACTTCTTCCCTCTTTTATGATCCAAGCAGCTGCCCATTTTCATTTAAATCACTCCTTGAAACACACTTTCTCTGCAAAGCCTCCGGCTACAGATGACTGGATATGGCAGAAACAGTGTTTGAATTCAGAACAAGGGTTTTGTTTGAGCAAATTGTTTGGGGAATAGCCACTTTTTATACTGCACCTGATATTCAGCAGAGTATTAGCATGCAAACAAGGATATATTATTCACTAGTCATTATTTCATTATTCTTCTGTTTAAAAGAGATCCAGTCATCTAATCACAGCACCAAGGGAATAGCAACATATCACGTCATTTAGCGTATCAATTACAGGCCTTAAATGAGGATGAGCAAATAGTCATCATGAGCCGTTTTCCAGTTTACCTATTCTCTGGGGGAAGAACAAGATTCTGTCTGCAAACAAACAAACAACCGAGCTTTTTGGGGTAATCTGTTTGCAATCAATAGCTGAAGCAAGTCTTTTTTCAACAAGACTCTGTCATGGAGAAAAACCCATTTAAAAAACAGGGGGAAAAAGTATTAATTATATAATTTCAAACCATCCCCTTTCTTGATCCGTGGATGGTGTTTTTTCTCTATATGTGTTCTAAGTTAGTTGGCTGTGCCATATGGGAAAGGTTTCTTTTCACAGTACTTGTCAATGCCGCGATCTTCCCAATAACTTTCAGCCTACAGTGAAAAGGCAGATTTTCTCAAGCTGCAGCAAAAGGCAGGGGCAGAGGAGGGGAAGAGACTCCAAGAAACATTTGGGACAGAACCTCTGCACCCTCTACACACACCTTCTCCCATGTGCCCGTGCACGCTGGCACAGGTAGGCACGGGTGCACCCTGTAGCTCCCCACGCTTCCCCAGGGCTGCTGAAAGCTGAAGATCTGGGAAGATGAGGAGCCAGCCAGGGAAACGACTGCCACAAGCCTTTTTGGACCCACGTGGAATTCCTTGCACAGAAAACCAGCCATGGATTTACGTGCTACATGCAGCAGGCCAAATAACATCGTTGCGGGAGGAATGCCCAGTTGTCTGTGTGGGCGCAGACTTTCATTCCCAAGTACCATAAATTCCTCCTCTGATCTGCCAAAATTGTGTCGATTCAATCCAAGACATCATTAACCTCGATAATCATCTTGTCCCTTTGGTCTCAAGGCTCTATTATTTTTTCATCTACTTTCCCAGTATCTGGAATCCCAGAAAAAGGATCATGCTGACTTAACTGCTCCATCAAGGACTCAGTGGATGGGAACAGCCGTCCTTTCCTGAGAAGAGCCCAGCTGAATAAAGTTAGCAGAACCATTTGACACCATTATTTGACACCAAATAATCAAGCAAATGCTGATAAGTGCCCTGTGGTGAGACAGAAACATTACGTAAAACAAACCAAAGCCTCTTGCTAAACATTTGGGTTCGCAGGTAAATATTAGGTGGCCTCATGTTGTCCATTCATAAGGTGGCACTGGCAGATCACCGTGCATGAATACAACCATTCCCCTGTGCTTCCCCTTTCCATGAAGACCTCAAGAGCCAGCTGCTGACTTTGGCCACAGCTGTGCTAGGAGAGTACTGTACCACATTGGCCCGAATTGCAAAAAGTCATTAAAGGATCGTGACTATCCCACCTTTCCAAACGGCAAATATGTGTGCGTGTGTGTGTTGTATATGAAAAATAAGGAGGGTATGAAAAAAGCTATGGAAAAGCTGAAAATCATGTCCTCAGTACAGAGTTAAGATGCAGGCTGTCTTTAGTGTAAGTACATCTTTTGTAGTTTCTTTGCTATCCAAACCTAAACCCACACTTCCCTCTGAGGAGATGAATGTTGCCACCAGTTTTGCTTGTGCACTACGAGTGATGTATGTGCTCTGTTGGGCATTGCCTTATTAGCACATCCTGCAAATTGATAACCAGTGGTGTAAAGTCCTCACCTAACATTTATAAACACTTCCTCAGAAGAAACACCAGGCACTCCAGTGCACTCAATTTTAGGAAAGCAGCTGGTCCAAAATGGTGGAGACTGTATTATTAGTCTCACTCTCCGGGGCAGGACTGATCATGCTTTCCCATGGAGAGAACAGGCAGACAGTTTAGGAGCAGCTTTGGTGTCATGCAGGAGTCTGGTTTTCACTGTACCAACAATTTGGCTGCCCAGAGAAGGGAAGGTGACCAAGCTTGGCTTCAGCCAGCTGTGCCCTGCTCTGGTGGCAAGCTGAGCTTGAGGAAAGGGTTAGAGGTACTTGGAAAGGTGAAGTGTTTTAGGGTGTGCTGGAGTGAGGGGAGATAGAAAAGTAATGCAATTGCCTTAATTGATGAAGATGAAGGCAGTAATGAATCGTTATAAGAAAAAAAATATTAATATGTAGGATTGAGGTCTATGCATTCTGAAAGGCCAAAAACCCCACAGAGATGCCCTGCAGAGCTGAGCGGTACCAGAATAGTTGCTTGTATATACAGACAGACCTAAGCTACAAAACCTCTGACCCAAGAACACGTTCCTCATCTTCAGGGCAGTGAGGTGGTGCCACCTGAGGACCGCCCCCCTCTCCCCCCTTTAATTACCAAGTGTGGAGAAAGCATATGGAAAACCTCAGGATGGGAAGGCAGAACAAAATGTCTTTGTAGAGTGCCTGTGCCAGTAATGTTGCCCTGCATCCTGCTAGGAAGCAAGCCAGGGAGCAATGCTTCAGCAAGAGGCGCTCTGAAAGCCCTGATTCAATTTGTACCCAGCTCAGCTCCACGACTGTCTCTTAGCTGCTTCAAATTACACTCTTTTTGGCAGCCCAGAAATTAAATGTTAACTCAGAGAACTGTATTAATCTCTATTAGCAAGGAGCTGGAATCTAAATAGCTTGAACCTGGGCTTTCTGGTGTGTCAACTGAAGCAACATGCATTTATCCAATCTGTAAATCAGTTTGTCTGACAGAGCAGCCAAAAGCAGGTGCCACAAAAATACAATAGTCTAAGCACAAGTGTTTATCTTGAAATTGTTTTATGACTTTTTTTAAAAAAGCCCCAAACAAACAACATTATGACAAAAGCTAGGAATTAACCTGGGATGGCTAAAATTATTAAAATAATTCAAAATTTATTTATTTTAAGCTTTTTCCCAACGTTATGAGTTACAATAGCATACTGAAGGTTTTCAGCTGCTATTGGACTGTTTCTGCAAGGGAAACTCCCTCTTTAATAGTTTTTATCTAAGAGAAAAAGCTGAATTTCTTCATTAAAATACACCATACACAGAAAATGCCTGTTTGAAATCTAAACCCATTTCTCTTGTTAGGGCAGTGGCCGGCACTACATGCTCAGAGAAAAAAAAAGGCAAGAAGTGCTAAAATGAGCAATTACTAAGGAACCTGCCCTTAGCAAAAGTTGCCTTCTAATCACTGGGCAATTTATTGTTATTTATGATCTAGAGCATAGTGATTTATATCCCTTGTAATTTGTTATTCTACTCAGCGCAACGCTTGGTGTTTGTGTTATTCATGGGCCTTTTTAAATCTTATTTCTTCACCAACCTCAATAATAGCAGCTGGGGCAGTAAGTTCCACAAGTTAATTATTGGTTGTATATAGAGTATGTTCCTTAAAAGAACTGTATTTTACCTACATTTGCCTCCTAATTTGCTTGAGTCTCTCCTGTTCCTGAACTCTGAGTATGGCCATTTCCTCTATAAAGTTCATTATTCTACTTTAAACACATCTTCAAAAACCATTAGTTGTTTGTCTCCTTTGTGAATTCCAGCCTGTGCATTCCTTTGTATGCAAACAGAGCCTTTGTGTGATGATTTGTACCACCAATATTTTCCCCATCAGCCTTGCACTGGTAGGTTCTTACCAAAGGTCTCCAGGTTGCAGAATTGCTTTGCCCTGGGAAAGTGGCCACCAGGGTGTTGGTAAACAGCAACAAAAATTCCAGAATTCTTCTTAAATTCTCTTCCTAATTAGGAAGTGAGCTCCTGAGCAGGGCTTTGGAGCAGTCACACTTGTATCATCTGCCAGAGCTGTCATGATGGGGAAATATATTGTCCCTGAAGAATTCCTGCCTGACAGTATGGACTGGAAATAGTGCTTTGATGGGGCTTTCCTCCCTCCCATGTCTCTCGCTGGAGCTGCTCCCCTGCTACTGCTTCCCCTCAGCTCTCCCACTGCCCCCTTGTGTCAGGGGTACTTTCTGCTCCCCCGCAAGGCACAGGGGGCTGGAGTCACATAGATCCAGTGCCAAAACTGCCTGTCATAGAATCATAGAATCATAGAATCATAGAATCATCTGGGCCGGAAGGGACCTCCAAAGGTCATATAGTCCGACCCCCCTGCAGTCACAGGGACACCCCCAACTAGACCAGGTTGCCCAGGGCCTCGTCGAGCCTCACCTTG
>JAOQGH010000012.1:82860447-82873065 GCA_025769975.1 Gallinago jamesoni
CCCTTTCCTCAGGGCTGCTTTCCAACACCTCGTTGCCCAGTCTGTACTGATGGCGAGGATTGTTCCGGCCCAGGTGCCCTTTCTCTGTCTCCTCCCTGGATTTCCCCAGGGGACAAAGGGGGATCACTTGAGGCTGGGGCTCACCTTCCCAGTCTAGTCCCAGCCCAGCATCACTCCAGCCTTCCTCAGCTTGCGTGGGCATTTAATTTCTCATTTAACTGTCCTGGGGGGGTGGAAAACCTTCTTCCTACTTCATTTAGCCCCTGTGCCTGACCCCAAGCCCTCTCCGACACTGCATGCCCAGCCCCTGCCCATGTCTCCAACCTCCTCCTGATGCAGAAATGCCTCATCTATGCCAGAGCATCCCTCTGCTCTTCATGGACTTGAGGAAAGGGGAGGAAAGCAGAACTGGGATTAAAACCAAGTAGACACAAATGGTACAGAACGCTGTGTTTCTTGTGTGGTTACTTCTTCCATTGCTGCTTGCAAACTTTGAGATCCCACCATGAGGAGTAAGCCTGGGCAGATGTTCCATGAAAGGGAAATCTAGTGTGACTACCCTGCCTCATTCCTTAACACGGAGGGCTGCAAAGAGCTTGGCCCTATGGTCATTTGGTTACTAAAGATGCAAGAAGTGTCACTGAAAGGTGACGGGAACAAGACTTCCTGACTCCCATTGTGTTTCCTAGTGGCTTCTCTGTTGAAAATCAACAGAGAAAGAGGTCCCCACCCTCCTCCCTCTTCCTACTTCTCTTCCCTTTCTCATCTCCCCATTCCTCTCCCATCTCCTCCACATCCTCATACCATCCCCATACCATTCACAGCTCACCTCCATCTGCATCCCACCTCCACCCCTACCCTCAGGATGCACTATGCCTGCCTGCAGTTACTACTGTCTCTACTTTGCTTCAGAAGCAGTGATTAAATAACCCATGAGTATATATTTGTGAAGGTATGCAGTAAATCAAATATCCATTTGGCCTAGACATGTCTGGTCTTCTAATTAGCTTGAAGTATTTGATGTTGACAGCTCAGGGTCTTATCATGAGTTTTGGTGTTGTGGGTTGCTTTTTTTTTTCTTTTCTGTTCTCAGCCCATCGCCTGGATATAGTGATACCATTTTGAACCCAACTTTCATTTGTGAAACCGTATGTCTGAGTCATCCTGATTGCACTGAAAGGACTCCAAAACTAGAAAAAGAACAGAGAATCTAAAATATATACTTTTAAAATAGCAGAGGTCAAAATTAAGCTCATTATTTTAGGAGAATAACCCAATGTACTTTTTAGTTACTTGGGCTGGTAAGATGAAATGTACCTCTCAATCTTGTTTCAGAAGCTCAAGTATTGTCCTGATATGATTGAATCATGCAAGAAGTACCAGTATTCAGCCAAAGTCACTGGAAACCCCAGTCCAGCAATCCTGGGAGAAAGTGAGATGGGAGGAGTTGGGGCACACTGGTGAAAAGTAACCCAGCTGCCAGGCCAGCCATGGACAGGAGCAGTGACATGGATGGATTCAAGGACAGACCCCTGTGTCAGGCCCCAGGACTCATATGGAGAGGTAGGACAGCGAGCCAAGGGTGGCTGTGCCAGGGGCATGGCACCTGTGTTTGCATGTGTGTGTGCATGTGGCAGGAGTTGTGGGTTTGCAAGAGAGCGTGTCCCTGAGGTCACTTAGGGGTAAGCCTTTTCCCTTGAGTATCAGGGGAAGAGAAGTGACAAAAGCCCCTGGCATTTAACAAGCCTGCCTTTCATTGCAGCTAAGTGCCAGAGACTCCAGGAAAAAGCCAGGAGGTTTTACTGATAGACAGGGCAAGATCTGTGCTGGCTTGGCTAGCAGGGATGAACCAATGCAAGTTGTTAGAGCAGGAGCAGACACAGGCTGCTGAGGTGGGAAAGGGAGGAGGATGGGGGACATTGCGTGAAGGAGGTGAAAGAAAGGGTCGATATAACCTAGAGCAATCAGTGCTGTGGCTTGTAAGAAGTGATGTGGTATCTGGAGGCAGGATGAAGGAGCAAGAGGAGGCTCACAGTTACCCAGCTCTTCCCTCATAGGATCACATCTCTTAGGATCAATCTATGCTGTTGGGAAAAGCCCTTTCTGGACCCTGTGATCTCCCCAAAGCCATGGGAATAATAGGGCATCCCATGATGCTGAACTGGTCTGGAAAGTGCACAGCAAGCCACGGCAACCCTGGCTGCACTGCCCAGCTAGCTGGCCCTGTCAACAGCATCAGCTGGCCTTCAGCCACATTATAGCTTGCTTGGAACAAATACCTGATAGTCATTTGGGGTGCACCTGAGCTACTGTGAAGGTGGGTACTGAGACACTTGGAGTAGGGGAGAAGCCTGCGCTGATTAGTGGGAGTGTGAGGTACAGCAGATGACCTCTTCAAAGCACAGTAATTGCAGGACCCCAGGAGATGCTGGTGGAAGACCTGTGTCATACCCCTGGCCCATACACAGCTGGGCACACTAGGCTTCCCATGGGCAGCGCTGGCATCCAGGATGTTGCAGACAGCGACCAGCTGAGAGTGGCTTAGAAGATGTAAGGCTAAAGAGGTTTCATTGATGATAATGTCCAGAACAGTTTGGTTGATACCATGGCTTGGTATCATAGACATAGAGTTACCTGGTGGGGTAAAAGTGCTCATCCACTTCTGACCCAGGATGTACTTCCTCCCCAGACCTGGGTGTAAGCTCCTGACCCCGAACAACTTCAGGGCAGTCGTTCATGTCTCTGCCTCTTCCTCAAGCTCTGTTGAGAAATAATCTTGCTGTCTTTCTGCCTTTCTAAACTACAGCTATCCATAGAGCTAATGGCATATCTCTGTAAGTGGAGCCAGCAAGGTGGCTATAGACACTGGGGCTTTGCAGGAGGCAGAGCTGCTTCATGGAGTGATGGGCTGTTGCGCCGTGTGGACAAGTTGGGTGAGAGAACAAGCCGTCAGGGCTTTGCTGGGGTGATGCAAGAGCTTGTGAAAAAACCTCACCGTGGTCCAAGAAGTCCCATGCTGTAACCAGTGTGGCCATGAATGGAGCACGATGAAGATACGTTAAAAAGCCTGTCTTGCAGATATGAGTTACAAAGAAACGTAATGAAGGATAGCTAGAAAAAACCCAGGACTGCTCTGGTGCTACAGTGCTGCAGGGAAACAGCAAGCTTGGGGGTACCACAGTTTTCTTCCTCCTAATACAATTCCTTATCCAGTGTTAGAAGGAAAGGACCCAAGCTATGACACCACTCCCTCCACCTAGAAAGAGCTCATGACAACTTTGCCAGTATTATATGTATAATTGATGAAGTATATTTGAGAGAGAAGTTCAGCCTGTTGTGTTCAGGCCAGGACAGGAAGGCTATGAACGCTGACTCAGCAGGGGTTGCCTTTACTCTGGAAGGAGAAGATTTGTCCGCACCCAGCAATTAAGATGTCATCTCTATTTGATACAGCAATCACCTCTGCAAACGCTCTACAGAGCAATTTTCCTCTACAAATGGACTTCAATCCTATTAATGTAACTATGAGAAGTTTTTCCAATATACAGTGCAAGACAGAACCTGTACAGCATGGAGGGTGACAGCACTGAGTCTTTCCCCATCAAAGAAAATACCCAGAAATCTAAAAGAAAGGCTGTACAACGTGAGCAAGCTTGACCTTTCTCCAGACAGCAGCAACAAATTACCAAGCTGAAAAAAAAAAAGAGAAGCAGTCCTTCTAAGAAGGAAAGTGAGCTCTGGAAACCAAGTAATTTAACATCCTTTAATGTCTCCAGCCAAGCTTCATATCGCTTGGAGCAGTAAGGAAAAAAAAGGGAAGAAGAAAAATCAAATCACCTTTAATTTCCATGAGGGGGTCACAGAGTTTATCATGTCCAAAGGCTTACAGCCTGGTGCAGGGGCTAAAAAAACCAGCAGGGAGCATTCTCTCAGAAAATGATACATCTTTTCCCCTTCTGTCAGGATTTTTCTTATTTAATCAGATAAAACTCCTTATTATATTCAGTATACTTAGAAAAGAAGGAAAAATATGAGATTGTGCCTTTTATTCATCTCCTTTAAGGCCTTAAAGAGAACTATAACAAAAAGTCCAGTCTACCTGCCTGACAATTTCTCTCATCTCACAAAAGATAGGAAAGCTGTTTGTGTATTTTCTTTAAATTTTAGCTCAGTAATACAGGTTGTTTCTCTCTCTTTTTTTGTCCCTTCTTCCAACTCAGACTTTCAGGCACACTTTCTGCTGAGTTAATTGATGTGAGCGCTGAGGATTTAGGGAACACCAACCACCTGTACCCTGTAGCAGAAGAGCCTCTGGAGTATCACTACCACTAGCAATGCAATCCTGCAGGTTAGCCCAAATGTTCCTAGCTTTTTGCTTATAGGCACTGAACTCCCAGCAGCTGAGAAAGAAGCTTTTTTAAAAAATACATGACCTTGCCTCTTCAGCAAATGGTGTAGAAAGCTCCCAATTCACTTCAATTGTCCTCTCAGCAGGCATGAACAAGGCTATCATAACATTACCTTACAGGTCAAAAGAATTAAGCACGCCTTTTAGGACTTCTTCATGCACTTTAGAATAATAACAGAGGGAAAAAAATTGTCTTAAGCAGAAGTTTCTATCACAGAGACATCAAAGCTTTTAAGCCTGGCCTATTGTAATACAAGATGATCCTAAAAATTGCTCCAACACAACAGCTTGTTAAGCAGGCAGGTACTTACCTGTAAGGCTAAGCAGACTAGAGAGCCCATTTCTACCACAATAGCTACCAGCTATTCTGCTGTGCAAGTATGCTCTTCAGCTACACGGCTGCAAGTGAGCTCAGAGCTCAGCATAAGGGAGAAAACACCCCTTCGGTCCTGCTGTAGCAGCTGCCTGCCATAGGGATAAGGTTTGAACTTGTAGAGGAGAGGCAGGGCTACACCTGGGAGCTCACTGTGGTTGACGATGAAGTCAATGAATGTCAATGTTTAGCCCTTTCTTTTTTTTTTTTTTTCCAGCTCTCAAGTGTTGCAGCATCTCTCCAACATTTCCAAAGGGCAGAAGAGATATGAACTGCCCGTGAACACATGTTGACTAGGCTTAAACAGGGGAAGGATGGACTGAGACAGCCTTTCTGTGGCTCTTAAGGCTGTAAACCTTAGTACTAGGAAAGTGACGATCTGTGAATGGGGTAACAGTAAGTGTGGCTTGCAGCAGGACAGCAAAAAGACCCTTTCCAGTTCTATATCCCCATGGGAAATTTTGCTTTCGAAAGGCCACAAGCTATTGACAAACACATAGGCAAGACCTGGCAAAAGGCAATGAAAGCTCATAGACCATCCCTATATAGCTGGAGCAAAATGCAACCTGTGTCACTGGCAAAACTTTTATCTAGGATCTGAAGGCAAGACTCTCAGGGGAGCTGCTTTGTGAGGCAAGCAAGTCATGGTGGGGTTTTAATTAATCACCCTGTAGTGGGGTAGGAGAGCAGGGAAGCCCCAGGTCACCAGAAGCATTTGTGGCCGTACCTTCACTAAACCCCAGCTACTGGGACTGTGGTTAGATGAGACCAAGTATGAGCAGGTCCTTACTATGCCCCTTCAACTGTCTCCTATCAAATGACCCCTTAGGACCATAATTATTGCAGAAACTGGCCCAGATCCCACCTGGCTCTAGGATTGTGTGTGTATAATGCAAGCAAATCCATCAGCAGTGAATCCATTCAATGAAGGACAGCAAGAATAGCTCTGAGGCCACCTTGAAAGGTTCCACCACACACCAGGAGACACACTGCACCAGGTAGCTCCCTGGCCTTGCTTTCTTTGTGGTTCCTCCTCCCCTCCATAGGACTTCCTTGAGCATTAGAAAAATCCCTCTAGGAAGCCTGAGCCGTCCAGGCAGCTGGAAAGACTTGCCACCTCCTTGAGGAAGAAAGTCAGGCTCATTCGACTGTTTTCCAGGAGGAGCTGGAGTTTTCTGGGCAGCTGACCTGGTTGCAACTAGGAAAAGCCAGGGAACCTGGGCGTCGAGTTTCTAAGGAAATCTTCGGTCTTCAGTTTAAAATGTGTAGCACAAGACCCAGGGATGGAGTTGGGCTCGGAGTCAAGCTCTGAAGACAAGAAAATATTTATTGATGCTTAAGCAGTATTCACAGAGGAGAGAGGGGAGCTGTGGACTCTCACTGGTTATGGGGGGCAAGCCTGGAAAGGGTGAGCACAGGGAAGCAACATGCCATGCTGTTTTAGACCTTGCTAATGCTTCTGCGTGAGCCTAGGAGCTCTGGGGACAGCAGGGTTTCAGTTGGTAGCACATTCTGGAGATTTTCAAACAAGACTTTAGTAGGTCTGTCTTGCTTATCAGCACCTCTAAGAGCTCAGGGTTCAGATAAGCACTGCAGAGGATGCATACTTAAACAAATGTCGAGAGGACTCTTACGTTTTCATTCATCATTTACAGGTCTCCTTTTTAACCTCCTTCAGAAGGTATGGACTCTGGACTGTGTATGTTCGTGAGTGTGTAACATCTTCCCCATTCCATCTGGGTTGTGATTAATTTAGATATAAGGCATTCAATATAGCTCATTCTACCTATTTATTTCAATTTCTAGATACATCACATACAACGAGTTGTTGAGGAACATGTCTGTCAGTCTATTTTCTTTCAACAGCTTAGAGAAGAGAGGAAAAGCAGCAGGAAAGAATATGTGGTGTTTCAAATAATCATAATTCTTCACTTTGACCTCCATGGACGTTTTTTTTCTTACACCTGCCAGTTTACCTTGAACCCATGGACTTAAAAAACCACATTATTAAAGGTTTTTTGTTTCTTTTTTGCTCTCAGCAATAAAAAGGTAATTGGAGGGGGAAACAATCTATTCCTCTCATGAATAATCTCCAGTGTGGGCCAGTGACTGCTCTGTGGTGAGCAGTCTGTTGACCACCGTGGTCTGACTGTGCTGGCTGTGAGGACACATGAAATTCTGAAAATCTGTGACCTCTTCCCCAAGCAGGGACACCATGAGCTCCGTTCCAGCTGCTGAGGTCTGCTCCTGCCTCCAGCATCACAGCTGGAACTGGGGCTGCCTGCGAGATGGTGGGAGCAAAGCACATTGTACCACAGCTCAGCACTGCAGCAGTGGGTGCCCAGAGTAGCTTGAAATGGTGGGACAAGCAACCTATCCCAAAGAACACAACTAGCTCAAACTGGAGTATGACTGGCTGAGCCTACTTGGGTTAAAGACGTCTTGAGGTTGCAGTCAGTAGTCTTCTACCACAGCCTAATTAGCTCCCCTTAAAGGTCCTCTATTTCTGATCTCTCTGCTTCCTCAAAGGTCCCATAAGCAGCATCACAGAATAGGGACACCAGCTTGGGGCATCATAGAAGACTTAAGTGGCTGAGCAGAATTTACTGTGGATGTAACTAAGGGCCAAAACATGACACTTCTGCTGGTGTTACCGATTCCACATGCTTTAATCATGCACTTCTGCAGCTATTCTGTGCTTAAACTGTCACTGCTGAGAATAGTCCTGGTATTACCCAAGGTTACATTTTTATCCATTTTTAATATCATACAAGACCACATGAGATTTGGAAACCTTTTCTGTAAAACTAGCTTTAGAGTTCCGTTGTCTGGCCTATCTGGATTTATTGGTGACCTTGTCATTTTGGCTACATGGTTATATAAAGATGACACGAGAATATATAGTACTTTGCCTGCCAAATTTTTGTCTCACTTTTTTGGAATGTACTTATGATTGAGGTCCTGCTCCTGCTCGTGCTAAAGCTAATAAGAGTTGTAGCATTCACTTAAGATACTCCTGTGCCCAATGGATTTATACAATCACTTGCCGAGATCTGGCAGTAAAGACAACTTAGCACCTTTAATCAATGAAGTGCCACACAAACGTGACCCACAACACCTTTATGAGTCAGCAACCCACCATAAATATCTGCAGTTTCACATCCAGGGAAGCTAGCATAGATGGGTCAAATGAATTGTCTTATTATAATAGTTATACGTTAGGAAGATCCCAAGTGCTTCCCAGGACTTAGATCTCTCCAGTGCTTAACAAATACACAGCAGTCCAGATGCCTCCTCTGCCAGGTTTCTTTTGAAGCAGTCTGAACAGGGGAGGCCAACAGAGGGGATATCCTGTGCAAACAAAGGACTGGAAACTGGGGTATGCAAGAATGAAGTGACTTGCCCAGGGTCACAGAGGAAGTCTGTGAGGAAGCAAAAATGTCCCAAGACCATCCTCTGTTCCAAAGAGGGAATCACGGCCAGAAACTGCACCGAAACCAGGAGGATTTAGATCCTGGCCACATATAGCCAGGAAATTGTGAAATTTTGTTTCCTTTGGGTGACTGTTCCAGTTTCCCAAAAATTGCCACATGCATTTTGGAAGTTGGATTGATGCCCTTTCAGCAAAACACACTAAAACCCGGGAAAGGACCAACAGAGGCTCTGAGGGCTCATTACTGCGGGACACTGTACCACAGGGGAGTTGCACCTCACCCTGGTCTGAAACCACTGATTTATAGCTTCCTCGCAAATCTCCGGCATGTCTTTACCCTCTATGGGTAACCTATTTTCTCTTCAACATGAACCAGTTATATTTGTTCTGCTGATAAAGTATTTATCTTTCTTTCTTTCTTTGACCATGTTGGCTACCCTGACCTTGCAAAAATGAGATGAAATACCACACAGGGACCTAATGATTTAAATATGAGACTCCACATTTCATCTTGAAATTCAGATGATCTTATTAAAGTGTGGAGGTAAAGCAGACAGAACTACAGCCTTTTGTGTTTGGTTGGGTACATGTATTATTTATGATGCAGAATGAATGACTGATTGCCTTGAATTTTGATATGTGAGGCAAATGAAGAAACGTTACCTCTTTATATGCAATGCTACAGGAAAGCAGTTTCTTCAAGCCTCTGATGTGGGAAAAGCTGGATTACGGCACATTTCATGTGTTTAAGCTGCAGCTGAAAGGTAAATAGGCAGAGCTGATTTAACCACAAGGACCCACAGTCATCTGTGGGGCAAATGTCTTTACATTTAACAGCACATACCAGAGCTACATTCGCCCAGTATTTGCTGATTAAAACTTCATGTAATGGCAGTGTGGTTACTGGCAAAGCAGTGACCTTCACCCCTGCAACTCAGCTTCAAGGGCCACAGAGCTCTGCAATTGAATAACAGACTCATGTCTGCAGAAGACTTCAGTCATAAAAATCAAGACACCACTCTGACTTTGATTTTCTCATAATGGCCATCAGGACAGCAGGTAAATTAATCTCTTATTATTTTTTTTTTTCCCCACTGCCAAAACGACCTCTAAATTATTAAAGGCAAAGAGAGGAAAACTGAGAATTTGTATATAGCAGGAAAGGACTCGGGTCACCAACTTGCATACTCTATCAATAATACCATAAGTAATCGTACTGTCAGCAGGTATTTAAAAGTCATTTCCACCTCATTCTTCAAGTTACCTTTCTTGACATATAAATGACATGGCTAACTCCACTTTTTAGTGCAAGTAGAGACTGTGAGACGAAGTCCTTCCCTCCCCTCCCACAGGAGTCCTGAGGGCAGGAGGTCCACTGTTTTCCAACCACTGCTATGCACAGTTCACTCATTTTTCTGTTACGTATACTGACCTGCTGAGTGTTGTCTATCTTTCTTGGATGTTTATGTAAAGCATAGAAAAAAGGCCAGAGCACCCACACAGATAGACTCGCACATACATACTCTAGTGACATGAGTTTAAATAGAACCAGAGTTTGCTAGGCATTTTAAGGTGAAAAGATTCGCATAATTCCTGACTACCTTTAAAAGTTGTATTTCTCCTTCTTTTGCTTAGCATGTACTGGCTATGAGCGATGACAAATGAATAGGTTATTCTTTCACAAGATAATAGCTTGCTGCTTGTACATAGCGCTGAGGCAATTTGGAGATGCCCACGTGTGAGCAAGGGAAGGATGCTCATTTCCAAAAACAGAGAGATACTCAGTGACACCCAAGCTGTTGCCAAAGCTTTATTCTTCTTTGGTAAAACTAACTTAGGCAGACACTGTAAAAGTAACTCTTCCTTTTGTAATGTGTTACAAAATACTGACTCTCGTGTAATCTGTCCGCTGCCTCTAGATACCAGCAAATCCATTGCCAGTCAATGCCAGGTACACGGACTATTTTACTAGCCAACAAAAGTAAATGAAAGCATCCCTCCTCCTCCTCCTCCAGATTTTGATAGCCTGATCCAGTAGAATAAAATACCTGAATAATCTCATTGACTTTCTGCAGCTTTTTGACACAGCGAGGCACTGGTCACCATGAGGGCTTTTCTGCACAGAAGGCGTACCACTGCGAAGGCTTGGCCGCACACAAAATCGTAACTATACTGGTATATTAAAACTGGTATAATTTCCCTAGGGTAGAAACTGCTATAGCAGTATAAAGATGCTTATTTATGCTGAAATTTCTATTTCCATGTAAGAAGGTGAATAAGCTGCACTGGTATAAAACATCTTTGTGCCAGTACAACAGTGTCCCCCAACTAGTGGTCAAATTGGTTTATCTATTTCAGTAAGAATTATCATACCTCTAATAGAAATAGTTGTACCAGTACAAAACCTATGAAGGGGTGAGGCCCGAGTAAAAGCTTTACAGACAGGCTCCTTTTTCCCCCCTCAATACTATAAAAACTGTCTTAATAAGTAATCTGGCTGGATTTTTTTTGAGCACTGGCTTGGACTACATTTCAGTGCTCACTGGTAAACATGGGCCAAATATTCAGTAGTTTGACAGGCAGGGAGGCTTCCTGGTGCAGTGACAGTGCTCATCGGGAATACTATAGAATCATAGAATTGTCAAGGTTGGAAGGCACCTTTAAGATCATCTAGTCCAACCACCAACTTCACTCTGATAAAAATGAACCCATCACTAAACCATGTCCCTCAGCACCACATCTACCCATCTTTTAAATACCTCCAGGGATGGTGCCTCAACTACCTTCCTGGGCAGCCCATTCCAATGCTTAATAACTCTTTCAGTGTAAATTTTTTTCCTAATATCCAACCTGAAGCTCCCCTGGTGCAATTTGAGGCCATTTTCTCTAGACCTGTTACCTGTGACTTGGGAGAAGAGACTGATCCCCCCCTCTCTACAGCCTCCTTTCAGGTAGTTGTAGAGAGCGATGAGGTCTCCCCTCAGTCTCCTCTTCCCCAGACTGAACAACCCCAGCTCCCTCAGCCTCTCCTCATAAGACTTACTCTCCAGACCCCTTTGACATCTTTGTTGCTCTTCTCTGGACACACTCCAGCACCTCAATGTCTTTTTTGTGGTAGGGGGCCCAAAACTGGACACAGTACTTGAGGTGGGGTCTCACCAGTGCCCAGTACAGGGGGATGATGACCTCTCAAGTCCTGCTCACCACACTGTTCCTGATACAGGCCAGGATGCTGTGGGCCTTCTTGGCCACCTGGGCACACTGCTGGCTCATGTTCAGCCGACAATCGACCAAGAGCCCCAGATCTTTTTCTGCCAGGCAGCTCTCCAGCCACTCTGCCCCCAGCCTGGAGCACTGCCTGGGGTTGGTGTGATTCCAGTGAAGGGCCCAGCACTTGGCCTTGTTGAACCTCATAACATGGGCCTCGGCCGATCGATCCAGACTGTCCAGATCCCTCTGCAAAGCCTTTCTTCCCTCAAGTAGAGTATTGCATTTTAATCCTTCTCATATTGGTTCTTTTCCCTTTTAAGCAGCAATCAATATTCTGTGTGGATGGGGGCCGAGCGAGGAGCCGTGCTCATGATGCTGCCCTGATCTGATCCCCGCTCCTGGGCCTGCTGCCTCCAGGGCCCGTTTGCGTTTCCCGGCCTGGCCCTGCAGCTCAGCTGGGGGGACAAGGCGGGAGAGGATGGTGCTGACAGCGTTATCCACACCCCACGGGCAGATAAAGGAGCTTCAGGAACCAGGCACACCCAAACCACACGGCATAAGCTGTTCCCTTAAAAATGTAAAACAATAATAAATAAAATGCAACCCTCATCATGCTGGAGACTGGTCTCATGATTTAGTGGGTCTGACTCGTAGTTCTTCAGCTCCAATAATTCTGCCTCACACACTTAAAAATAAAAGCTGCTCTTAGGCACAGATCAGCCAGAGCTGGGATGTATTTCTTACAAAACCAAGTTTACGCCTTCCATTTGATACTTCACTGGCAGACTCCAGCACTGGACTGGTTTGCTGTTGTGCAGAATAACACTACCTGCTCGTGGGAGAAACCTCCCCTGAAAATGGTAATGGTGGAAAACTTTCTTCTGGTTAAAGGAAAAGGTACATGAAGGGACCTGGTTGAAATTAGTTTTGAAAACTCATTCATATTGCACCCTCAGTAATGCAGCATGAGATCAGCATCCCGAGGGAAACAAGAAATCCTCACCTTTTGTTCCCAGTTTTGGGAACATGCAGCACGTTATTACCCTGGGTTGGGCTCTGTGCGGTCTGTTAGCGCCAGGAAAAACACTCTGGAAGTGAGGTACTGCATCTTGCCGGAGACCACACAAACCTATGAACCGCTATTCCGATTCAATACAATAAAAAAAGAAAAAAAAAGGGGGGTGGGGGGGGGGG
>JAOQGH010000012.1:82873165-82949111 GCA_025769975.1 Gallinago jamesoni
CCCCCCCCCCCCCCCCCCCCCCCCCCAGGACAGGCTGTCCCCAAGCCCTTTCTTTGCTTGTGCAATTACTGCACTCACCAAGTTTTGACTTGTTTTAGAATCGGGATTAAAATCCCCAGTCTTTCTACTGTGAAAAGAAGGGCAAGTTGTGAGCCGGTGCTGATGTAAGGCTTTTCCTTGAGAACAGGACTTCTCCTGTGCTGGGTCACTTGTCGGGAATTTTATTAGCCTGAAATAGTCTCCGTTGCCTCCCAGGCACAGTATGTAACACAAGATCTACTTTTTTGCAGATCGTGCCCAAATGATTTAGAATGTGCAAACGATTTAAAACGATCCATGCCCCCTCCACCCGGAGCTGCCTGCCTGGGCTGCCATCCTGTGTTTATACAGGGGCTAATAGAAAGATCCTTGTTAAAGCGCTGGGGCGCTGGTGAAGCGGCAATATCAGGAACGTTTTCCTCTCAGGTCTTCCCTTGGGGGTAGCAGGGAACGTGGCTACAGGTGGGCAGGAAGCTGTAATGGAGATATAAGCTAGTTAACAACCAGGGAACTTTTACCAGGCAGAAAATCCGTTTTAAATTTAGCAGCTGTATCCCAGCTCCCTCTTGTATTATGTGTTGTTTGGAGACATGTCTAGTTACAGATACAAGTTTGTAGGAATATTATCTAATATTTCATACTTTTAGAAGAATAAATAAAAAACACAAGGGTACATTAAGGTGTCTGGTATGAAAGTCAGCTGAGCAGCTGCTTTTCCTGTATCTCTGAAGCTTGAACTATACCATGAGAGGTTGAATTTTTTTCTTATTTGAACCAAACTTACTGTATTGGGTATACAAGCCAGGAAGTGGCATGACTTGGAGAACAGGGACAAAATATGACACAGGAGTCCCAAGCAGCAGTTTTGCCTCCACCACTAACATCTTGGGTGAACTCAGGCAAGTCACCCAACTGCTTTGCTCCCAACCTCTTCTTCTTCTGACTTTTCTAGTTTGTAAAGGTCTTTGGGGCAGGGACAGTCACTCACGTTGTGTTTGCACAGTACCGAATACAGCAGGGCTCAGGAGCTCAATTAAGGCTTGTATTTACAAATATAAGTAAATAGTAATATAAATAGAAGATGTTCTGCCTTCTCAGCATACTGCTGCTGCAGAGGATTAACCCATTCCAGAAGTCCAATGTCTTCTTGACCGCTTTAATGCCAGGTCAAGATGAATAAAACATGCTACTCATTACTTTTAAAAAGCATTTGCATAAAATATATTGCTATATTTTACTACATTTTCCTGTTATGCAAGCCCACCTTTATGTGGTAAGATTTATTGCCAGCTAAGATTTATTGACTTATTTCAGCATGGAAATGACTATTAAGATTGACCTGTCAGCAGTTTTTAATTTAATTGCTCTTTGATCCTTCAGCTTTGAACATATTTGCATTTTCAACTAAGCATCTCTTGGCAACACTTGTAGAATACGGCAGAAACAGTAGCTGAGATGTAGAGTCCTAAGGAAACCTGTGAGTTTCTCCATTTCTGGACGTGTCCTGGTATTGAATTACTGCAGATTTTCAATCTCACTTTATCCTTACAAGTGTGCTTTTGGGTGGCAATAATATTGCTCTTTGTTTTCATTCCCTAATCTTTTAATCCCTCTCTGAGCACAGAAGAGGTAGAATCTCAAAGGAGCAATTTCCAATCTGAAACCAAAACAAGATGTATCTACATCTGCCCATACTCTGTGGTCCCTGACCAAGTAAGCACACAGGTTTCAGCTACAGGGTAGGGGGATGACACCTGTGGCCACTCTGCATGGAAATGGTGTCTTATCTTGCTCCTTAAAGCAAACATTATGAGGATAGATGATTTCCACAGCATTTTTATAGAAAAACATTACACATCATCCTTCTCTGGAAAAACCCAGCAGTAATTGATATATGCAACCTAGTAAAAAACTGACTATTTGGAAAATAGGTAGAATGATCAGGACTATAAATGAGAATGAGGAAGAGGAATGGCCCTTTGCTGGAATGAAAGACCTGCTGTGATTCCCAGTTTGAACCTGAAAAAATTCTCTCTAATGACAGATGCACAGGATAAAACTAGCAAGCTTTAACTTGTATAACTGGGCTCAGAAGAACACTTTGTACGAACACTGGCCCCAGCAGCAGTAAAGCAGTAATTTTACATAACACAGAATTGTTGCTAAATTATTCATCAACACATAAAAATATAACTCTTTGCACTTCTGTACCACTGGCTATCTGCAAATTGCCTCTGACAGCTCCTTCCATAAACTGGGAAGTTTGGAACATTAGCAGTGAGGCTAATGAATGAGGGGACACATGCTGTGCAGGCAGCCAAACCGCTGCTCTGTGCTCAGTGTTGGCTCGTTAGGGAACACGCCAGGTACACCCACGACTAAGCCCGGCTGAAGGACTGAGGGTTGGATTTAATCAGTGAAGGATCTACAGTGGGGACAGCCGAGTCTGGTCTTAAGCACATTAATTGAACATGCAGACTTACTTGTTGTCTCAGGATCTCTTTGGTGACTTCCAAGATCCAGATGTATCAGTAGTTTCGGTGGACCTATGCTTACCGAGGTGTCTCCTATATGTCGTTTGCACTGTTAGGCGTTGCTGTGGACGGAAGGGCTGCAGATCTAGGTTTTTTCAGAAGGCAGATGCGTCCATTTCCCTCTCCTTTTACCATTACCTAAGGTTTAAGAAGGAGATGAAAACTGCATGGGCGACTGGCTACTGGGTACCGTAGTTGCACAAAGGCTCTATCAAAATTCACTCTCCATCTCACCTGCAGAGCCTTTGCTCATCGCCACAGTGGAAGCACTGTTTGCCACCTTGAGTACTGGCTAAATCAAATCACAGTTTAGTTTATCACAAGGCAAAAAAAACCAAACCACCAAAACACCACAACCAGTGGTGCCACCCAAACCAGAACCCTCAAGCTGTGACCCGCTTCCCCGTGCCAAGCACTATGAGGGGCTGATCCCAGCGCTTCTGACAGAAACTCCTCTGTTGAATGATGAAACAAGACAAAGGAAACCCGTGCATATTTGCACTGTGTTTGCATTGTTCCTATTGCAGTAAACACAGGTTACGATGCAGAAGGCGCTGATGTTCCACAGTCTTGTTCTTTCAATAAGGTTTCCTTTTTCAACTCCTGAATTGCCAACTGCACAGTGGTGTTTGTGCACGAATAATGTCCTCTTTCAGTCCGATGTTCAACTACAACAACACTATGCTTTGTTCAGGGGGAAACTTTTAGGGCTTCGAGCACAATAATGACCTCAGAAAAGAGACATGGCATGTACATGGTTTTATCAGTCTATAGACAAAAAAAATAAATAAGAAAAAAAGCAAAAAGAAAAGAAATTGGCATTATCTGGAGCTGGATTTGACACTGCTTCCAGCAGTGATTGTGTCAAAACTTAGTCCCTGGCTATCTGAAAGTTTCTATTTTACATGACAAAAAAAGCTACTGTTCAAAATGGAAAAGGATCCTATGGTAAAGATGCTTTTAACTATTCTTGACTTCCTGAAACAACGAAGGAGACTGTGTGTGTGTGTGCATTCCCCTATGTTTGGAGTGAGTGATGAGAAGGAACACTGGAAGTCAGCTTGTTCTTAAACTCCTTAAGTGAGAAAAACATACAATATTCCTGTTAAGTAGTTCTGTCTTTTTAAAGAACCTTCAATATTGCAAAAAATCAGAAAAGTGTTTAAACAAGAACAAAAAATCCTCAAACTGGTAGAGAAACGCAGAAGAGTGTGACTTTTACCTCTGGTAGAGCATAATGTAGCCTGTTAGTACTTAACTATATTTGTTTAACAAATACTTAATAATATTAAGTAACAATAACAACAAAAAAAAGGCACCTTTTTGCTCTCAGAAAGGTTCATCCATCTTAGCATACTTTGATGAACAACCCTGGGAATTCAACTACATGGAAACTTTCTCCAGCCAAATGAAGACATCAGCAATGAATCAAACTGGACACCCTACTCAGCAAAAAAAAAAAAAAGAAAAAAAAGAAAAAAAGAAAAGCAGATTGGAACAACATTGTACCAAATTCAGGTGAACATTACTGAAAAATCTTTGTTTCATTTTGTCTTCAAAAAAAGGAACTCCGACATTGCAAATGTCATTTTCTGCAAGTGGGGAAATGGAACCATTATGGCAGCTATAGCAAAGGTAGAGCATATTTTATTGTGTGTGCTCAAGAGCAACAAAAGGAGCAAGAATTGGAATAGTCTCATAAGCCTTAACATAAATCTCTGAGGCAAAGCATGTTGATATATATATAATGCAGATGTAACTCAACAGAGGATTAGAGATGAGTAGAGCAACATATGGACAAACGAATACTCTAAATATGTAAAAGTTGCTAATTAACTGTTGTAGAAGACAATTAATAGTCATATTGCACCAAGAAAAAACAATTTATGAATGTTTCATTCAGACAAACTGATTTAAATCAAGATTTGTGCAGATTTTTGCATTCGAATTAAACCATGATAAGGAGCACCAAAAACCAGAACTGCTTCTTTCTTTTCTGGAGATGTTAGAGGGAAAATATCACAAACTATTTTGGGGTGGTTTTTTCCCTTGCTTCACAAATGCATCTCTCCTTCTCTTCCATTTTCCTACATACCGACAAAGTGCCAATTTCTGGGTGTGATAAATGGAGCATAAATTGTGCAAATCACCTGTATGAACTGGGAAAGTTGAATCTTGCCGTGTTGGAAACTCTGTAGATTGATGGGCATGTCAAAAGGTCTTCTGGCCCAGCACTTTCCATGATCAGGATTAGCAGGCTGTCCGTACGAGGAAAAAGAACCTATAACAAAGTCCCGTAAGTCAAATAGCTCATGTAGACAGCCAGTATTATTTAAAATTAAATATCCAATCAGAACAATTTCTTGCTGGCTTTATGGTTGAGTAATATTCTGATCTCAGTAAAAAAAAAAAAAAGTCAATATAAACATGTAAAAAAGGGGAGGGAGACCTACCAATTTTGAGACATGAGCACTGAATCACAGAATTGTCAGAGTTGGAAGGGACCTCTAGAGACCATCTAGTCCAACTCCCCTGCTAAAGCAGGATTGCCTAGAGCACATCACTCAGAACTGTATCCAGGCGGGCCTTGAAGATCTCCAGAGAAGAGGACTCCACAACCTCCCTGGGCAGCCTGTTCCAGTGCTCCGATACTAGATTTCTCTAAGCCCTGAACATTGATTTATACCTGCATAAGGAATAAAAATACCAAATCCGAATTCTCCATTCAGTTTCCCTGGTGATAACCATTTTTCACCTCATTTCAATTATCTTACTCAAAAAGACAATATAAAGGACCAAATGAATTGGGTATATACAAGACGACTCCAGCTAAACTGAGGTACGAGGATGTGGGGAAAATGTAGGCTGAGAGATAGACTAGGGACAGGGGAAGCTCACTGTCCTTCAAAAAAGACACCAGTCTGCAGATGGTCCAGCTACAAATGCCGAAAAAGGACATGTCAGGGACTAACCTAAGTGGCATGTATACCTCTAGACACAGCCTATGTCTGCACTAGCTAACAGTGTGGACCAATAAGAGCATATATATAGATCAAAGTACTTGGTGCTGAGGACACCAGACACATTTCAGGGTTTTTCTTTTAACTTAGGATGAGCTCCAGCCTCTCCCACCAACTGATTGCCAATTTGTGCTGCAGCGCCTCTCCTGAATTTGTTTCATCCAGTAGGAACCCAGTTCCCTAGTCCTGAAGCATGGTAGAAGTGTGGATGAAGAGCTTCAAAAGCACTTGCCTAATACGCTCTAAAACACTGACGCGTGTTTACTTCCCAAATGAAGACACCTAAAAGCATTAATAGAAAGTTATTACACGGAGGGTCATGCCTACAACTAGACTTCATTATAAATGGGTTTATATTAAAAGTTCCATTCCTTTAGGGTCAAATTAAACTGCTACCAGCAATTCAACAGCACCCGGATGACAATGCAACAGCATACACATCTCCCATCAACAAGAGAAGGGAATGAACGCCCAGTCTAGCTTCCTGCTGTAGACAGCTGAACTCCCTCTCCATTTTTTCTTGAGCTGTGACTGAGCCAGCATTTTTTTTTGTAATTTTCTTGCTGTCACAGTGAAGGTGACATCTTATCTTGCAGCTGTTCTTAACCTTATAGCTTTTTACCCATGGGAATTTGATACTCAGAAGTTTATCCATGAATTACTCTTTTATAAACTTTAGTTCTATGCAATGCCAGCACCCAGACCCAGTCCCCTCGCATCGGAAAGCCTGGAGAACCTTATTATCCCAGAATCCAGTTCTGGATCCCTTACATTGAAAAGTGTGTACCCATACAACTTACTGCACTAAAGAGGTGTTAGTAAGGAGGGGCTATAGGCCCAGGGCCTTCAGGCAACAGTATGAGCAAGAAGAAGGAGACCGGCATGCACTGAATTCTGTCTTGTCTAACCAAGGAAACTTTGTTTGCTGCTGGTGGGACTACCTACAGCATTCAAGCTTATGAGTACTGAATTCTTTCCTGCAATATAATTTTTAACGTGTTAATATTTCTGATCTAAAGCATACTGAGAAGATTTTTAAGGCAAAAGAAGGTTAACCAGTCAACAAAGATGATCTTATTTATCCTAGGGTGCGACAGAGCACCTTAATTCTGAATATATTAGCTTCCCTAATAAGGAAATGGATCATTATCACTACTGCATTATTATCAAAATGTATATTACCCTGACATCTTGATTCTGGTTGGTGATTTCTACTGTGTTCCTTGATTATTAGTTCTGAGTCCTTTCCTGGCTTGACATTTTATATTAGATCTGAGATCAAACACAGCATATTGGTTTGCTTAAAAAAAACAGTCTTTCAAGCCATGTCAGGTTTTGGTTTTGTTTTTATTTGTGGCACTAACAGACATCAATATTTTACAATATATAATATATAGTCACATTAAACGCAGATGGCTAAATATTCTCATGCTTTCAACATTACATAGCTATACATTTTAAATTTCAGCTCAAAAAAAAGGATCTGCCACCACGCCAGTCTGTGATTATAAAAATGCAAATGTACAAACTTCCTCTTCTTCAGTTCCATTACAATATAAGAAATGTGAAAAAAGCAATTTCATTTGTCCTTTTTAAATTAATCAATTTAACAGAATATTTTCAAAATATGTACAACAACTACCAAAGTAGTTAACATTTGAAAAAGATGCTGCTATAAATACTTGTGAGACAAAATACAACAGCCATACGAACTGGACACAAAGGGCCAACTTATGCATGACCTGAACAACAGACAACAAAAGTCCTGGTTATTGATATTAACCAGCTTCATTTCATTTTGCAGAGCAGGAATGAATTCTGAATCTTGGACCTCTATGTAGTACTCTGAATCTTATTTATAACCTTCACAGTCTGTTGCAAGTAGAGATCCTTTAAGGTGTCTCAGTATTTTTAAAGTGCCATGACTGTTATTAGGGTTCAGTATATCTATGCATATTAGCATTCTATACGTCATATCCCGTAGGTAACTTTTCAATAGACACTGTCTCACAGTCATTATTGATTGCCTGCTTTCTCAGAGCTCTAACAGAGATATAAAGTTCATCTAATTTTAAAAACCAATGACTACAGCATATGAAAATTTAGGTCCTTCACAATGTACTGTAAGTTTTCTCTTGTGATTGTTTTTATAGATCTTTATTCTGGTTTTCACCCTAATTGCTTGCAGCCCTTTTCCAAATCAAATAAGAAGCAAGTAAATAGTTTGAAATAGTTACATATTTTTAACAACTTTTCAGATAGCTAGCAAAGTCTTTTCATTTTGCCGAGAAACACAATTAAGTATTAACACAGGACTGCACAGTGTTTATATTCCTATTAACCTGCCAACAAGAATAGTTTATTGGCAACCTTAAATATTCAGAGGCAAAACACAATTCCTTGGCACAGAAGCTTTACAGCAGAGCAACATATTTTCCCCTTAGAATCATTATGCAGGAACACACAGAAAATTAACTACAACTTATTTTGGCTTGTAGACAAGAGAATAAACTAAACTTCTTCATGTTTTTTTGCCACTTCAGACCTTGAATGATGATTATGGGTGCATATGGGGTTAGATTTTCCAATTACCTGTTCTTTATACATGATTCAAACGAGCAGAGGGACCTATAACAAAGAAAAACACATGATCGTTCAAGATATTTTTAAACTTCCAGCTGTTGACATTGTTAACCAAACATTCTCCTGTGGGGCTGTTTTCAAGCTTCATCTCTTCATCAGCTCCTTGAGACTACTTAAAGCTTATCTGCTTTTTTTCTAGATATATGTAGCTGCTGGTCTAATGAAAGGTTTTAACTTTCCCTGAAAAACCCACGCCTCATACATCCTTAGCTACTAAGGTTACAATTCCATGATTACTGGAACGTAGGTGATGTCTTTTTCTGTGAACTTCATTTTGTGGAATGAACAGAAATCCAGGCTGCAAGTACACAATATCTGGCAGTCAAAAACTGTTCAGTATTGGTTAGCTGTCACTGGTCATAAAAATCAATTGATGACTACTTTGCTTCCTGATTGAACGAAGGAAACTCCCAAAGGCTTTGATTCAGGAAAACACAAATGCTTATCTTCCTTCCTAGTCTTCAGGTCATCTAAGCATATGCTTAATTTTAAATACATATGCTAGGGTGCTCTTCCAAAATCAAAGTTACTTTGCTTTGATTCTATCAGAGAGATATACATTAAGGTCACCACAAAAGCTAAACAGGCATAATGTCTTTGATCAAGTTTAAACCTTCCTTTTTGGCCTTAGTACCCATGGCAGAAGCTTTATTACTGGGGAAAAAAAATAGGTCATGGTACAAATTATGAGCAAGGTGAAGAGTTCAAATTAAATTTTATCTTTCAATTCAGATAGAGTAACAGCATGCAAATGACTGCCTCTCACTGTGCATGGGAACTAGAATCACTTTATAAGCTCATTTGACTACCTGTATATCAAGCTCGGCCAACCTTTTAGTAGGGCCTCCTGCCCCATTCCAGCATACCAATGCCAACATCAACTGTGGCTTTGAGTCTGTAATCTCTGTCATTGCATCCACAGACACTGACGATAAGAAAGAGTATTTCTTCATTTACAATTATATATCTCTGATTATGTGAAAGGAATAGTTCATTGCTTGACATAAAGGTATGGAACTAGGCCATGCTTCCCTGAAGACACTCAACGTGCCATAATTCAGATCGATGCACTACTTGTTGGCAACCTACTTCAAATTATCCTAGCGTACACCAGGGACTCATTGTAATGGGTGCAGTAATTGCCTTACCTGGCTCCTTTGATTGCCAAGAAAATGATACACTGCACGTATCAAGAGTTCATGTGACTAAATGCTGATGCTGAAGACTGGCATGAAGACTTGTGGATACTGTGATAGAGCCAAATTAATTTTTAAAATCGCAGCAAGTAAATAGAAAAGGCTGCTGTAGATACAGCTCAAATCTTCATTGGAAAACACGTGAAATCTGTAGGATCTCTCTTGCACATACCATTAAAGCGGTCTAAAGAAATCATTTTACCATGAGTAAAAGCCTATTCTTCAGATATACAACTTGCCTTCCCCACCGGCACATTCCCCTGCAATATTTCTCCCAAATCCCTGGGTACATCTCTACCTAAGATGAGAAGGTGGCATATAAGCAAAGGCAATTTTTATAGCTTCTCTTTGTTGGGTAAGATTTTCAATCCTGCATGGGCTTGTGCTGCAACTATACCTACAGCTAGACATCTAATGGGTTATTTGCATGTATAGTTACGTTTTTTTCCACAGATAATCATGGTAAATCCCAAGGCAAGTTACGCAGACACAAAAATACACAGGCATTATATAAAGAATTTGTGAAATCTAGCTAGGTTATTTTGCATTTTCTGTGATAGAAATAAAAAGTTGTGTGAAATTGCGACAAAAGTTGCTTGATACAATTTAAGGAAAACACAGGTTCGCTTTTAATACCAGGAGCTCTGATGGTACAGCTCAATGACCTGAGTTTCACTCACCAGAATTAGCCAAAATTTGGTCTCAGATCAGCTGTTTATTTTCTGGATCAACTGATTCTCCTTCATACAGGAGACAGACCACATGGCTGGGAAGCAGGCGCCTCGCTAGTGAGACATACTCATTTCTCAAATCAATTAACCACCACCAAAGGCACTAGGTCACTGGTTGGTGGCTTTACTTGATGGCATCTCCCTGACTTGCTGTTATACTCTGGATGTGTTAAACTGCTGCCAGGTTCCTGAACAGACCATTTTGAAAACTGAAGAAAAAAGGTTACTTCTTGCACATAGTCAGGTCTTTTCCAGTTCGGTAGGTTTACCCTTTTCCAGTAACATGTCTGTGTCTCCGTTTCCTTTGGGTAGGATCTGTAGTCTAACCACTTTCTGGCAGATCTCTGAACTGCAATGCAGCGGGGATGAACCATTTTACTGAGCAGGCCCAACCGGGCTTGGCATCCACAAGAATTTTCCTTCAGTAGCCTGTGGACAGCAACCGTGCACAATGAAACAGAAGCTGTTTCTTCAAAACAACGTATGATTTATTTGCCAAAACAGGCATAGTACTCCAAGAAATGGATTAAAGACCATCCAGGAGACCTATGTGCACACTGTCTTACCTATACTTGGCATTTCCCTCAAGTACCTATTTTTCCCTGGTTTATTTTGGCTGACCCAATTGCAGCCTGTGTGGTGCAGACCCTGACTCTCAGCAAGGCAAGGTCAGCCTGCAGCAATTTCTCTCCTCCCTTCCTGCACAGTGGATCTTTTAACCTTAAAGTTCATGACTTCAGCAAACAGCTGTGTAATCAGGGGTGAAGTGGAGGAGTTGCCTTTTCACAGATATTAATAAACCTCAAATGTTTGTTGGGATGTTTGTTATCTAGGCAATTCGTTGGTTTTTACGTTTCGTTTCCCTAACAGTCCTGTTTGATCTACTTCCATTGCAAATAACCCCTCATAAATAAGCACAAATAGAGTCCTACATAACTAAGCAATGCAGATTCTTCCCAGTTCCACACAATATTAGCTACATCAATGACTTCACCATCAGAAACCCTTGTCCCAGAAAACTTTGAGGAGACAATAGAAAAGACAACAGATGCAATTACTTATCTGAACTACCTACTCTGCTGTCTAGTTGCTGCAACCAACATCTTCTAGAAAGCAAAGCCAAAAATAGCTCTGTGCTCACATGTCCAAATCATGATGCCATAGATCTTTGACAGAGGAGGCAAAATAAAGAAAAATGTTTGCTTCAGCTCTATCACAAAACCACTGCCAGCCCCTGCCTCCAAAAACCTCAGTGTTCCTTGGAGACATTCTTCAGCTCTCATTTAATGCAGCAAACTAGAAGAGATATTAATACGTACTGGATAGAAAGTCTTTGAGAAATCTGACAACATTTTTACTTTTATTAGGTATCAAGGGCATAAGATCTCAGAAGTCAAAGTGATACGATGTCTTTGGCATATACAAGACTTAGCTTGCATATCCAATATCTGAAAGGACAGCACAGTAATATGAAAATCCTACTCTGTCTTGTGCAAAACACTGCTATCCCTTTATCTTCACAAAAGACCTATAATAAGAGATGTACTCTTTTGTCATTTCAATGTCAAAACTCCCCAAAATTACTCTGTCTTGAAAAGGAGAGAAGACAGGCACAGTATTCAGCAGAAAACATCAGTATATCCAGCTTGCTTTCATGGCCTTCAATGACTATCCAACTATTTTGAAATAAATCACCAAGGATAAAGACTTGTTTTAACGAGTACAGCTATGGAAGATGGAAGAACAAGGAATTTCAAAAGATCTAGAGAACAACTGCATGAAGTATTCTTGAATGTCCAAATCCTGTGTTTTTTTCTGTAAAATGGTGAAGTGGGGAAATGAAGGCCTGATCTGGACTATTATTTCTTCGTATTTTGTAGTCTTAGAATCACAGAATATCTCAAGTTGGAAGACACCCATAAGGATAAATGAGTCCAACTCCCTACTCCTCACAGGACTACCTAAAACTAAAACATATGCCTAAGCATTATCCAGATGCTCCCGCAACTCTGACAGGCTTGGTGCAGTGACCATTTCCCTGGGGAGCCTGTTCCAGTGACCGATCACCCTCTCAGTGAAAACCTTTTCCTAATGTCCAATCTGAACTTCCCCAGACACAGATTCATTCCATTTCCTTGTGTCCTATTGCTGGTCACCAGAAAGAGGAGATCAGCACCTCCTCTGCTGCCCTCCTTAAGGAAGCTGTAGACTGAAGCTAAGAGAGCCCTCGCTCTCTCTAAGCTGAACAAGCCAAGTGACCTCAGCTACTCGTCATAGGAGTATGCATAATATAGATGTAATTTTTCACATCCAAGATAGCTGCACATTCAAATTTCTCTTTGCATGCTGATGTAAAGTTCCCTGAAACACTGATTTGTTTGTGCCATTTCTACGATTCTGTGGAATTTCTGTTTTATCAGAAAGAAACAAGATTTTTTGGGCTACTTTTTAATCTTAAAATTTGAATGTGATTTTTTGAATTACTTTAAAGAGGTTAAGTAAGCAAGGTTACAGCCTGTTGGCATCAGCTAAATCATGTGTTGGGAAAACTACATCTGCTTTTGTACATTACCTAAAGTCCTTGGATCAAAGTCTATTCTTGGATACTGCATTATAATATTAGGATGACTCCACTAAGGAAACTGATCTGCTTCTCTTTACCAAGAAATGAAGGTTTTTCCTAACTCAAGGTTAGGAAGAACAAATTTTGATTGAAGAGATAAGTGAACTTACTCCAAAGATCATATCTGGGCAATTAAGCATTAAGCCATCTGGGAACTGACTGACACATAGCTGACCACAGAAGTGAAATATACATCATCTAATTAATAAAGTTCAGACAGACATTAAAATGACCTCACAGTTTTACTGACAGCTCTCAGCACGTGCAATCAAGGTGTAAGTGTTGGGAATGAAGGTCTAGGACACACTACTGAAAGTAGGAGAGAATACTTATCTCTAAATTTGCTTCAGGGTCTCATACCTGATCTTTCCTAGATTCACTGTATCTAAAGCACATTCAGTATTATCTCAGATCCACATGAACGAAAAGGGCACAAAAATGCTTTCTGAAATTACATTCATGCTCTTGATGTTCTCTTTAAAAAAAAAAAAGTATTGACTATTCATATGGTTGCATACATGCACCGGCATATTTTAGTCTTAATACTATGTTTTAATAGCTGTTCAAAGGTTTGAAATATACTCCTGATCTTTGATTCAATTAGAGAAAACAGTGCATGTACCTTCTTCTGTTGGAAGAAAGAAATGTGTGGTTAGAACAGCTTATAAATGGGCCTCAAAGCACAGCAAGCCTAAGTTGTTTCATCCACAATAAAATAAAAAAATACATTTACCTTTTTTAACTTTGCTGCTCCAGCACCAGAGCGAATGGCCTCCATTAGGGCTTGCCTCGCATCCCCAGGGTTACCTGTAGCTGTGGCAGAGGGTTTAGGAGCTGCCACTGACAGCTGAATGGGAGGAGGTGGTGGCGGTGGCTGGGCAGGGGCAGGTGGAATACAAAGCTGCTTTTCCTGAGGGTCTTTTGCCTTCTGCAAGGACAGTTCTGCGTTCCTAAAACTCTGCAGCTCCTCGGAGGCCAATGAGGAGATCTGTTCATGATGCAGTTGAAAGGAGGTAATTAATATCAAGCATGACTAAACTGTAATTATTTGACATTTGATGCACTTTCAGTACCCCGATTTCCCTTTGCTTGAATGATGTAAAACACATAGAACTTTTGTTTGCTCATGGGGTTGAGCATCTGTTACTACTCACTCACATCACTCAGCTGGGCTGATTACAAGCATCAAGGATTTGGCATTGACTTTGTCTCAGAAACTCATTCTTTATTGACTGTGAGCTCCAGCATTCTGTAACTCCTCTTGGTATATAAGGTTAGAGAAAGAGTTGGATTTAGTGTTCATCTGGAAACAACCACAAGGGTTTTGGAATCAGGAAGATATATTAAGGCTGCAGTAGCCACCCAGGAATCTCGTTACATTTTGCAGTCTGTGCTGCACAGAAATAATCTCAGATGGCAAGGAGGCTCTTCTAGATCTGAACTCTTAGACGTGGCTTTATTGAAAAAAATGTGGTTAAACCTAAAGTTTCCAGCTATACTTAAAACAAACAAACAAACAAACCCAACCAAAATAAAATAGGACCAGAGAGAACTACACAAAAGCACTGAGAACAAAATCAATTGCTTGGTCTTCCAAATGTGTTTCTGTGGAATTTCTGAAACTGCAATTTCTTCACAAATTACCAGCTTGGAAACTTATCCTACTTTAAATGAAGGCAGGGGAAAGAGGCAATCTGTCAGCTTAAGTCAGCTTTTTCGCCAACTGTCTCAACCAATACTTTTGCCGTTAACAACATTATTAGTAATAATCTTGGTAAATTGTTAGTAATTAAAATGATTTGGCAATTATTAGGAAATTCAGTATCATGTGCCAAATGGAAGGTTTTCAAGCAGATGCATTAACATTGCTTTCTCAGAGAAACTGAGGCACAAAATTTCTCTACTGAAAAATGAAAGGATTCATCTCCCATCAGATAATCCACATTCAGAGAATTCCTATATTCTATTCCTTCACTGTACACACACACACGCAATATATGGGAATAATGTCACATCAGATAAAACATGAACATTTGAGATAACATGAAAAGGACAACCCTTTCATCACAGCACATCTATATCTTGCCCTGTACACATACAAACACAGTGCTTTAGCTAGCACAGGTGACATAGTGTGAAAAAAAGTATACGGTTTCTAGGCAGCTTCCTTTAAAATGATGGCAAAAGCTTCTCTGCTGGAGGAAAGTATTCCAAAAGTCTCTGTGATAATATACCACAACTTCATTGTCAGAGCCCCTTTCACACAAATTTACATTTATTCCCAATGAATGCAGAACATAGTTAAGTATGTGTGAAGATGGCTGCTGCCCTGCACGTCCTGCTGTCAGGCTCAGAGGAGGCTCTACCTTACCTGCAGCAAAGGCAGTAAGATATTTGAGGGACGAAGTAATTGCCTAACACAGATAAGAGATTCTTTCTAATGCCAGCTATCTGGATATGTGCTAATGGCCTGAGTCATTGCACGAGGGAAATGAGAGCCCCCTTGCCAAATATACATTCTTGGCTGGATTAATGAACTGAGTGAAAACTAAGGCTAGAACAATGCAGGTTTTGGCTATTAGAAGTAAGAGATGCTTTAACGATTAGGTAAATCTTTCAGATGGAAGGAATCATCCTACTGTGGTGAAAGTTGATGTTCCATCAACATTAATTACTTGCATACAAGTTCCATGCACCAGCTCATGTTAACAGACAAACAATGCACAAAGAAGCCCTACTGTGTAACTGGGATTGGACGCATACAGTAGGGAATGCAAATATATCAATCTAACTGCATATTCCTAAAGTACAACCCCCCCCAACTGTGAAAATGATGAATATTTGATGTCTTCTATGTACACTCCCTGTAATTTGTTTGGATTTCTATGTGCTGATTTCTCGGGTAAAAGCACACCATTTGAACAAGTGTTAAATTTTATAGCAGAGGATTGGACCCAACATGCTATCTGTGTAAAAGTCAGATCTGGTCTTGTGTCATATTATTTTCCCCTCAACTTTTCCCTTTGGAGCAGAACGTTTAGTTTGTGGCGTATCTGGGTTTATTCAAAACACCCAACAGGAACAGACTGCACTTAAAAGACCACTTACCATCTCAATTTCTTACCTTTTTCAGCTTTGAGGTGCCACTGTGGCCTCTAATTGCTGCTAGTAGGGCTGAGCGCTCATTCTCTGGCTCAACATACGAGGGTTTCCTATGATTGCCATTTAACGCAATGTTTGAAACCTAGAACATAAAAAGAATAAACCTCACATTGTTATTAGATATTTACTTAGAGATAGTTTGGAAACACTATTAAAAATATTTTTGGCACTTGTACCAGAATGCAAGCTATGGAGACTAATCTGTCTTCTTTTGGGTTTGCTTTTACAACCCACACTCTCACTCAACATAAGGGTATGTGTAGATAGTAACGCCATGCTTTCAGATGCAGTCTCATATCTCCTGAGCATGAAGTGATTGGCAAATTAGTAGCACATAGTAGCACAAAATGCAGATTTCTTTCATTGTAGGTATTTAAAAATTTTCTTCATGCTGTGTGTTCCTGTTTTTACATAACACACTGAAATCCGGGTTCAGCCCATAGGCTAACCTCAATTATCTGTCCTTTATGGTGCATCTCTGCCTCCTCTGGCCAGTGCAGCAGCAATGGTGTTGCATAATATACAGGCTGTGCAGAATAAGCAGTGGCGTGGTCTGTATTTTGCCATTATAAATTTTTCAAATGCCTTGTGTACTCCATCTCACCAGCCACTGTACCAGTTATAAAACCTCTAGTGTCTGACCGGGTGAATATAAGGCTCTGCCATCTGAGCAGGCTAAAAAAAGTCTCCACTTTACCTTTCTGAGTTTCTCCTTTCCCCCTGCTGTTTGAATGGCTTCCATCAGGGCACTGTGCAGTGATGTGTCTTTTGGAATTGGTTTCTGGATGACAGGTTTGAACTTCTTCTTTGGTCCAAAGATATTGGTCTGCACGTTAACATCCAGTTCACTGATAGCATCCGAATCATCAGGTTTTTCCTCCTGTTCTGACTCTGCATTTGATGCTGCACCATTTAGCTCAGATGAAGCTTTAAGTGAACTAACTTGTACACCATTAGCAGGAGGCCATTTAGTGAAGCGCAGAGACAAGCTGAGAGAGGATGGGACTCCTTGGAGATCAGGAGACTTGAGAGATGAGGCTGAACTAGCATGGGTCAAAGCCTCACATTTCTGGTCAAAGAGAGGATGTGTCTTTTTCTCTGCTATACTTTGTTTGCTGTTTAAACCATGATCATCTTCTGCACTGTTGTTATCCTTTGAAGAGGATTTAGTAACTGGGACACTGGCATTCTTTTTATAGAAACTCAGAGGACTTGCTTGATTTGGTGTCCTGATGTTAACTACTTTGCTTTCTCCGCCAGAATTATCACTAGATGTAAACCTGTGAGATGTTTTTTGATTGCAAGTAAAAATATTTGAAAGTGCTTCTCTTGTTTCTGCTGATTCTGTTTCCACAGGGCTATATTTGGCCACAATAATGCATCTTTTCGGTGAAACTTCTGCTTCAGTTTTAAGCTCTCCTGCCCCTTGCTTATTTTCATCTTTCTCAGGATGTTCCATAGTGTCAGACTTAAAGGTAGTTATGTTGATGTGTCTCGCGATGGCAGAGGCAACATACTGACTTGAAGTTCTCCTTTGTGGCATTACAAAGGGAAGCTCCAGCTTGTCCTTATTAATGGCTGAGGCCACTGATGGTGTTACCTGAGACTGTGTAACTGGGAGAGGTGGTCTGGTCCTTTCATTCTCAGACTGTCTTTCCGCTGCCTGGGCAGTAACAGTTTGTGGTGCTACAGGTTTTGGAGCTGCAAGACAGACAGGTTTGTGTTCATGTTTTATAGCAAAGGTGAGTTTAGAGTTTGTGGTGCCTACTGACTTTTTGGGAAGATGCTCAGCAGAGTCATCACTTTGCTTTTCCATAGAACTTGACCTCCAGAATGCCTTCACTTTCCCAAGACGAATTTCCTCACTTTCGTCAGTAGAGGTACCTGGCATGTCCTTACTGACACCAGTGTTTGGGCCTATAAGGTTACCTAGTTCATCTATCTTAATGGCACCACTGGAGAATGAAACTCCTCTATCAAAATGTTTTACTTCAGGTTTGGGAGGGACAACTTTAAAGGTTGTCAAACCTATTTTAGGTTCATAGTTTGTTCCTGAATTCTGGGCACGATGACACCATGTGGGTGTTGATGGGACTTCTTCTACTTCCATTTTTTTTGCTGGTGGCCATTTGATTTCTAATTCTGATTTACTTTTTTTCAGAGATCTTTCCCTGTTACTATATTCATTAAATGGATTTATCTTGTCTTTTCCTGTACTGATTTCAGCTGCGGCCTTGGAGTGAGATGGAGTCAGCTTAGATTTACATTCCTCAGACTTCACACCATGTTTGGAAGGAGCGTCCAGTCGTAAGTTCTTTTCACTTCTTTTTTCGAAGGAAGATGTGAGAGATTCAAACATATCTCTTCTCTGTTCCACAGGCAAATGACTGAATTCGTTTTCAGATGGTTGCTGATATATTAGATCCTTGGATATACATACTCTAGCATCTGTGTGTCCCTTATCAAAAGAACCTGCATTGTTATTTTTATTTGTGAAGTTCCCTTTATTAACAGAGTCAGCTGAGATATTTTGTGAAACCCTTATCTCTGTCTCTTGATTTCCTGAGTTAGAGATGCTAACTTCTGGAGCATCATCTATGATTGTTACTGGAACAGAAATGGAAACATCTTGGGCAGCCTCAACTTTTCTTGTTTGTGGGCTCAACACTTCATTGATGTACTCGGAGTCAGAGTTACGTATACCATCTGCTGCTGCAAAATACACATACATATAGGCACCATTTAGGCAGTAAGACTTTAAATTACACAAACAGCCAGTACAAGTTTAAGCAGATCAGGTATTTTAGTTACACTAAAACTAACAGGAGTATATCTATGTCTGTATTACAAGAAAGGAGAGGTCTGGGTCCTTTTATTGTCTGGTTACTGATTACGATCAGTCAAATATTCCTGCAGTCCTCCTGCTTCAGCCAGTGGGAAACATACAAATGCAGCTGAAAGCAGAATTTAATCTATTGTTCATACCTTATCTTTGACTAACTTCTCTCAGTGATAAACATTTCACCACATGACTCCAAAGGAGAAACATTTCTGAGAAACAACGAACAACTCCAAATTATGTTTCCCAGACTTGGTTTGTAATAACAGCCCAGCTGAAGGATTTCCTTGAGCAAGCAAACAAAGAAACAGTACTTGTATTTTTTCTCCATTCTTCTCACCCTTCATTACCCCAGAAACCTCATTGTGCAAGAAGCTTAACTCTCCTCTCAAATTTGCTGGTGCAAATCAAGGGTTACAACACAGAAGCTAAGAAATTGCAGTGTTAGAGAACTCCCAGAAATTACATCAGAATCAAGTCCACTGCAGAAGTACTGAAATAAAGATGGGAGGTTTTTAAAAAGTATTCAATGTCATTTCGTGACAAAACACTAATAGAGAAATATTTATGTACAGTAGGAAAAAGAGGAGCACAATATGGCATTTTATCTCTTCCCGCTGTTTCTTTTCATGTTTTTTTTATTTATTTTTAACTTTAAAATATGTCTGCTAATGCAGAGGAGGTATTAGGTACAAAAATGTCCCCTCCTTCTCCACCTCATTATGATATAACACAAAACAGAGGCATTGTTCATTAAACAGAGCTAAATTCACAACTGATTTAGCTTCACTGAAGTAAATGAAATTGTATCAAATTTGGCCCATAAAACGTGTCCATAAACTGCTCTTCATCTCTTTTTGGTAGCAGACACTGAAATACAATGACAATCTGATAAGCAGCTTGAAAAATACTCAGTGCAAATCTATAAAGAGCAGCTGCCCCGGAAGCAAAGGGAGAGCAGCCACTTTGGGGTGACCACATTCTGCCTCAGACCTGTGAGTTGCTCCCAGTGATCTTAGTGAGAAATGTGCAGATGTCTCAGAGTACAGTTTGACTCTGCACCTCCTGGCTCTGCCTCTCTTTTTTGTACTTCAGAGGTAACACACTTCCCTACCTTCTAAATCTTCATCCAGGCCAGCCAAAGTCTGCTGGAGTTGTGCAGCAATGAATATATCCTCATTCTCACGCTTAGCTGAAACAATTTCTTCATCTATCCTGCTAAACGAAAGAAACAAAAAGGTTGTGTGTCCCCTGTTTTCGCTTTTTACCATTGCTCTGAAAGACATCATCATTTTAGCCCCTCTGGTTCCACTGGGGGTCTGAAACTCATTCCTCAATGTAAGAAAAATATTCAGCCTTAGAGACATAGACCACCACACTGAGACACCCACACCTAGGAATGGTCCTGCGGTGCCTGGGATACTCAGTGTGCTGGTGATCAAAAAATTAGGATTAATAAAGCCTGTTGCAAAGAAATGGTCTGGCTACACTGTGATGTATGTATTTCAGCTGGGCTGCAGAAAAGCAGCGTATGCCAAGACAAAGGTTTTGCACATGCATACAATTTTAAAGACCACTAGCCATCCTGTGTACACACTGTGCCAATATATCTGCACCCTAATTAAATAAAAGTTGTATGGCAATGAAAAATAAATACAGTTAAGTACTGTTAGACAATCACTCTACATCCTGAGGGGAGGGAGGGAGTGAGGGAGTGAAATAGGAAAGACGAACTAATCCCTTGAGAGCTGTTTCTAATAAAATATATCAAGGAGCCTGGTTTTGCCAGAAAATAACTCCATGGCTTTTGATGAAGTTGTACAATGATCTAAAACAAGGCTGAAATCAGAACCAATGCCAAGTGTTGTCTTGGCTTATTAGAAGAAAAAGAAGATGAAGCTAAGAAAAATCCTAACAAAAAATAATGAAAATTTAAAAAATACACTTGTCAACCTGTTACAAAACAGACCTTCTGTTTCTTTTGAAGAAAAATCTTTACCATCAGAGCTTTTCTATCTAAGTCATTGAAGCTAGGATTTCACATTGGGCAATTCATTTTTTTCCAGCCACCTGTTCCTCACTATTAAGTTATTGCTGTCTGTGATACTGTATCTAAATTTTGCCCTTGCGATCACCCTATTGAAAAAATAATTTTTCATTCTAGTCACACCTAAACTAACTCTGGTCAGGTGAAGCAGATTTGCCCTTTTCAAGATCAAACCCTTAATATCACAGCTACTGTAACAGATGACATATTTTTTTGGTAGTTTACCGAACACTAGTTGAAAAATGCCATTTTCTGCTGCCCTGTGAGATAATAATCTGAATAAAAACTCAGGTGTGTTTTCTGACATTGATTTAAATGATATGTCTAACACCACAGATTTCTTTTTTGCTATTTTACTGTTTCATTTTTCCTGTGCAGGAGCAACTGAAAGCACATGTTGAAGCATCAGGTCTTTTATTCTACTTTATATTTATTTATTTATTTTGCATTTACCTTTCTTTATCTCTTTTGCAGCAGTCCTGGAACCCAATTCTTCTACTTGCACCTAAACTATCTTGCACTTATAAAGCTGAGTTAATGTGTGTGTGATCAATGAAAACAGCAAACACATCTGCAAGGAAGCCTTCCAAAACTTTTTTCAGATACACATACTTTTTCCTAAACAGGGATAAATTCAAGGTGGCAAAGCTACATATGTGCCTAAGTGGTTTCCTAAACTGGAATCTAAGACAGAAATACATATCGGTTGTTTAAATACAGAGGAAGAGGCACAGTGCTCTGTGACTGAATACAATTTCTTCCAACATTTGCCATTGGGCTGAGCTTTGTCAGGCCCTGAATGTCCCCAGAAGCCAATGCGAACTGACGATGCTCAGGCCCAGCACCCACACTGGAAGACTTGTGGTAAACTGACTTTCCCCCCTGCTGGATTTAGAGAAGGGTGGCACAAATCAGTCGAAATCTCCAGGAGAGGCAACTGGTGCTGTAAAACTGCAATCCTACTGTACCATGAAGCACGCACACGTACAGACACACACAAATCAATGAGACCACAACCTGAAAAAATATTTAAGCTTACTGCAGCATTTGGATTGGGACAGAAGTCTGGCAAAGAAAAAGCTTAACTTGAAGGTGGCAAAAAGAATGAACCAACTGAATTTCATATTGGTTTTGCAGAGGAAATTTTTCCAAAATTAATAAAAATTACTTGTTCTCCTCCGAGTGTATTTTGAACCATGTATTTGCAAACTCAGCGAGAGCATTTTTGCTGAGAGACTCATTCAAACTGCACCAGCTAAGCAACAGGTCTATCCAGCATGGGAGGATAGACCTGAAAGATAGAATTGCTTTCTCCTTTACAAAGCTGGTCTTGCGGGACTGCTGTCCACAGCTGGAAGCAAATTACTAACACACATTAAAATTCTTTCTCTAAGGTACTGTGAAGAAGTTGTTTCCAAACCCTGCAAAGAAGAATGTGTAAGGCCATATCTATTAGAGAATAAGACCTAATTTCACGAAAGCCATGCCAGCTCACCGTCTTTCTGGTATCTGATTGTATCTTTCTGTCTATTGCCCAACTGTTCTACAATATAGCCAAAATCTGTACTACTATGGTTGTCCGTGATGGACTTTCTCCAGGAAATAATGGAAACTATTGGCTTGGGAATTTTATGGGTAATTTATCTAGGAAAACATATTTGGGACTGGAATAGGGATTGATGCACGCCAAACATACAGCATGGGTCCACTGCACCGACCAGCTCTTTTCTCATGTCAATCAATGGGAATCTTTCAATGACTCTTGTAGCAAAATTATCTTCTCCTTGATGGATACAACAGTCAGCAGAGGTCTCCCATTATCCACTGTGCACTTATGCAGTGATTATACATAAATTGCTTCTCCATCTTGCCTTCAATCTCCTTATCTAAACAACTGGGATAATATACAATTCACAGATTATTTTTTTTTCTGAAGGAAAGAGAACAATGCACTAAAAATGAAAGGATTCCTATTTACTTTTACAGAGGGAACTTCAGAAAAAAGCAGATCTTTTATTATGCATTTCCAGATTCCTAAGAGAGCTATTGTTCAATACATCTCCAAATTCACCTACAAAGCAAGCTAGAAGGTACAGATTAATCACAGGGCTCTTAAAATTCTTAGCATTGGGAATTTAAAATGCGATACATGTTTTGTGAGTTTCCAGTAGCTCACATGATTTATAAATCCGCCTAAGAGGACTCTTTCTCACAACATATTTGGGAATGGAAAACAAAAGAGCCTCTAATTTATTTTTTTTTCACAGCCTTCTTTCCTTCTAATCCTATACACTTTTCTTTTGTTGATGGCACTGTTCTGGCTAGAATCCAAGAAAAATATGACTTATTCCGATACCATGTTTTTTATGTTATGGATAAACATTACCAGTGGTATTTTCTCACACACTTTTTATTTTTTGACTTAGGGAAGAACCTGATAACCTTTACAGTGCCTTTCTGGTAAAATGCGAGGCACTAAAAATACAGCCCTAGTAAGCGTTTAGTCTAAGCTCAAAATGGCAAATGTGCACATTCCCTGGAAGCCCGTGCACTTATTACTTATATAGATTAGCAGAGATTTGTGCAAGAGCACTGAACGGAGTAAAGTGATTACTAAACTACAGCCTTTAGTGCTCCACTGAGTGCCTGCTCCAAGGCATGACTTCTCAGCAGTCATTCGAGCAGTTGGAGATAAAATGAAACTTACAGCAGCATTTCATCAAATTAGTGCCATGTGAAATGGACATTTATTAGAAAGTTTACATTCTAAGAATGAGAGGAAATTCTCTGATGAACCTTGCTGGAAACACTGAATTAAAAGGAACACAAACCAGTGGTAAGACAATGGATTTGCAATGACAGAAGCTGCCATGTTGTTATAATTCAAGCAGCTTTACCTGCAAATAATAAAACTGACCCAAGTGTCTTAGAGCACTTCTCAGAAGTTCTAGTGAGCCTCATGTATGGTGCCAGCAGTAGAGACCACAAGTCCTACCGTAACTGTTTAAATACAACACAGATCTATGTAAACTGCAGAGAAGGGACTAAGGAAAAGATCCAAGTGTCAAATCTCAGGCACTTGGTGCCATTTGAAATACTGTAGGATATTCAAGACATCTGTCTGGGTCTGGTAGACATAATATGGAAAACGGGGAGATCCATGTCCTGCTGGAGTGGCAGCAGGCAAGAAGAAACAGCAGTAGACATCTCTCAGCTTAACTGAATGTGACCTGAAAGTCTCACTCATTTTGCACACTGTTTGCCATATCAAGACTTGAGAATATGGCTCCTGTGAATTTGTTACTAACTGGGAAGACAGAGCCATTGCAAATAATGGAGCCAAATCCAGACAGGCACACCCTGCAGTAGCATGCACAGGGACACAGTGACTGCAACGAGGCAGTTCAATGTACATGGAGAGCATTCAGCTTCTCACGTGGCAACATGGAAAGCTGACACAGTTACTCCAGACTGACCACTGGAACATCTGGGCTCCTTTCCCCTCTCTGACAGTCTTTTCAGGCTGACACTGGGGAATTACATTAGTCTGTATGTGTGTATCCAAATTTGTCCTCTTCAAAATGAATCCACAATGTTCTCTTCTTGCACAAATGCTGGAAAGAGAAATTCTTCTACTTTGGGTATGTATCAAGGCAGATGTTAAAGAAGAGGCTGACACTGAATAATTTTAAGTTGTAAAAAGTATGGCTGAAGCTTTCTGAATATAACTTTCTATTCAATCAAGCCAGAAATATGGCATTAACTAAACTCAAAGTGTTTATTCATTTGTTTTTGTGAGTGATGCAGTTAAGTACTCTAAAGGTACAGGTAACTATTTTCCAGATTAAACAAAAGTTTACAAAATCTTAGGGACCATTTTTCCATTCTTTGCATTTCTTAGGCTAGATGATTTTTTTCTATTTCCTTCCAAGGAAGGAAATACAGCAGCAGCAGAAGAGCAGCTACTATAAGTGGTGGTCTTTCTGGTCTCCTAAACTGTGACCTGACCAGCAATATTTTCCGTTTCTGCTGCCTACTGTGAACTTGAGCATAAAGTTTTAATGTTCAAATGACCAAAGTCTGTTAAAATGCAAAATTTGTAGACTGAACAACCAACTTAGGACTGGTTAGGTAGCAAAGTCATCATTTGTCTTTGATGTAAGTTTTCTAAAAGTGGCAGGCAACTAGGAAAAAGAAAAAGCACGTGGTCATATTCTGTTGAATTTCAGATAACCTTGCTTTGTTCTTCAATGAGCGATTAAAAAAAAATCTTTTTGATTTTGAGAGCAACATACTTTTTGAAAGCAAGTTACAGGTATCATTTCCATTCCAAGTTTTTTAGTTTGTGTTATGCGTCTAGTTCTCTAAGACTGCATCAAACTTACATATGTCTTTAGACTGCATTTATATCTGCGCTGAATAAAATCATCAGAGATTGAATTAAACTACTTTCCATTCCTAGAACACACAGGGCCAGTAGTGCCTTCAGATATAACACCACCCAATTAAAAATAAGAACTTGCAAATATAGATGAGGAGGCAAATGAAGTAACTTTTCAGCAGCAACTGGGTTTATGGTCCTTTTCAGTCCTCCTCGACGGTTACTGGTCAAAAATCTGAACAGAAAGCATATACAAGTGCTTTTGCTTGGTATCATTTTGTGGCTTAATGCTAGAAATCTCTAAGCTTGTTACACACCAGGTTGATTTAAGCTTCCTGAGTCCCCTGACATATGTCAGTTCCAGGGTCCTGCTGCATGGGCAGCAGCTTGTAGCTGCTATACAGCTGGAAGTGTGCCCCCGCTCCCCCCTCCTTGCACGGGCCTCTGGCAACAGCTTCTCAACGGGAAAGCCCGCAGGCAGACACCATTGCCAGAAATAGTCAGGAAAGTGGACTAGAATGATTTAAATCTTAATACAGCCACATTACCCATGCAATACAACATTGCAAGTTAAAAGATGGTACAGTGAGGTTAAAGATCTTCTCTTGGTTTACACAGGAAAAAAAGAAACAGAACAAGGACCAGAGCCTTTCTCTCCTGGAAGCCAGCACTACACCTTTAGCAACCCAAGCTGCTTCCTAACCTGTGAAATATTCTACAGCTCCAAAGCATACGGCATTTTTCCAGTGGATGAGTTTAACAGAAAGGATAATCTGGATTCTTGCTCTATAATGACTGTGAATATCTATTACTTAACCATAATATCATTAGTATCTTCCCTCCATGAAGATTTGCCAGCAGAAAGTGCAGGAGAGTATTTAAAGAGATTTCTGGAACAAGGGGAAAGGGAAAGCCAGAGATAAGGAAGGAAATTAGCAAAACTATGTAAGAAGCAGAGGCTTGCAAATCTGTCAGACATCTGGGTCTTAATTAAGTAATTTTTCATCCCTGAAGTTCTCCCTGTTGCTTTAACCCTTTCTCTACCCTCCTCCCCTAAAACTTCATTTCTATTTTCAAAAAAGTAAAATGTGTGCCTACCCAGCTAAAACAAAACCTACCTTATAGAAAAATAATAGGTAAAAATTTTCAGTATTTCTCAGAGATAGTTACAAGTGACATGCAATTATATAGAATGTGTTTGTGCACAAGGAGGTATATATAATATATACCTACATTGCTATTTTTCATTACTGTTTTTCCTTCCTGCCTACCTTCTGCCATTCACTATTACATTTTTATTTCCTCCAACCAGCTTCATCACTGAACTCTCTCCAGACTACTCTTTTCCTGCTGTCCTTCCCAAGTGGAATACAAAACCTTGTAACATTTGAATTTGAATGGGCTGAAAATTAAGCAGAACAAGTTCCCCCGACGCTATCCTTTCAAGCTTTTGGTTTAAACTAACTCATCAATACCCTAAAGTTTTGTAACAAACAGCAAGTATTTCTCAAGTTTGTAACAAAGAGGACTCTTCTCTCAGCAGCTTCAGCTACCCCAACCAGAGCCAAAGGTAACAAATTCTCCCCAGAGAAAAGCAGGAAATAGGATTATCCCTGTCCAGATCCACAGCATGAACCGATCTCAGGAGGGTTCCCCCACCCCCACCCTATGCCCTCCACTAGCTGTACGTGAAAAATTATTCTGCTCTCATGGCTACTGAAACAGAAACTCAAGGGAGGGGAAAACCCCCTTCAGACCCTTGGAAGGTATTTTATCTTTTTGCCCCAGACAAGTCTATATTTATTTAGCTTTATAACTGCCAAGTTCCTTTTACATTTTAAAATACTTTCACTTTTAAAATATTTTAATTCATTTAAAACCTCTTAAAAATAATAATAATTAAAAAGTTTTGTATTTTAAAGTGGTTTTCCTGCTAGGAGAGAGGCTTGTGGAACCCAGTTTTCTATTTCTTGTAACTTTGAGAAATTATATGTCTTTGCTAGGTGGCAGTCCAAAAGCAATGATTTATATCATGCCCATGATCATTCTATTATTCTTTTTCAGCCAAAATGGTTAAGTGCCTTCCAAGAACACTATTTGGATGAAAAGGAGAGCTGCATTCTGATACATGAAATTCTGTTTAATGCTCAGTCCTCTGAAAAAAGAGGTCCTGCGTGGGCTAACTGTCACTAGTCCACCTTGACTCTCTGTGCACCAGTCCTCCTTCTCTAAAACAGGATGATGCTACTTTTTCATCTCATGTAAGTACTGTGCAGGGAAATGAATTAAAAGTCTGCAGGCCACACAGATACTAGTGTCATGAGTAAGATAAAATGAGCAAAAGGAAATTAAATAGTCCTGTCTCCAGAAAACAATTTGAACTGAGAGTAAATAGCGGTATACCTGCTTTCTTGAGTTCTTAGATTTGAAACTTAGAAAGAAAATAAAACAAAATAGAGTATGATCACTTCAACTAGAGACTTTTATAATACTGCACAAAAGGGGTGAGAATTAAGGTTGAAGGGGGGAATCTAAGGTTACACAGACAACCTTAATATTAATGTTACCTAACTTTTGAGCGCGTGACCTAGCATCCCTAATAATATTATTTTAACATAATTTTTAATGTGTAATTATTTATAAAGCTCCAGACAGTAGGTGCACATGATGCTTTATAGGCATATAAAATTGTCTGATCCCTGCCCCTAGGAGCTTGCGTGATGACACCACACAAGGGATGGGAAAGGAGGGGGTACGGGAGGACAGAGTTGCAACACTGTGAGATCATGAGATGTACTTACTGCTACATAAGCAACATTTCAGCTTCTCTGTGGTTTTCTTGTTACTCATTTAACACTATATATTAAAATTTGGTGAACAGATACATAACACAAAGAAATCAACCGTAAGGAAGGATATGAAGAAAGAGAACTATGTAGTACAGTGTTCAGAGTCAGCAGTTAATATTAAAACATCCACAGTCAAACGTTGCATGTAGTCAATTATTTATATAGGGTTAGCCCTTGGCACCTTCAGCTGATGTCTGGATTCTGCTCCACCAGGCACTGTACAAACATATCGTGAGATATGATAGCTGCATTATGGTTTTTACCATAAAAAAACAGTCAGTGGCTGAAGGGGATATCAGAGGCAGAGAGACAAAGTAACAGGTCATAGGCAGCACCAAGGGTAGAGCTAGAGTGTTTAGGTATTTAATTTGATATTCTACATGCTAATTAATACATGTATTTGGATAAAAATTGCTTGAACAAGAATCCCAAAACAAAGCAGAAGTGTGCACTTGCAAGCAGCTCCATGTACTGTAGAACAAAAACATGGAGGAAAGATCCCAGCTTGGAAACCCTGGAATTGGGGAACCTTCGTGTAGAAATTTCTGTTTCTGTGTCCTGGAAGCTGAACAAGATTTGAGCTCTGCTGTGGTTATCGTTTCTGTGTGTGCAAAGCCCGTGGTACGTGCCATTTCTGACCTGGCCGTACTATTATGCTGCTACGTGCAGACAACATATTGCATGTTGAAGATTATACCCTTAAATGCTCACAACTTTCCTTGACTTCAGCAGCAGATGAAGTGCAGACCCTGCTGTGATATTCAAATGCTATGAGGCATTTCAACTACACAGAGACCACCCAGGCCACCCAGTAAACAATTCCAGAAACTCTAAAAAAAATTAATTTAAAACCAAATATACAATTAACCAAAGTAAGCAAAATGGCAAAATACTCTTGATCTCTTGGAGCACAGGCCCCTTCTGGACCAAACTGAGGTAAGAACTATGGACTGAATTCCGCTCTTCACTGCAGCTCTTCACAGTGCATGTGCAAAATGCCACTTGGGCTTTCTTTATACCCCTTCACAGTCCAAATATAGTTACTTTCATTTTAAGCATACTTTTCTCAGCCCAGAGAGTACAAAATTATTTTAGTATACAACATTATAAATTTTTAGGAATTAGTTATTTCACTGGGTGAAAAGCCCAAATCTTAGTCAGCTTTACAATTTAAAATGACAGATTAAATATTTCCATTATTCTTAATACCCTTTTCCCCCCAAGCCTCAGCCCAATTAGTCACTAAATAAAATTTCTGACTTGAGTGGAGCTCAGACTCAGGAGGACTCTGATTCACTGCTGCTAAACACTGCTTTACAGTAGTGACACGTTCTCCCAATTTCTTTGTTCTTATCTTTCTTTTAGAATTGGCTTAAATCATGGTACATAGACTCGAAGAAGATAGAAAGGACCGAATAAACTCCATGTAAAATCTTCCTTTAGGTTTTGTAACTTATGAAAGATACTTAAAACTCTGTAAAGATTGGTATCAATTATTCACATGAACTGCACTTCGACTTGTTTGGAGGCTGATTTGGTCCTGAAAGTAGCCCCTTCGTAACGAGAACTACATACAATCTCAGAGCTCTCAAGAGATTTTATTAGTGGGGTGGCAGCTGCTCTGAGAGTGGAAGTTGAAACTGATGTTCTCCAAATTTGGCTGTACTCAGAATTGATTTACATTCCACTAAACCAAGAATTACATACAAATAGATTTAACAAAACTCCTTATTTTTTTTTCATTCCCTCTAGACTTAGGAAGTGGCTTTTGAAAACGTAGCAAGTTGACCTCAAAAGGATTTAGATGAGCACAATTTTCAAAGCTGGTTTGTTTACAAACATAGGTTAGGACTGGAAATGGATTTACCTTCAAATATTACTGGCACGTTCGGAACATAAAAGTTTAAAAGATGTTACTATCAGTATTGCTGCTGTGGCAATCTGAAGTAGTTGCTGACATAAGATTAAAAGGAATCACAAATATTAAGTTTCTGCTATACCCTAAAGTTGATCTGAAGAAATTCTGCTGTCCCAGAGCCTAAAAAATAAATAGCATTTATGAAAAATAACCACACTACCGAAACAACAACAACTGTCTCCTATTTCAGTCTAAACCTGCTCTTTTTAAATTATGGACATATTGGATAAATACTGAATGTTTAGCACAATAAAAGCACAGAAAAGATAAAGTTGGAAGCCTAGCCCAACCTCTTGCTCCAAACTGGGCTAATTTCTAAGCAAGACCAGATTTGGACTGGCTGAATTCTGAGAACCTCCAGACAGGGAGATTCCTTGACCTCTCTGGGAAACCTCTTTCACCACTTAACCTCTCCTGTTTTGAGGAATTTCCTCTTAATATTCAACTTTTATGTGCTTTACAGCAGCTGGTGATGGTTGCCTCTTGTCTCTTCATACTGTATCCATGAGAAGCTTCATAGTCCTCCTGTTACTTAAGGAATGACTGCAATCAGATCCCTCCTCCCCTACACCACTTTTGCAAGGTGAACAACCCTCCGCCTCTCCTGCTCCAGCGCCCCAGCCCTCTCAGTGGCTCTCCTCTGGACCTTCTCTCTTGAACTGGAGGCCCAAGACTGGGCACTGGTACTAACGTACCGGCCTCACCAGCGCTGAGGAGGGGGAGTAACCACGTTCCTGACTGCCATGGGCAGTACACCACACTCTACTTCCAGCTTCCAGCCCTTTGGCTCAGCAAGACGCCTGAGCAGCAGTCCTGCTAGCCTGCTTGTGAAATGTCTTGTTGTTTCTTCTACGTGTACTCTTTCCAACTATTAAAAATTTTGTGTATTTGTGTGTCAAAGGTAAATCTCAATGCAATGTACAGGATTATGTATCTTTGGCTGAAGAGAAAGACAGAGAGAATACTGACTTCCAAGAGGTGGAGTGTGTCATTTAATGACCTGAGGTCAAACTTTTATTTGACTAAAAAACCATAAAAAGTCCAAAATATTTTTTGCTGATTAGGATTGTTCTTACAGAACTTTGCTTTGATGCTGTTAATCAACATCCCGGTAACAACTTTCCCCCACATCCAATGTGCATGTCTGTTTTCCTAATTAGTTTAAATCCCACATTCTGAGGCAAGTTGGGATTGCTTAGTTAACTTACAAGGCCCCATCTAAGTCTACTGAAATTAATGGGTTGCTTTATTGGATCAGGTCTGGAATGTTACTTGCAGTTACTATACTAGTCTACCTAATTCTCCAAATAGAGACTGCATCAGGACCTAAGAAACTGTAAAAGGACAAATCATGAGAAAATGTTTTGCTGAGCAATTATTTGCTTGAGGCTTCATCTTGTCCCCATTGATACTGACAGATAACGAAAAGCCCTGAGATCATTCCAATAGGTTAAATACTGACTTTAGCCTAATTTATCCCCTACTACATGATCTGAGATGAAGTTTTCCCTCAGAAATGCATGGAAGGAAATAACTAGGTCATGATACATGCTCTTATGAAGGGGCTACAGATCATCAGCTGAATGGAGAGAGACCAGAAAGCACAGACTTTGTGTCAACTGAGAATTCAGAGGAATTTCTGGCCCTTGTCCCATAACTCTGCAGCATCACACAGAGTGGATCCCTGTCAGTATTACCAGGCCACCCTCCTTGCTGGAGGCACAGCTTCCTATTTGGACGGTTTATATTTGCAAAATCCTATAAATTTTGGGTTCCCTTTGCAGCCCTGCCACCAACTATGTGAGTTTTGGCAAATAAACAGTGTCAGAGTCACTTGTGCTTGAAGGCAGTTTCTAGTTAAATTCCAGGTTCTCATATTTTCTTGCAAAACCTGCAGGAAATGTTTGCTTATGCAAAAAAAAAAAGGGGGGGGGGGGGGAAATACGCTGAAAAACCCCTAAACCCATGGTATAACACCAGTGGAGGTAAGCATTAGGTGAACATATGTACATATGCACACACCCACAAACCAATCCCCAAATTTCACTGCATACAATCCTTTTCCACCTGGCTTTCAGTGGCTTGAATTTTTCTGTTTTATGAATTATCCATTTTATGACCTGAACGTCATTTTTCTAGATCAATATATAGTAAGATATTAAGCACTTCACATACTATCATAACTACAAAATAAACCAAACTATAACAAAATTATTTCAGATTTCTTTGAGAAATTGACTCTGGAGGGCAGTGACTGGTCTTTTGCAAGAAATGTAACTACAAGTTCAAACAGAAAAGTGACCTTTGCCTGTTGCTACAAGTATGTCACTGGAGGGGATTTGGCAGTGAGCTTTTCACTGGGAGGAGTCACTTGGCATTGGTACTGGTCTATGAAAGAGCAGGAGAAAGTAGAAGTTGGTTTTCTTAAATGATTCCCTACAAGGAGGACATGCAAGGTATTTTCCAAGAGCTGGCTGCAAATAATTTTTTACCTCTGTGGAGCAGTGTCAGATCCCACACTATCGCAGTAGGCGTTCTTTATAGGGCACGTCTCTGTGCCATATGCTGCATCTGCCTCAGCTGAGTCCATGTAGCCATTGATCATCTTGATGTCTCTCAACTTCATACTGTCATTTTGGGAATCCAAAGATACAATGTCAGATGGGGAGCTCACAACACCCGAGTCTTCTGTGGTGTCCTCAGATGCAAAACAGCTGCTTTCTGATGCCGTTTCTTCCACCTCTGATAGCTCCATAACTGTGTCATCCACTACATAAACATGATCATGTGCAGGCAGCAGGCTCTCTAAATGAAATACAGCAAGGGAAGTTAGCTGAAAGTCATCAGGACATAAATCAAACACAGAGCTATTCCTTTGTAATTGGAAAAAAACACATGAAATACATTAGAAATAGTAGGATGGAGGTCAATATTTGTATATAGGATAAAGATGATTTGAAATAAAATAAAAAATTTTGTCCTCCTTTGCTTTTAGAAAGATGGTTTGTTATACCTGTTCTATAGAGTTTGGGGTTTATAACTTTCATAGCAGATAAGGTCCCTTAATTTCACGAAGAAACAACTTTCCAGGGACAGTTTCGTAGGGAATTAGATCAAAGTTAAATGATGTGGTCCAAGAAATCACTGCTATTATTACTTCTGACAACATAATCTCACTATTCCTCTTCCACACTCCCAAACAGAAACATGACATTTACAGTAAGAAGTCTACATACAGGGAAAAATGGGCAGCATCTTCCAGTCAGGACACTGAATTTGTAAATTAGATCCACTTCTGGCCCACTTGGTGACACCTATTTTAACCACCCTTCAATCTCCTATGTAAAGCAGGCTTCCAGTATCTGAAGGGAGCCTACAGGAGAGCTGGAGAGGGATTCTTTATCAGGAAGTGTAGAGATAGGACGAGGGGTAATGGTTTTAAATTGAAAGAGGGTAGAATAGATACTAGAAAGAAATTCTTTACTGTGAGAGTGGTGAGGCAAGGGAACTAGAGTTTAGGTCCCTTCCAACTCTAACTATTCTATTAAGTAGAAGAATAACATTCATCTCTTTTTCAAAGCATACAAAACCTACTAATAAGTGTATAGAAAACTAGACACTAGTATGCTTAAAGCAGAAACTTTTCCAACATTTAGTTATTTATAAAGGAGAAGAAGGGATATGCCCTTTGCATGTTTAACTCTATTAAAAGTTGTAAATTTTGACAGATTAGACACAGTATAATTAGTAGAATTTTTTGCATGTTGATTTAGTTTGATTCCTATAAGCTACTTGGGGTTTCGTTTTTTGGGGGATAAAAAATACTATTTTATTATTTCCCTTATTAAATGTACAACTCTAGACTCCATCCTGCAATTATGCCATTAAAGGGGAACTCCCAACAAAGTCAATAATTTCAATGGCTGAAATCAAGCCCAAACACACTTCTTTTGATCAAAAGGAATCAATAAAGACTAATCTAAATGTTTAATTTGGAATTATAAGTGTGCTACATTGTCTTCTCCAACTTCAGTAGGCAAAAGGAAGATTAAACAATGGTTTACGGTCTGATCCTGCAGACAGTTGCGGTGGATGTTAATTATATGAGGTCTCAGGTCTACAAGTGTGACTAAGATTAAAGGTACACTTGACTTTTTTAGGGTCAGAAAGTACAACTTTTTGAAGCATATATGAAACCACAGGTCAATAAACAGGATCAATGTAGAGAAATACTTCTGTATTATGCTGTATACACAAAAGTATTTTCTTCAAGTCAGAGGACTGAAAATGACTTTGCTAAAAAATGTCATAGAAATAATTTTGTTAAGGGCAAAGCTTTGAGCACAACTAAAATAAAATCAAACCAACGTTCTCCTTGACTGAGGTTACAAGAGGCCATTAAGTACTGAAATTGATTTCTGACAGCAAAAGCAATAAAATTCAGAGGGTTACAAATCAAGATTAAAGTTGGAAGTGCTGTCAAGCATCGATATTAATGATGGAAGATGATCCAAAGGCTCTATTGTGACTGGAAGTAATGTTACTTGATTATTTTGACCTTATTTTCTATAACATTAGCTCTAGGTTCCAGATTGAATCCAAGAGATCGTTCCATCTAAAAATGGCAATTACAGGAACTAAGTTTGAGTCACTGAGTGGAGTATGCTCATGACAGAACTACAGTTAGGAAAATACCAACGTAAGGGAAAAATATAAATAAGCTGATGTTAAACACCAAATAGCAAACCCCCACAAAAACAGACAGTAAACAAACAGGTAAGAGTATATGCCTGCTTAGCTTTCAAACAAACCAACCCAGTAACAACCCACCACTAAAGCATTAGTAAAAGCTACAATGTGTTAAAACCAGAAGAAAGTAGGATAGAAAAGAAATCAATTTAAAAAGTGGAAGTTGAAGACTGAAAGCACACAGGAAGATTTTGAAGTAATGCACAATGCAGTATATTTTGGTGCAAAGAGACCTCTATATAACACAGGCCACATCTATGGCCACATCACCAGGATGCCATAGATTACCTCCATCGTACAGCTGGCACAGCAATTTATAACAAAATACCTACTTACAGTTCCTGACACAAGGATGGCAGGCTTTTCCTCCCTAGCTGTCTCTCTCATTTCCTCATCCTCTTCTTGTCTGCCTGCAACTATTTCCTGCATCTTTCTGCTCAGGGATTTAGATCTTTTTGGTCACACAGCCTTACTTGTTCAGTCTAGTAACAACACTTGAGTGTTTCCCTAATATGATTCAGCAAGCTGCTATACAGCAGGATCTCCATGCCCCAGCCCATTCTTCCCACATATTGATAAACAAAACAAAACCCAATTCCCTTATTGTCGGGGTCCACACGTGAATCAATCTCTATCTGTTACATCTGGATCTTGGCAGCTGAATCATCCAGTCCAGGCATTCAACAACAGTTTTGTTGTGAAGCACGGAACTACAGAAAGACAACTTTCCATTCAACAATTAAATTCCCCTTTTTTCAAGTCTATCATTTTATCAAAGTGCTTGCTTGATCTTTTATTTTCACTGAGAAGATCCATTAATTTTTAACACAGTTAACACATAGTGCTGAACAGAGTTGCTGGCTGAGGCAAACTATTTTGATTGCCACTACTACTCATCTGAACATGAAAGCACACATATAAAACACAACTGCTATGGTTCTCTGTCGTGTTAACAACCTTGTCTCAGCTAACAGCAGCACTAAAATACCCCTGATTTAAAGCTGAGCCACCCTTGGATGGATTAAGTAAGAATCTATTCTTCCTTCTACACACGCTTGATTAAGTCTCCAGTGGTGCAAACCGAAGATGGAAGGGTTACTACTGGATAACGACACATGACGGGAAGAAAGTCTACCTCAACTTTACTGAGTGGTCTTGACTCCTGGAGTCAGAAAATACCTTTTTAAACTTTCTAATGCTACACAGAGAACTGGGTAACACGCAATAGTGATTATTCATTGTGATTTTTGCATATTTTTTCTGAGAGGGAGTGCACATACAGAAAACTACCACATTCTAAGCACAGTGTGATCACAACAATGGCAGCTACTGAGGTTATTTCTTGATCAAATAAAGAAAAATCTCAGCATTTGTTTCCCTCTGTCACAATGCTAAGAAGATTTCAGTACGGGCTCTGACCTTCAAGGCCTTACGTAGACACGTGCAGGTTAAGAAAAATATTTGGCAAGTACTTCAGGATTGAACACATAAATAACAATTGCTACAGATAATACACTACTGAGACACTGCTGTACCTCAGAAGACTGCATTTCCAAATACATAATGATGCCAAGATCTTTTTTTCAGTAAAGTGTGACCCCACTCACAGGCTTCAGGTGGGGTGTCATATTGAAAAGGGTATAGAACTTGGCCCACAGTCTCCAAATCATACTGAAATCTCTGTGGGATGTCTCACCCACAAGTGAAATTGGAGAGCATCCCTCAGTGCCCTGCATTCCACTTACCTATGTCCTGCTCCAGGCTACAGACTGTGCAAAGCCCAAGTCAGTGCCATACCAAGGATCTCCCCTGCTTAACAGCAGCACTGCTGTCGCTGCACAATTAGGTCAACCACAAGTTACAAAGGCTTTCTTGTGGGGGGGACGGGGATGTCTGCTTGCAAGAATGTTGCCCGTGATATTCAAGAGGGAAAGAGAAGAGCAGCTCATCAGCAAAGAATGTGAGCTTCTTGTTTAGCACAAAACAGATCTTGTCTCTTTAATCTCAATAGGCTGTAAGTAATTAGGAAAACACTGAACTCTGAGTTAAGAGGAGTCATATCTGCACTTGTGCAGTTTGATATCGCATATATGTACACATTACTCATACAGAATGCCAATGATGGGGAGACAGATAAACCTCACCTGGTTTAAATGCTAATCAGCACTTTCAGAAATGAAGATTTAATTCAATAAGCAAAGACTATCATGGGTAAAATCCTCACTTTGATTACTTCTATGAAAATAACTACCACTGACTTTGAATGAGATTAGAATCACCTAAGCGTTCAAAAGATGCGTATCCTACTCAGACTTAAAGAATCAGTCACCAAAGCTCAAGCCATCACTCCCTCTGAGTCCCATGAGTACAGGATGTAAGTCTCAGACTACAACTGTTTGCTAAGTGCTGTGACCTTCTGGTTTTAAAGCACTGCTAGTGGATTTACTGTCACATTCAGCAATGACAGAAACAGTATATCCAAAAGCATTTTTAAAGACGTAACAGTTGATTTAACCTCTACATGGTGAATAATATGAACTTTGTAATGCAGAGTTCCTCTAATTCGTTTGAGTTCTTGCTAAGAGGCTGGTAATTACTTTCCAATTTCTTTCATCGCTTGTTCCACTGCCAAAAAACTTTCTTTTCATGGACCAAAATTGCTTTCCTGTAGTTTAAATGGTCTATCACAATGAAGTTGTAAAACGTATTACAAATTTCATGATGTTAAAGAATATTAGCTCTTATAATGATCCCCAAATTACAACATAATTATTTCCCTGACAGTACCTAAGACTTCTAGCAAGAGAAAGAAACAGCTCTAGTTATTTGTACTGGCAGTAAAAAGTTAGACCATCACAAAAGATCAGTATTAAGTAAGTAAGTGTAGGTTTATTGGAAGAAGGCTGGTGGAAGAAATGGGAAAAAAACCCCATTTATTATGGCAATGATTAAAAGAAGTTATGAAAATGGACAACACAGGATTACTTTAGGAGTTTTCACACTGGTACAATGTGTTCTGGTTACACTTCACTCATGTTGCTCATGGTCCAAAAACTTGTACATAGGTGTAAATAGGTAAATAGGTGTTAAAAACCATTCAGCAAGCAGTTAAAACACAAGACAGAATGAGCGGACTTCTCTCTATTTATCACAATTAAGACTACTTTAATCCAATATGCTTCTTAGCATCTTTGAGCCCATATGCATGCTTTCATTGTTTAAAAATGAAAGGAAACAAAGAGAAAATAAATGATCACTGTTGTACACTAACAATAGCATGGAAGGAGTAGGGGAACGGATCAAGCTTTGAGGTGCTCCTTCTCTCGCAATTCCTGTAATTGCCTTGCAGAAAATGAAGATGAGGCCAGGAAATGCTGCGGTGAGGAACCATGCTCCACAGCTCCAGCCCTCCTCCAAAATGAGGATGCAGAGCAGCTTAATGTTGGCTCAGCTCACTTTGGTCATAGAATAACAGAATAATTTGATTTGGAAAGAACCTCTGGAAGTCACCTACTTCAATGTCCTCCTCAAACCAAACCTAACTCCCACCTTAGACGAGGTTGCTCAGGACCCTGAGAACCTGAGTTTTGAAAAACTCCAAGCATGGAGACTTCACAGACTCACTGAGAAATCACAAATCTACCCGGGCAACCTATAAAGAATACTTTTTTATGCCAAACTGAAATTAGCTGCTACTTGTCACTGTTGCAGTCTTAGCATTTTTCAGGGAATCTCAGAGTCTGGCTCACTCTTCCTTTTCCTTCAGATGCAAGACAGCATTTAAATTATCCTTACCCATTCCTCCTGCAGGCTGAACAAGCCCTGTTGCCTCAGCACTTTCATGTACATCTTCAATGCTTTCTGCCAGACTGTGCTGCCTCTGCTCTGGTTTGTCATTGTCTTGTTCCACAGAACTCAAACCCAAATCCGCTTTTTGACAATGAACACAGGTCATGGCAGCCAAGTAAAAGGTTGCAACCATTTTCCTTGATCTGCTGGCTATGCTCTTGCTAGTGCAACCCAGTCTGTGGTTAGTGCTTCATCACTGCAAAAGCACGTTGCTTACTCACACAGTCCTGCATGTGACTCCCAGTTCTCATATAATAAGACAGTTTCAGTCTCCTTCCTAGTCTTATGCCCCATGCTCATGTTTTTCATCAGGTTCTTTAATTGCAGTCATTCTTACTGCACAAAACCGGCAAACAGAAGTAAATCCATTCCTTTACATGCAACCCAATAATAAAAATGAAAAGACTCACAAATGATGTCTCACCAGACATATCATCAGAAAGGTACATATGGAGTATTATTAGATACACCCTGTGAATGTTCAGCATTTCTACAGTCAACCCCAAGCTAATCACTGTTAACTTATCTACCTAGACCTGCTCTCCTATGGTTGAAAAATAAATGCAATGTGGACTCATTTAACCTGCATTACCAATTTGAGGTAGTTAAGCACTTCCCTTGAGGTTAAACCCGTCTGCTGTTAGTTGATATCGGAACACAAAGGTATTGGAACTTTTACAACAGCTTTTTTTGGCAATGATGTTTCCTACACCAAAGGCAATACAAAATAGGATCAAGGCAAGTAGTGGAAACTGAATAGTATGCCAGTCCCCCCATTGTTTTTTTTCCATGTACAAGCAACTGTGAAGGTCTGGGCACTAATGTTTGATTTTCCTTTCAAACCTATGCTGAAAATCATTATGAAGTCTCTCTCAAAACAACACCAGGTAAGACTGTCTGCTGCCTCTACAAGGACTCGGAGGAAATTACCACTTCAAGTAAACATCTGCTACTCTCTCCCATTTCAGACTTTTATTTTTACCACCTGCAAAACAAGCAAACAAAGAAAAAATTCTGAACTAGTACAATACAGATTTTCAGACAGGGAAAAATTAACATATTGGACTTTATTCCCATTTATTTCCCACAATACTTTCTTCAATGTCTGAAAAAGCCTCTCTGACTTCTGCAAAGGCCATTTAACCTAGACTGCTGCTGCTATTGCTAGACCACTTTTCATCCTCTCCTTTTTGGCGCTCTTTTGAACCTACTGCTTTCTTGCTTCTATAAAAGCCTTGTTTTGAGACTCTGACGAGTCCACACCATAGCCAGCAACCAGCCTTCCTCATTCATAGGGATCAGATGTCACAAAAGCAACATGAAGAGCAAAATGCTCTTTGACAGGAAAAGGATCTTGTGTCAAAGTAGATCTTTCCTTGATTAACTAGAGATCATTGCCATTTTGCTTGGAGAAGGATAGATTTTTAAAAATGAGTCGGTAGGTTGTTAATTTCCTTTTAAACACAGTAAAGTCTGACAGGGATACTTTCACAATGGTCCCTGGTGTTCACTAGCTGAATTTAAGAGCAAGCTAGAACAACTCACAAGGTGCTTTCCAGACTCTAGTCGGTTCTTTGCTTAGGTGTGACGACAGGGGCAGCATGCCTAATCTGTGCAGTTCAAAAAGACAATGAACAAGCAGACAAAGTAGGTTAGAGGAGCAGGATAACAGGGAAATATATTTAAGAGTATATAATAGATAGCTTCAGACTTGCACTTCATAAATCACCATGTGTAACACTGGTAACATGCCATGATCAATAACTAGGGTTTTTGGAGGACTCTGTGGGAAAGGAAAATCTAGATCCAAAAAGAAAGACTGCACAATGTAATGACTCTGGTGAAGAAATAAGCCACTCTCCACATTTTGCTGGGAATTATTAGTCTTAAGTGTTAGATTTTGGTGATCTGTATCCTTTACAGTGGTAGTCGGCTTCCATTCAAGAACACCACTGAATCTAAACAAATGCACTGCGAAGGTGATTTTCATGAGCCACCTTAGAGAACACACTCTATAAAATTGCATGAAAAGCATATGCGGTGTAACGATTAAAACCAGAAATAATTAGTGCACCTATGCAATAAAACAATGTTTTATTAGGTGTTTTTTAAGACCATATAAAAAAGGCTGTTTGCTCAACTTTTCTTTTTAAACTTCATCTTCTTTCCCCCTTGTTCACTCTATTCTATCAATTCATTCTCTTCCTTAGTTTGTCTGTTAACAATTCCATAAAATCTCTACCAGAGTTTCATATTTCTGACATATGAAAAGAAACGGAGAAAACATAAAACACTTTTGCATTGTAATTATACCCTCCTTCCCCAGAGACTAGCTGCCAGCAAACTCAGCAAAGAAGAGACAAAAAACCCCAATCCTAAACCAAGTACATACACACGTACATACAGACACATTTGTGGGATTTTTGAGCTCTTTCCATCATACAGAGACACCATTACACTCACAGTTGTGTATTTATTTCTGATTAAAAGTGATTTAAAAGTTAGGAAGTATGGAAGAGAATCGGGTCAATCTGTAATAAGCTATCTATCAGTGAAGGCATTAGGTATTACGCACAGAAAGATTAAAAATTTTGCACAGTTGCTTTCTGTTTAGAGGGACAAAGTACATTTGCCTTGGGTATATAAGCACTTCTATTGAGAACTTTAGTTACTTAGGTACTTTTGGTACCTTTCTGACAATGCAGACTTACTAAGCAGTAATGGCAACAACTATCAATTTCACTTAATACCAAAAGCTAAGAGTGAACTTCAGGCTGGTGGGGTGGCTAACAAAATGGGATTTCATTACACTACACCTCAGTCCATTCAGGCATGTAATGTCAGTCTTCATTCCCCCATCAGTGCATTCATCATTTTCCCTTACATCACCTTCTATCTTTGTATAGGATAGCATCTATAGTGTCACCTCAAGTCAGACAGAGCCCCGAGAAAATTAAATTTTTCGTGCACAAGCCACCTGTTTAACTTAGAATTAGGACAGCACAAAATAACTCCTTTTAGTTGGCCAAAATGTGCTTCAGCCAAACCACCAATAATGTAAGAACCTTTACAGCAGATTTTCAGCAGCTAGCTCCAAATATAGATATGAAAACATTTTCATACACCTCTGTGCTGTAAAGATACAATGCTCTCCTGTGTCTTCTTTTGATGCATATTAACTGATTCCTCTTGGACCTCCTGATAAATGGAATACCTGCTTCCCTCTAAAAAGTTCAAAGAACAATAGGCTTTTCAATATACTTTGGCTGGTGGTTTACTTTGGTAATTATATTTCTAGAAATATTTTAACCTAGAAAAGCATGCTTCTTTTCTGAGTTTAGTTATTATACATTTTATTGCACATTCACACTCGATTACTCTTCTATCATATTTCTCATAGCCGTTAAGATGTCCAGCAACAGTGGAGAGACACTGCTTGGAGTACCTGAAGACTTCTCATCACTAAGATATTTTGCCTTCTGGAGCTGCTCAGCAAATGAAGAATTATTCTTGCAGTGAACAAAACTGAGGACCAGAGTATACTAAGTATCTCCCTGAAGATCTTCGGTGATATCCTCCACAGGGGCACCGTGTCATTTTCAAAGGACAGCTCCTAGGCACTCTAAATACCAGACTCCCATGCTGGGACAAGGGCAAACTGAGGGCAGTGAGGCCAAGACAATGCAAGCCAAGCACACTCACCACCTAAAATATAGCAAGCTACATGAGCAGAAAAGAGCCACAGACACGCTGCAAAAGCCCTTACAGGCAACCTGCTGTATTGAAAGATGGCAAGAGACAGACTTCTTTTCCAGTAATACAAACATAGCCAAGAAATCACTGCATGGGGCAAGAATCAACTGCAGAGTATCATGAACTCCAGGCTCTAGCCATGATTTTATCTTTTGCAGCAGTGCACACTGAAGCTCTCCTGGGGAGCCCAGTAAGGAGGGGAATATTGGACAGGTGGAGAACAAAGTGCTCACAGAAAAGCTCCACTGTCATGCCACTACTCCTCTTTGAACAGCATATGGAATAGGTCAGATTATTTCAGATATAAGCAGAGATGGGAACACTTAAGTCAGAGCGGAATTTGGCCCACTCTTTCACAGTCCTCTTGTGAAGTCAGTTATCTCATCAATTGTGCTTTGCCCTGGGGCTCTCTTTTCCTATTAACTTGAAATACCAGGAGGAAGAAATGCAAACATGCAAGAGTGGTAACCGCATGTTATGCTCTGTACTGATTTGTGGATAGTAAAATGTCAATGGCAGTGTCATCTCTATGCTATGGTGAACAGTACCCTGATGCAAGAAACAGGTCATCATCTGGACATCCACTTGGAATAAATCTTCCCCTTTCATATTTTGCGCTGTTAGTATCAGATCCTGTTTCTACTCCAGGAGTTGGGTTTTGCTACTGACTTCAATGGGAGCAGGATTGGACCACTCGCTGATTAAAATGCAAAGCTGCAGATATCTCCTGCATGCGATGAATCCCCACAGGGAAAATTTGTCTGCATTTTTATTCATGTGAAGCATTTTAAGGCTTTCATTTACGCAGTTCATTCAATAATAACGTGTATGCTGTATAATGGGGTACCTGATTAAGCACGCTTAAGTGCTTTGCTGGAGCAGGGCCATTTCTAGAATTTGAAGGTTCGCTACGATCATGCCCTCAAAACAGACAAGCTAGTTTGGGGAATTTTTCACCCGAGTTAATGGGCTTAATTAGGATCAGAATAAAAGGTCATTTTTCCTACAGCAAATTTGGAAATGTCTTTGAGTTTTTTTCTCTTTAGCCTCAGTTCCTACAGAAATTACGTTAAGAAGGTCACCCTCCAGTAACTTTTAAACTGACTGCCAACTTCTCCTAAATTAGTCAGGAAGGATAACACTAAAGGTCAGTCCCAAAAGTTTCCTAAAGACATAAAAAGGACAGAGCAAGGAGACTTTCTTCATATATGTGCTGACATAAAAGTTCATTCTCTATTATCTATCAGGGATACCTGAGGGAAGGATGCTATGAACAATAGCAAAGCTTCAACCCAGAGTGTGCTAGGTTTAGATACCAGGCAACTGAGTCATTAATGCAGACATCAAAAAGAAATGCTTAAGGAGTTACTTGATGGGGTCTGAGGGAAGAAAAAAAAAAAAACACCAAAGAAGAAAAGAAGGGAAAAATTCCGAAATCCTAACATCCATTTTGGTTTTGAAAAGCTAGAAGGTGAAGCCTTCTATCCCCTTTCCCCTTCTTATCCCTAACAAAAAAGGAATGTTAAAAAAAAGAGCGGCACCTGGCCCCTTTAGACTCCAAAGAACCAGTTAATTTTTTCTTCCTGAAAACACCCTGCAAAGATTGTGTTCAGAAATTTTTTAGCAGGTGTGACTGGCCACTTTTCCACTTTATACAGTTGGGTTAGTACAGTAATGCTCAAACGTTATCTTCATTCTCTTGATTGCTCATAAATTCAGTATGAGATTATAAAACTCTCAGAGTGGCCTCTATCAGACCAGCACAGAATCAAGCTGGTGTTTTGTTACATGCTGTAATGTGAAGAGTAGTAAGTTTAAGGACTTCTGTCTCCATTGCATTCAGTCTGCTAATTTTCTTCCAGGCACTAATTTAACTCCATGGAAAAACTGCAAGGAGTTTCCCTGTGCAAGGATTTTTTGTGTAAAAAAATGCTATCGATACATTGCCAAAGCCTTGTATTATGAACAGTGGTATGTATTTAATGTACCCTGAAAATGAAGAAAAGCCTTTTTAGTACAATCTGTGTCCTTTGTAAGAGCAGACTGAAGACAAATGATTGTATTTAAGGAACATGTGAATCCCATTGATTAGCTAGATGAATACAGAACAGGAAAGCTGCCAGGTACAGAGGAAGCTGGGCATGTCCAAAAGGGAGTGGAGCAAACAAGCAAATTACACTACATGCATGCTTTTTTTTTTTTTTCTTTTTTTTTTGCCAAATGTTTTCGTTTGGAAAACTTGGACTCAAAGTTTTTTTAATTGACTAGTCAGTTAATCAGCCTAGTCTTCTTATTTTCTGATGGCAAGCAGAGAAGGGTTTTAAAAGTAAAAAACTATACTTTTAAATAATAAATAATCAAGAACATGTTTACATATGTTTTGTTTAACTGATGTAAGATTTCTTCTGGGAAAAAAAAATAATCTTATCTCTTTCTGGGGAGAAAGCAGGATAAGTTTTACCTGGTAAAAAAGATCTGTACCACTCCTGAGCACTGATTTAACATGTCTACTACTTTTTGTAGTAACCAAAAAGGGCTTCAGAATAAAACCAAAATAGCAATGAATTCCTGCAATAGTCCCCAAAGTAATTTCTACTTGTAGCATCACCAGGCAGTGATACAGGCTGGCCCTTCTACAGCCTTCAGCAGTACACTATGAGGCTTTGTGTATAAGAAGTCAAGAATAAGAGTCTGTTTAACTTCCAAAATGCTTCATTTCTTAAGGGTACAAGTCAAGTAAACAAAGTTCTTATCTTGAACTTAAAGCCAGTAGATTAGTTTTTCTTACAGCCTTTATAATCCTTATGTAATTCTTCATAATTCTAATAATTTAATTAGAAGAATTCTTAAATTTTTACATTCAAGTGTTGACTGTTACACCTATAGACACACCTTATAAATAGAGCTGTTGCATGTTTTCACTTAGTTAAGAAAAAATGTTGAAAATACTTCTCCATTAATTTTCTTGTTTTTACAAACTAAAAAACCATTTTCTACTTTACTATTTAACCTGTTATCAAGTGAAAAAATTGAGGAAAGAAACAATCATGGGAAAGAAAAGAAGAAAAAAATCTACTACATATTTTAAAAAACAGGTATCTGTAATAATTTTCATTAGATGTTTGAAGTTAAAAAAATCAGTTGTTGTGTTTGTTGGTTCTATAATCCTTCACTGTTTATGGGAGGTTACCACATATTTAGCAACTTTACTTTCACCTTTTAATCACAATAGTCTTAAAAGAAAAAATAATATTTGTCTGTTATTGTCCTCCTCTCTCATTCTTTACTCCATCTTCCTTTGTTTTAGGTCTTTGTCCTCCATTACACCCCACCTTTGCTTATGGTACAGTAGGTTGGAAAGTAACGCTTTTATCCATGCCAGGAACCAATTATGGAATCCACAAAAGGAGCTGACAAAAGAGACTCTGTCTCTGCTCTCAGCCTTTTGCTCCCTCAGGCCCTAAAACCCAGAAGTGAATGTGCATGGCCAGAATTCTCAATTTCTTAGAAGAAAGCAGGCAGGCATTCTAGTCAGTGTTTATTGACTTAGAAGTGGTAATACAAAAAGCTGAATATGAGCATCTCTAAGGATGGACAAGCACTTTAGTATGGGTATTATCACCTACCTGGAACAGAGAATACAAAGATTTTCAACAGATTGCTTTCTGTAGCTGTGTGTTGCCTGCATTTGAATCAGTAGGATCTTGCACTACAAATTTCAATGCTATTTCAAATACCAACCTGACAGCCTGATTTGGCCCATGCATAATGTGTAAATCAAGCATAACTTCAAATTTTTACCCAGAATTAAAGTTCTGACCACCCCCCAGCCCTCCCTCCATGCTTGTACTTGGCTGGACACAGATGTTTAGTCTGGCTCGATACTGATAAAGCCTAAGACTCTCCACTTGGGTGTGATGATTTCTTCCTATTCCACTACTCAAGTACTACGGAGTACATTTAAGATGCTACTGAGTTATTAAAGGTATGGCTCACAGAGTTAAACTGCTCTTATTTTGACTAAGAAAGAGGAAAACAGGGAACTTGGTTTCACTCAGAATAAACATTCACAGTTTATCCACAGACCACTTGGATTGCAGAGCTGGGCTGCAAGGGAATTAGAAGAACGTCTTTACATTTAGCCCAGATAAGAAATATGAAGCTAAGGTTTATTCCACACTCTATGAAATAGGTAACTAATCAGTTAAAAACTTAAATATCAGGAAACGAGGCTAGAAAGACTATTTGATTTACTGGAGTCTAGTCCCATACTTAATGTAACCAGAAAATATTTTGCTATATTCAAAGAAATTGCTCTCTCTTACAATAGGACTGACTTCTGGCTCAAAGTCTGCAATATCACAGCTATTATTTCCAATACCATGGCAGGCAGCAGAATGAACATGGAAAGGGGGTGTTTTTTATTCCCTTACAACTGGTATTACCTTTACCCAGCGCTGCGTCTCCTTCTTCATAACTTTCTCAAGGCATAAGAAAATGAAGAAGATCTGGTGACCCAAATTTACAATTTTCTTATTAGAACTGAACAGGAAAAAAAAAAAAAAATCTTTCATGTTGAAGAAATATTCAAGGACTCAGTAGTTAATACCTATTCAGTATGTTATCAACTTCTAAAGTAGTTCACTCTTGCTACCGGGCTTGATTCTTTCTACAGTCATTCACCACTTGAAAACAGAGCATCGCAGAAGAATATGCAATAAACAAGGAATAAAGAATGAAGCAGCTGATTCTTGCATAGAAAAATACAAGATCACCCTTCACCACCTCAGCAAAAATTAGCAGAGTTTATTACATGTAAGCTCTTCTGGATAAACAAAGAATTAATTATGTCATTTTTTGTTCTGTTATCTTCTTATGAATTTTAACAGTAGACTTCTCTAGCCATACAGAAGCATACCACATATGCACATACATGCACATATAGTATGCAGACTACACATGAGATATCTGAATAAGAAGTGTGTAAACAGTCACAGCAAGTTTTTCTCACTGTCCTGGAAGGGGGAGTTCATAGTTTTACAATGACATTAGAAAACAACATGGCTGTAATTTTGCAGGGATGGAATAACTTACATTCTATCTTCTAAAATAACATGTATTTTAGTATGGAAAGTTAAATGGTGCCTAGTGTATGTACTAAATATATATTGAGAGTCATGGCAGTGACTGGAAGCCAAATTCAGAAGACAGAACTGCTGTCTTATACACACACATCCCAACTCTCACAAAGAGGCACTTTTATACTGGTCTGGAACAATAAAGACGGCTTAAAGTGGGCTGTAAACATAAACAATGAGTGCATAAGAATCTTGATTACAGAGTTTACTTTACAAATGCAGAATAAAGGTACAGGTGATGGACATATGATAGATTGCACAGCCATATGTTTAATAAATAAATGCATTATAGGCCTTTGCAATTCATCATATAATTTGGACTGGATAATTTCTCTACCTATCACTCTTTCTTGGCACTTATTTGAGCACTCCAGATGCCACGGACAGCTTTAAATACTTCCAGTTAAAAATGAACAAAAAGAGAAATATTTCCTTTTCCTATTCATATATTTAGAATATTTTCTCCATATTTTACCTGCCCAGAATAAGTTTCAGATCTGGACCAGTAGCATATTTCCTAAAGATAAAAATGGAATGAGTTCAAAGTTTAGTATTCTATAGCCTTGCCCGTGGAAAAGAAAAGAATCCAGCTGCTCAGTAAGAAAGACAACATTTATTTCAATCCTAAGGAAAGAAAAAAGAAAGCATTATGTGCAGAAAAGACATGCAAGGATGTTTGGAGAGTCTCTGTATCCTAGATTTTAGTCTCTGAATGACTAAGTTGCTGGTAACGAAGTCATTTGTTGTGAAAGAGAATGGGTACTAAAACAATCTGCTCATGCTTTTAAAATGCTAAAACTCAAGCTGATAAACCTTTCTAGCAGAACAGGTCTTTCTATATTGGCACTAACCCTGACCTGCACTCGTTCTTAAGCACATACACCACATACACCTTGGACACAGCTGCCATAAATATACAGGCAATATCTATACAATATAACAGCCAACTACCCTTTGCAAGAATGTCCAGAGTAAAAATTTGAGCTTATGTTTGGAAGATGCCATTGCAGTGGCATCACCAGCAAATATAATTTTACCTTCATTTTCCTATGTGCAATGAAATTGATTAAAAAAAAATATAGAAAAAACATTTATTTCTCTTTTTAGTTGCTTAACCAAACAACTCAGCAAACTAATTTTATGGCATTCTTAAAGAACTGAAAATATTTGTATAAGTGTGATACCCATTAGCTGAAAATTCACCTTTAGCATTATTGTTACTTGCTACCTACGGCAGATACGTGACAACATCGGCTCCCTCTGGTGGTCAACGTAAAAAAAAGTTTTACATGGCCAGTCAGTAAAACCTATACACCAAGAAACAATGGTATTCATAGGGGTTGAGCACACTCATCAGGTATCACAATGGGTTTAATCAAAATTATACATCTGTCCTTTTTTCCTAAGAGCACTGAATGTCACTGACATTGGAGTCATAATACTGGAATTTGTTTTGATTTGTAAGCTATCTATGCATTTACTTGACCTCCTGAAACAGCTTAATAATATGGGCTTTTTTGGTTTTTTTTTGGTTTGTTTTCCTCAGATATGTTACCATGAAGGACAGTATTTGAACAATGCTCTTTTGTAGTGCAGATAAATCCTGACTATATTAAAGGTGTTTCTTACTAACTCCGGTAAGAGCATTCTGGTGAAAAACTGTAGTATAGTAGTCAATTTCTCATCAACTTCTCTATGCCATTCTTATTATATTTCTAATGTCTCCATGGTTAAAATATAAGGAGTAAAACCAAGCAAAGTCCTTTCATATCACTGCTAACCTAAGGCTCCTACAAACTGACCTAAACTGACATTTCTTTCTCTCACTGAAAATGACAGAAACCCTCTCATTCTCTTCCAGAAGCTGAATTGAGGCGACGTCAGAAATTCTGGGCCGAAGCCTGGAACAAGCAGGGATTCCCCGACTGTACCTTCGTGCTGAGCCGGTGCTCAAGAACCAAACTTCCAGCAAGTTCATGTTCCCATAATCACACTACTATGAATTAACAGTTGTGAAACATAGTATCTATGCAATTCCGCTGCATAGATTTGGATTTAATGAGTGTCACTGAAAGTTCTTTCCCACACTGTGTATAGTAATGGGAGGTTTTAAGCATGCTAATGTTATACTATAAGCATAATTTCTTATAATTAAGATGATTTCTTGTAAAGATGTAGCAATTTTTCTTCTTTTTTTAAGTTCTATATAATACTGTATATGTACCTGGCACTTATGAAATGGTAAGAAATAAAGGATATGAGCTAGCATAAGCAAGATTTTTTTTTTTAAATTCAGAAAACCAGAACTAGTTAGCTTAAACCAGCCATTAAAATATTTTATGTAGAAATTTCACAGAAACTGTTAATTCCCACAAGCGTAATTTTAGAGGAAGTTTTGCATTTTAACATAAGTAAATTAAGTATAAGTTACGAACTTTTTGGGTTATAGCTGCATTCCTTCAAAGCAAGGAATTTTTTTCATTGAAACCGTAGTTTTGTTGAAAACTTGATCCTCCTTTAAGCTAAACTGGTGTCAATGCAAAGAACCACTTTTACAATTCACTGTAATTCTACATTGTACTCAATATAAAAGAAGTTATTTCACTACTTCATTATTCAGTCTTTATAGTAGTCTGAACTCCATGGAGCATGTCACTCTGTGGAGGTACAAATAGGATGTATATAAAGTAATGAGAATGGGTAAATTAGGTTCTTAATCTTCACATTGTGAACACCTACTAGTTGTTTTTTCTTAAGAGAAGACTTACAATTAAATCATTGTCCTGTCTTAAGAAGCTATTACAAAGTACCTGGCAGCACAGAGAGTTCAATTCTACTTCACTTTTATTAGAAGACCCTTAGGGTATTAAGTATACTTTCTGAACCATCACTTAAAACTTATTAACTACATGTCATATTTGTATTAAAAACTGTCAAACCCCTTTTTAGTCATGTTCCACAGTATCTGTAGGAATGCTATGCTTTCTTATTCTCCACTTTGCCTACCTGGAAAGGATTCAAGATGAACATGATTATTCGCTTGAGGGTAAAACAATAATTTTTCATCATTTAAATTAGAGTTATGTATTGCAACTCACTCATAAATTTAAATAACATAAATGTCTTAAAACACAGTACATGTAATGTTAGAATAGTTCTGGGTGTGGGCACCATTGCAACTCATAAAACCTATGTTTATTGTCCAGAATGATTAAAAATACATGCCTTATGGGCCATTCACATGAAGAACTTTCTTCAGCGCAAAGAAGTTTTTGGTAAGTACAATTCTATAGCTAATACTTTAATTATAACTCACTGACTATTTCAAGTACTGTAAAAAGGAGACTTGTGGAACAAAATTTCTCTTGAGCAAAGTGTTTGCGTCTTTTGTTACAGAAATAGAACACACACCTTGATTTCCATAGGATCTTTCCAGCATCAAGATAAAATTACTCATACTAAGGATCAGGATGAAAGCAGAAGTAAAGCTTATGAATCAGTGCATTTGGTACTGGCTCTTAGTATTCCTTTTAGGCCCCTTATAAATACAACAGATCTTTCTGTTTCTTTCTTTCTTGGCATTTTCTTGATTGATAGCCAAGATATAGAAAGAAACTTGCACTTCAACTTGACTAGATGATGCACAAAGGAAGAAAATATATGCAATGAAGGAAAAATAGAATATATTTGAGAACATAAAATGTTATACTAGGATAACAGAAAAAAAAATGAAAAATTGTTTCAGGAAGTTTTCATTAATTCTTTAGACATTATTGAAAGTAAGTCACCCCATCCCAAAACCACACTCTTTTAAACACCAAATCAAATTAAAACGTGGCTCAAAATAAAGAGAATATTTTGATAAAGAACAGACAAATGTATGGATAATCTTTCTGAGGCCTATATATAGATTTATGTAACACAGCACTCAGTTCAGGAGCATACATCTCACAAATGAGTATGAACCAGAGCCAAAAATAATCAATAGTAATTAAAAGAGAATGTGCGAGTTCAAAAAGAAAGGAAGCCAAAATCTCAGTCAGAAAAAAAACATTCTTTCCAGCAGGGGAGGAAGGAAGGCAACAGAAGAATCAAGAGTAGCAGAGGCACAGGAGGTTCAGAGGTATGAAGGTCATAGGAAGAGGCAAGGTCTGTCAGACGCGCTTGGTATATGAAGGGAATGATGCACAACAGTAAACTGTTTGGGGAAAGAGTAAAAGGATAAAATCATAAATATTGCATAGGTCAGACAGCAGAATGGCTAGCATGCTCAGTAATGTTAAAGAATCAGACACCCAAAGGAGCTGTAGGTGCGTGGGCACTTTTTAAAATTCGAAATCCCACAGATGCTCTGAGACAGACTCCCTGGGTTCACGTATAAGATAACTCAATCCCAATAGCACAACACCTACTGATACGTAGCACGTCTATGAATTCTGCTTTACTTGGCCTGAATTTTAATTCTACATAAAGTACAAGATAGATGTTGGAGATTTAACTTAATTCTTTAGCTTCAGATCAGGCTGGATGAGTGAGAGAAAAGATGGCAGTGTAAGCCTTCTAAGTCACATTTGCAAGTTTTTTTTCGCTTTAAAGACCATCTATAACAAAAAAAAGGGCTGGGTTACTTGACAGATGGCTTCTGAGGGAGTGCAGTATGACAGGCCAGCAAAATTCCTGAGTCAGCAGCCTGCAGTTCTCAATCAATTTAGAACCACATATAAGAAAATGCAGTTTCCTCTCTGTGAGCTTCTCTACCTATTTTTACTTCAAGTTAACTAAGTGCAATGCTTAGAGACTATCCCAAATGACTGTGAAAGACTTGATATATATCTAAGGTGACTGAATAAATATGACCTAATTGCTTGTGAAATGGTCACAGCTTGTAGTACCTGTTAATATATTAATGATATACTGAAAAACATTAAAAATCAGATATGGGGAAAAAGCTCCTTTCTGTTCTCCTTGTTCCTTAAAATTAACCTGATATTATATATCATCTAGTAGTATAGGTGTCATCTATGAAAGTAACTGGGAAATACTTATATGCATTCTACCCCTTTCAAACTTTCTGGTTAAGTGATGATTATTTTTATCTATAGTTAAAAAAAAAAAAGTCACTTTCAAATCACAGTTTCACTTCTTTAAAGACAGAACACTTTCCAAAATTTAAAAATTGATCAGTTTTAAGCGTTTACCCGGTGTGAGCCCTGAGTGCACTAAACTTTATCCAGTGTCAGAGTGAAGAATTTAACTTCAGGATCTCACTCCACAAGAACATGAATTGCTTGTTCTTTTTCAAACAGCACAAAATTTCAAATAAATGTCTTCCTGTGTTTCTTAATGATAATTCAGAACAAGTCAAATAAAGGACTAATCATGGAGGTTTTAGTTTAGTTAGACAGCATGTTTAGGTTGCCTGTTTAGGTGCAGCAGTCTTTCAATATGGATATTCTTTCCTGAAGTAGCACAGAGCTCACTATTGACTCATTTATTGGAAACTTCACAAGCTATATGACATAACTAAAATGCCATGCAACAGTGGTGACAATCTCCACTTCTGCATTCCCACCGTCCAGTCGATCTTAGAATCACAGGCCATGAACAATCTGATTAGCAATACAAGGAAGAAGAAAGGATTGCATAAATATATCATTTTAGACATGTACACAACATGCAGCTCAGAGTCTACCAGACCAAAAGTTAAGAGGAAAGGCCATGTAATGAGCATTAAGAAGATTAAAAAGCAAAAATTGTGTACTCTTGTTTGTGGAAGAGTTTCTTACCATTAGAGTTGGAAAAGCCCAAGTATCTTACTAAAGGCTCTATTCATGAATGACTTACACTCCACATAAGTATGGAAAACCCCGTGAAGAGCGATTACTACTACCCTCTATGAAATGAAAATTCCTCAACACGAGTTTCCCAGAGCACAATTGGGCAACTGTGTTTGCTGGGAAGGAATAAGTGGTGAGGCATGTGCCCTACAGATAGACGCAGATCTTAAGGAACAAGAATGTAAAGTCCACATGATCACAGAATTTTAATTTCTCAATGAGAATCTCATCTTGTGGAAGAGAAACTGCTGCTGACAGTCACCCATTCAGCAAAGGAAGACCACAATCCTCGTCAGAGAAAACTGTTTAGAGAGTGATTTCAGAACAAATATGCCTTTCATCAATAGCTGGCATCACTAGCTTATCCTCCTTCCCTCCTTGTTCTATGAGAAAACACATTTACTGAGGTTAGAATTTGGAAGATTGAAAATTTTGTTCTTTGAATCTACTGCCAAAGTCCTATTTGGAGTGCTTGAGGCATTCTCAGGCAATAAAAAACACCATTGCAAAACTCTGTTCTTGTACCACTCAATCACTACACTATCTAAGCACCTTTCAGAGTGGCATTAGGCAATATAATTAGCATCTGTCATATGTGCTGCTTTCTCTCACGGACACATCCATAAGCATTTCTCCTGTACAAATCTATGCAGGTATCTTTATCTTGGTAGAGCACAACACAATTATAAACCTAAACTTGTCCCTCTCCTACACTGATGCATTAAGTATAAAATAAGTACCCACTGAGCAGTACTCTTTTGCTCTCGGTAAACTGAGGATAATAAAAGCTCAGGTTATGTTTCCATGTACAAGATTAATAAAATCCTTTTGGCTGGCATATTGTTTGTTTAAGAGCAAATGATCAGGCTGATAAAATCAGAGCTGCATTGATTAAAGGGTATTTGATCACCAAGGTAGATCAGGAAAGCATTGCAAAATACTAGTGGTAGAAACTCAAATGAAGCAGAAATATTAATGCAAAGAAGGCCACAGAGGATTTTTAATAAAGAAAACATTGTAGGCATGCTGATGGTATCTAGCAAAAAAAAAAAAAAAAAAAAAGATGATTTTAAGTATGATATGATTTCTGTGCATATGCTAATAAAAATGAAATAGGATTAATCCTCAGTAAGATTCAGGTTTTCTGTTAGTATGGATCTCCTTAATTTCCTTCTCTCCCCCCCAATAAAACTTGTCAATCTGTGTCTCCTCAGCACAGATTTGAAAAATAATGCTTTAGATTTAGCTGGTACCCAACAGCAAACACAGCAACACAATTGTATCAGAGTAACTGCGAGCTGCAGAATAATAAAAGAAAATGTCCTGGAAAAAGATCTTTCAACAAATTAGCAGCTAATGGAGACATTTCTCTATCGCATGGTTAGGAGACACCCTCCTAACCTTCAAAGGAAGTGTGTCCATGAGATGTCATAACGTGCAGAGCTTTGCTGTCTTTACAGGATCTACATGGGTGTGCAGGGCAAGCCCACAGGGAATGTAATACAGGATCAAAGACTTGGACTGTGTACAAAGATTTAAAGACAGTCGATGGATAAGCAGAAAAAAATGCTTTTCAAAAATACACAGGGATGTGGAAAAAATCCTATTTTTTTGTCTGATAACTGTTATGCCCCAAGGGGAAGAGCACTCGAAGGACTATCCAGAGATGGCAAGGAATATGTACCCATTAGGAAAGGAAGGCCTTTAACAATATACATCTCCTGTATATATGTATATTGTAAATAAAGAGTTTTATTTTCCTAAGGGAGACACCCTGTAGTTTTCAAACTAGGCTGGTAGACCTAATGACTCTCAAAGGAAATTGTCTCTGGAGAGACAGAAAAAATGTTGGTACTAAAAAACAAGCATAGAGAATTAATACAAGACAACAGATTTTGCTTCCAGCTGTACAAAGTCACAAGGTTTGATGGTTGCTTTTAAATACTTCCATACAGTGGCAAGGTATCATCTACAAAACTGTCTCCAAACAAGTGTTTTGCTTACTTTATATTAATTAGTTACACTGCATTGGGCATTTTAAAAGACAACAGGCTGAAAAAAAGGGAAAAACCAGACATGTATGTCTAGAGAGCAGAGAGGAAAGTCTGGAAAAGCTACCCCTGAGAGTAACCATCAAAAGAGTGGAAATACAAATACACGTATTTTCAAACATACGTTTAGGTACCAGCTCTGTTGGTGCTGTAACATCTGCTTCTCTGTAAGATATTGTTGGATCCACAATGTCTCTGTCAGGAGGAGGGTAAGGTGGGGGTGGGGGAATCACTAACTGGGGTGGACCACGAATGGTGCCTCTAGGAGGCTTTTGTGGCACCTGCCGTCCATCACCTACAGGGGGATCAATTGAGCAGTTACTTCATTGCAAAATAATAATTGCTCTGTTTATTGTCTTTTTTTAAACACACATTGATTTTTCCCTTACCCACATCCAAAGTCTCTGGACCTAATTGTGCTCTTATTTACCCCCAAAATAATTAAGGGAGAAGGAAAAGCTCGGTATCTCCTTAAACCAACAGCAATGGGACCAGAATTGGGCCCAGCACATACATGTACATCACAACTAACAGTTAAAAATCATCAGTTTTGGCAGATATAAGGAAGGAGGGGAAAAAAAAGTCTAATGAAAAAAAATTAAAAAGCTACACAAGGAAATATGAAAAAAGTGTTTTATTTTTTATCTTCTTAAGTGCCAAATTACTTGAATTTGTTGACCTCTAGGATACTTTACATGACTACTTTCCTGATTCTTTGAGAGAAAGAGGAAGATGCCTCAGGTCAGTATTTTTAAGTAGTTATCTTGACAGATTTTTCTTTTCTTTTTCTGAGTAGGTTTTTTATTTTTTTGACATTGTGAAGAAACAGATGATTAATTTTTTTGCAAAACAGTGTTTAAAGCTATCAAAGGAAATGCTCATAACTTTGACTGTGAGCTTATTTCAATACTACGTGCAATAACTAAATACATAATGCAACTTTGCACTATATTAACCATCTGCAATGTTAAAAATCTGCTGCCAGTTTGTAGTGTATGGACCTAGAGCTACTGCAATTTGTAAAGTTCTTAGAGGCTGAAAATGCTCTGAGGTACCATGACTACCTGCTCATTCTGCTCTTGTACCCTGCCTTAAGCATCTGCTGTGGTCATTGCTGAAGACAGATGTTGGCAGTCAGACCTCTGGTTTGATCCATTCTGATCATCCTGAACTCTTAAGCTCATGCTCTGGTGCTGCTGAGAAAGGAAGTAGCACCAAGAGGGAGGAAAAAGATTAAATGATTATGATTTTTCTACTTAGGAGTCACTAGCTTCCAGAGATTCAAGACACAATTTCAATGCTGGCAAACATGCAGACCCTTTTTTACTGCTTTGAGAACACCGAGCACAACACTTTGGGATCAGAAAAAGTGATTCAGTATTGAATACTGAAGTGAATTTACCAGTTTGAGAATATTTCTGATAGGAACTTTTGCTTTTACTCATGTGGTTAACTTTTTCCATCGTGTGGCTGCCTGTTTCTTGCAATACATTATTTCCCTTGCTACAGTCTTGCTTTTTTCACAGCTTTTCTCTCTTGCTTTCAGAGCCATCTGTGCTTTCTGATCATTTTCTTGCAAGGGCCCTGAAAAGAGGCTGTTTTACCAACCTTCCCTTGCTGTAACATTTTTTCTTCTTAATGAATACATTCATTCAAGAAAATAGCAGAAAACGAAAAGCACTGAAGATAGGGCTACTGTAGGATGAGTTCTTTGTCAGTGTAAATTAATAAGGTTCCATTAAAGAAAATGATACTACAGAATCATACATCAGCAGAGTCTGGCCAGCAAGCACTTATCTACACAGTACTGAACGGACTGTAAGTGGCTCGCCTCTGCTTTATTTCATCTGTAACATTCTGAGCACTGGTACAAAATTAAATGAACACTTACAAAAAGTTAAAGTATGAAATGGTCATGAATAAGTGACCAGCAGTAGGGGAAAACATGAGGAGTGACAGACTGTGACATCTGCAATGGTTAAAAGTAAGCCAATTTGTTGAAAACTCCTGTTATGTGGCACAGCGATAACGTTCCTCTTGGAGGATTTAAATAAGAGATGTCAACGGAGTCGAACATGTTGCAAGATAATGGACTCCTGCTGCTACACAAATGCTGAGCCATTAAATGTGAAGCATTTACTGAAAATAAATGTTGGAACAAAGCCAAGAGGTTTCTTTCTAAACTATGAGGCATTTGTAATGTAAGCAATTATGTATGACAGGATGTCATATCTGTATGTCTTAGGCACTTTATGAAACATGAGGTCAAAGGCATGAACTGAAGTGCACTGAGTGCATTATGGCACTTGAAGAATGATTCTCTTAATGTACTGAAAAACGAGTTCCAATATGTGGGGTTATTATCTCATATCGTTACCCATCATAAAATCACTTTGTTTGCTAAAAGCATAATCTTGGGGTCCTCACTCGGGCAAAGCTCCCACTGATCTGAATAACCTAGCAATCACATAATGCCAGAGGTCTGAGAGAATGTTTTTCAGTCTTCCTGTACAAGAGTAAATGTGGTGTCACATACAGCCGAAGGCTAGAGTTTCTTTTGCTGTGTCCAGCTATGTATGGCATTCCTTTGAGAGTACCAGTTCTTTTCTTCTCCTGATTAGCTAAAGACTCAGCAAAGATTGATTCATAATAAATCTAAGGACTAAATTAAAAAGAAAAACTTCACTAAATATGGTCAATTGATGTTAAACTGTTGGAGATACTGAATCAGTTTGACTGTAATTTAGCTCTCCCAGAACCCCATGGCTTCAGACGCATTCAGTATTGCCTGACCTATCTCGATTTATTAGCATTTCCACTTACTGTTTCCTTATTTCCATTTATTAGCAAAACCACCATGACCTTAAAGGCACAGCATAGGCCCAGGGCTGGTGCTTTTGGATATTCGGTTTGTATACCAAACATTCAAATAATCTCATGAGTGTTATCTACGGTTCACTACCCTATAGTACTATGAATGGTGCCATTAAGAAAAAAAAAAAGGTAGGCTCCAAACACTTATTTCCAGACTTTCATTCTGCAAAGAAATGTGTTTTTTCCCCAAGTTACAAGTTTTCAAACTCACAGGATAACAGAATTAAGGGAACTTCAAACAGTGAACATTGAAAGCACATGCATGGGATTATGCAGAAGAAAATGCCTCTCACCCATTGTGCTCTTCCTCTTGTCTTCCCTCTCTTCTGTCCTGTTTGGCGTAGCAGGAGTAGGTGGAGCAGATGCAGTTGGTGGAAGAGGGGCACGCCTCTTCTTTTTCTGTAAATCATTTAGGGATGATCCTTGTGAAATCTAGTGAAGTTGAAAAATAGACACAGTAAAGGGCATGTTTTCTCAGTGTTGTAAATTCTCAGTAACAAAATAAAAAGTGATTGCCATATGACGTAATTTCTCATTTATAATGAGCATTTATAGCGACAACAGATTAAAAAGACAGATCAGAAGAGGTATACTAACACTGCACTCAGAGAAGGAAACGAACAAGAACCACAGATGACTATCACAGCAGAAATACCAAACTGGTAGACATTTGATGATTTTGGTAAAAGGGAGCTAGAGACCCCAACACTCAGCGATGCACAGTATGACGCTACATGTGGTGTTAAGCCTGAGCCATAGCACGACCTTGTTTTTCCATCGGTTGCTTCAGACTCTAAATTATGGTTAAGTACTCCAATTGGTATGCATAGGGAATAAACTCTCATTTCTTTGATTTTCCTCTCAAATTCTTGTTTAAGGACTTCTGAGAGAACAATCAAGAATTGAAAGTTTGCTTGCATGATGAGATGAGATCATACTGTACTCTATTTATGTCTACTGGACTTCACAGACATACTTTTAAGCTCCGTAACACCTCGGCTTCCAAAAATTGCAACATGCCGGTTGGCAAGCCAAGACTTCATTCCTGTTTACACTGCTTTTAAAAATATGAAAAATTTTATTACAAGTAACTTGGGTTTCACTGGGTTGCATAATGTTTTCTGGAGCTTGTTGGAACTTAGCTCTATTTCCTTTTTCCGGAAAAACAATAATAGTAAAACCAAAAACATGATGGAAAATCTGTTGAATTTTTATATTTGAAAAGTACAGACAACACTAGACAGAACCAGGCTTAGCTGAAGCAAAGGGTAATTGGAGCTGCACACAGATGGCATTGCTGTTGGCGTTCCTCAGTCTTCACATGCATCACTTCACTGCTCTGACTCTCCTTATACTCCCCAGAGCTGAAGATATCCAATATACAGAACTGCCTGGTGGTTTTCCAATATTTCAAAGGCCTAAAGAATAATAATAATCTTTCCTTTAATCCAGAGGATTAATGAAGCCTTAAAATATATTTGTTGTGGGAGTTTTCATTAAAAAAAAACAGTAGCTTCCCACTGCTCAAAGCTACTATCTGAGTTCAGAGAAAAGGCACTCATTTAGATTTGTCCTTTCCTACATGGAGTGAAAACTCTGAGATTAAGTGAACTTTACGAAGAGCCTTTCTCATTTAGCCTTCCTTTTTAAAAGCACTCAGGAAGGTCTTATGTTATAAAACACATTTAGTTCTCACCTTTCAGGATAATGCTTTAACCACCATGCCACATGACAGTTAGACATTTCCACCAGGTGTCCTGGTCTTGCTTCCTACTACCATGGATTATTTTGGCATTTTACATTAATTGTCCACTGAATGCAATGCATGACAAATGCTGCTGAGGCCAATCTAGACTGGTTAGGTACAGTAAAAGAGCAAGGGCAAGAGTATTACTACTAACTAAGGATTTTGCAGACTTCAATTTTGGTTACCAAACTTGATGGTATTTTTAAAATTAGACTTATATATAGAAAAAAACCATGAAACCATAAGTTCAGGAATGGATACAGCAAAATTTTAGAGCTCCTTTGAAGAACTTTTGCCCCAAATCATGGTGTTACTCTGTATCAAGATGGAGGACCTCTCCTGATGCAGAAACTGCCTGCTAGTGGTTAGGAACTGACTGGAATTGATCGAAGTTGAATCCTAGTCCCTAGTCCTTGAATTTTTACAGAACCAGAATGCCCAATTTTGAGCTGAAGACAGGAACCTTTGTTCAGTGACAGTCTCATCAGGCTTTGGTTTATAAAGGAGGAATTACATGGGGGACAGCTACCTAATCGTGCGTTCTTCTCAATGTCCATTTGGGACATGGCAAATAGGCACTTGGAAAAAAAAAAATCACGTTCTTCTGCATGGCATTTTACATAACTAAAGGCATGTGAACATTTAATACTGTATCTTGATTCTTGAGGAGAAAACCTTACAAAAAAAGAGGAAAATTATCAAAGTGGGGGCTTTAATTAACCTTCCTACAAACTCTCCACAATTCAGTAGATAGGGAGAACTTGAACTGTCTGGAAGACAGGCAGCTTCTGAACTTATCCAATACTTCACAACCCACAAATTATGTAATTATTTAATGGCATTTTACAGGTTCCACATTTTCTCCTGTCTCTTCAGAAGGTCATTTAACTTGAGGAAAAAAAATGGATGGACTGATGATTTAAAAGATCTAGGAAATCAAGTATCAAGGCAGAAGGTAAGGAAACGTGTGTTTCCACTTGAAATAATAAAGATCACTAATGACTCTTTCCCAAGTACCCTTTCCCAAGTCCCAACCTTTCCCAAGAATCTTGGGAATCCCAAGATTCCCAAGATGAGTGAAGGACGTTAGTCTGGTACAGTCAAATTCCTCAAAGATACTTTATTGCTTTACTAAGAACAAAGGATCCTTGTTAGAAGCCAGTTTATTTTTTTTCAGCTCTATGCTTTTGTATTTAGTTGAATCTTCTGAGGAACATTAAATAGATGTATGGATAAACAAGCTACTACAGCTAAAAAAAAGGCTAGGAAATGGAGTTGATCTAGTGCTCAACTGCAATAATGCAAGTTTGGTCAAATACACACACACAAAAATGCTTTTATTATACTGTCAGCTAAGAGCAGTATACTTCACAAACACCATAAAGAAGATGAAAAGCTTGTTTAAAGCCAGCCACACTACAATGTATATAAGAAGTGTCTAGTTCAAGAACAGGTCATTAAAATTGTTAAAAGTAGTTCTTTAATGCCAACCTCGGTAAACCTACAAGGCTAAACATAAATAGAAAAAACACAAAGAACATTCTGTTTCTTGCAATTGTTTATACCAAAACAATAGAACTTGAAAATAATTTGTTATGGCTGGCTGCTTCTTTTATAAAGAAATCAAGCCTTAACAACATTAACAAGTAATTTCCCATCCCAACTTTGCTACAGTAGCCCCTCTCTGAGCATAACAGAGTATTTCCTAGTCTTAGCACTTGTGCTTCACCTATGTAGCATTTTTAACTAGAAGAAATTATTAGGTCAGATTCTGTTGTGCAATGAACACATTGCGCATCTTTAAAAAGATGCTTACAAGTGTTAAGCACTTCAAAGATGCTAGCAAGTGTTCTCTGACTACAATTAATCAACTAATCTAACATTAACTTAGTTAGAAATGAGTAAAGGAGACCAAAAAGGACCTAAGTCTGACAAGGTGTCACTTCTATTTCCACATTGATGAGACCACATACGATGTAAAAACCAGTTTTCTAAATTCATGTCATGGCTCGCATGCTGTTTAAAAATACTTCCAATATTGCAGACAAAATATCTAAAAAATGTGTTGAATATGTTCTATGAAACATATTCTTCTATTAAAAAAAAACATTTTCTTCTATGAAAGCTCAACATCTTTACTAAAATTTGTGGGCTTTAGATAATCTATTTAGAGCCTAATAACAATATCATGGGGTGATTGTGTCAAAATTATGTGGAAAAGAATCCTACCAAGTTAATGCTTGAAATTTTTAATGAGTAGCATTTGAAAGTCACCTTATTTCCAAAAGGTCTGTGGATACAGTAGCATCCAGATAATTGAACTTGAGTTTCCTCAGGGCAGTATTTTCTTTGGGTTAGGCTGCACTGAATATGAGTTCATGAAAAATATTAATGTAGAGCCAAGGTAAAAAAAGCCACCACCACCAGAAATTCATCAAGCATTCAAAGACAAGGAGGTTCTCAGATAAATTTCCAATGTGAGCTCTGTTCCTTTGCCTTGCCTGTCCTCTACCTAAAGGTCAGAAACTGGTTTTGTATTTATCAACCCATCACTATTAATCTTTCTAATAGAAGTGTTTATCTATGTAAGTACTAGCTAAGTTATCTGGCAAACACCACCGTTCTTTTATTCACAGACAAAACCAGGCTGAAATTTACTGCAGGTTTACTGCTCCTGAAACTGAGCCTCCTTCTGTAAGCCAGAAACTACATCATTAATTTGTGCTTCTCTGTCCCTTCAGTATCTACCAACATTCACAACTCACTTGATGACACTTGACTATGTATGTCAGTTGTCTGAACTACTACTTTGCTCAAGAAGGATATTTCATTCTGCTGTCTCCAAAGTCAGATTAAAGACTCTACAATAGCATACTCGGAGGACCGCAAATACTCAAGTTTGTTCTTGAGTTAAGGACAGCCCACAAACCCATCCACAGATGGTAGAGAAAAAGAGACTGGGCGTAATGCACCCTTGGAAAGTGCACATACTGCATCCTTGTCAAATAACAAAGTACTGTAGTGTTCTAATTATTGCGGTTATATCTTGACTAGTAAAGAATCTAACAACTACAAAGGTGCTCCAAAATAGTGATAAAGCCAAGTAAAACCTTAAGCTAACACTAGAAGTCCAGCTGAATTCTGGGGGCTTGAGGGAAAAATATCATGTATCTTCTAAACCAGATGCTGAAAGCCACTTTGGCGTCTTCTGGGAACCACTGCCTTTCAAGCAACACATTTTTCCCATTTATTGAATAGCTGAGGGGGCCTTGGTACTCTTCAAGGACTACTGTGTTGGGACACAGAAAGCAGAAGAATGGGTTTCCTTCTCCCAAGACCGATGTATGGGGAGAAGAGTGGACACACAAGAGACATGTACTTTATGCAGAACTGAGAAAGATCTCGGAAAAAAGCTGGGGGATTTCAGCTCAGAAGGACAACTAAGAATACAAGTAGGGAAGAGCAACTTAAAAGTTGCCATAGAAATACCTTCTTGGACTTGCACACTAAAAGCAAACAGCACCTTGTCCTTGTTTCAGCTGGGATAGAGTTAATTTTCTTTCTAGTCATTGCTGTGTTTCAGATTTGGTATAAAAGGGATGTCACTCTTCTAGTTGTTTCTAGGTAATGTTTATAGTATTCTAGCACTTTCTTTAGCTTTCCCTAGAAGCTGAGGGGGAGCATAGACAGAACAATGGAATGGCCAATGGAATATCCCATACTGTGGTCATCATGCTTAGTATATAATAAGGAGTGGGCTGGGGGGGAGGAATCCATGGTCACTGGTGGACGACCGATTCACTGGCTGCTGAGAGTGACTTGTGTTGTCTTACTTTATCTTGTATATTTTTTTACTGTTATTACTATCGTTATTTTCCCTTTTTCTGTTACTGTTCTATTAATCTGTCTTTATCTCAGTCCATGAGTTTTTTTTTTTCTTTCCTTTCCTCTCCTTTTCTTCCTGTCCTTATGAATGGGGGCTGAAGGGGGAGAACTGCATGAGCAGCTGCGTGGTCCCACCAGCTGCCAGCTGGAGTTAAACCACGACACACCTTCTGAGCTACCTGGAACAGGTTTTCCCTGAACAACTGCAGTTTTCTGTTGTAGTTGGCGTCCACACCTACTGGAGAAAGTCCAGATGATTGATAGACAGATCTAAACAGTTCTAAGTGTGCCATGAGGGAAAACTCTGCAGTGGATCTAGTCAATATGTGACTGAGGTGCTAAAAAGAAAAAAAAAAAAAGGCATAGTTTGTGTTTCAAAATGCAAACCACATTTCACAATATCACAATATTTTCATATTTTCATAAACATTACAAGAAATATTCGGCTTACGGCAACACAACAGGTTTTTCCTTTCACTCTTACTGCTATTATTTTGCTATAGAAAAGGAAAAATGGAAACTTGAAAATCCACCAATTTTCCAGCTGTGCTATTTGACAAAATCCTTCTTAAAACAATTTTCTACCTGTTCAAACATTGTAGCTACAGCTGATAATCCTATTGCTGAAAGAATATGTGTATGTCTGGAATAAGGATTGTTTTTAAGGGAGTTCCCATGGTGGTTTAGCATACACAAATAAAAAAATTGTATAGCATATGATATAAACTGTGTGAAGGAAGCTCATATACTCTCTTGCTTCTTTATCCTTTTTATGCAACAATAATTGTCAGGATCTCTTATTGTTTTATAGAACACCTGTATAGTTGCAACTTCTGTCTAATTTGTATACAAAATGTCTTGTTTGGGGAAACAGCAAGTGATTGTTTGATGAAATTATTTTTAGAAGTAAATAAAAAGGATTGGAAAAAGCACACATGGATTCAATCAGTGGCATGCCCTGACTACAAACTGTTTTCTATCATCTAACACTGACTAGACACACACTCAAGCAAGCCAGATTCTGATACACCTGCTGGTGATGATACCACGTGGGGTCAGAATGTCTATCGAATTACAAGAGTGTTTAAATATGATACACAGAAAAATTCAGAGCTAATTTGTAACTGAACAAACAACATCACTCCAAACTATGTGTGGGACCAATCCCAACCCTCTTTCCTTCACAAAGCATCTTAAGAAATTTTGAAATAATTAAGAGCCATTTAACAACAAGCTCTAGAAGTCAAAAGAAAAGATACATGTTTTATTAACAAGTTTTAAACTCTTGATATAACCATAACTGCACTGATGCTTCTATAGTATTGTGTGAAAGACAAGTGGTAGGTTGGTATGTATGATTTATGGTTTGAGAGGTTTTAAAAATATTTTGCTATGATTTTATACATAATTTAAAGCAGTTGAGAAGAAAATATTTTGATTCAAGAGGACCCAGTCTAGGAAAATCAGAGAGATAAATCTTTCAGCTGCAGAATGGAGACATAAATCTGTCCACTAAACTTGATGATATAAAAGCTATTCTAGTGAGCTGATTCTGCATTTTCACGGGGCAACAGATGCTTCAACATGTCTAGCACTAGAAACCACAAGAAGTCCCAATTGAACATTAATGTGTCTTAAACAACGTTTACTCATATGTCTAATATTCCCTGGACAGGTCATACATTATAATGCTTTCCACTGGCATACATTGACAAAGGAAAATTCAGGGAGCTCTCAAAGAAACTGAGCGGATGAGCAATTCATGAGGCTGACCACTGTAAGTTGCATTGTATTAAACTGTCTATTCAGCACTGAACTTCTCTACGTTGTTTCCTTATTGGGTAGTACCCCATTTCCTTTGATTAAAAGCTGAATGTTTAATCCACAAGTAACCTGTAAACTGCATTCAAAGACCGCAGTCTGATGTTTCCCCAAAACATGTCCTTATGTGGCAGAATGCGTTTGTGTGGGTTATTTAAAATGCTTACTAGGATCCCGTGCAATGCAACAACATATTGTAAAAACAACAAACACAGTGATACTAAAAAATCTGGCACATGGAAACAATTTTAAAGAGGGTACTATTTGAAAACTTGTCATTTTGATAAAATGCAGAGGAATAATTATAGTTACATAATTTCTCTGGATGGTTCATTTAAGTTCTGCACATCTTGATTTTTCAGTGTTGGATCTCACAAACCTTACAATAAAATTAATAACAATAAACCTAAAGAGAGATTTTTTAAAAAAAAGCCATACAAAGTTAAGAAATCCATGCTGTAACAGAAAGACTAACATTTGGACTAACTAGACCCAATAGCTCATCTTACTCTGGACGTGCTACTCTCACATGGGACAAGTCTAAATGGGAGATTCCCAAGCTACTGTCAACATGAGTTGAAGTCCATAATGTAACACCAAATAATTGTTCAAGCAGGACAGCCATAGTTGTGGTATGACAACACTGCTCTGTATCAGGGTGTTTCCTCCTGACTTTGAAGCTCTGCCCCATGCCTCCTTGTACTGTGTTTGGCCCAGGTGATGGTTGCACCCCCACCACACTCATGGCCTCAGCTTCAAAGCTGCTTTGCAGATGGAAATGTTCAGGCACTCTGTTAAGTGGGAAATCTGACATAACTAGAGTGTAAACTGCATTGCTCTTCTGAAAATACCTTTACCATCGATATTTTAATCAGATGCCACAAAATACTGTATCATTATGCCTACATTTATGCTGCTTAATTTCAAATTATTTTTCTCTCAGTATTTAAATCTGGTATTAAACAAGGCTTTGTAATGATATTTAGTATTCATTACCAAAAATGAAGCTGTGACTGCAAAAACTTCTCAGTCTTAATAACTGACAATAAGCTTAGCATTACTAGATTTTACAGAAATTGCTATGTTCTTGTTCTATTTTATTCACAAAATGAAGATAACGAAAGCCAAGGATGTCCTTGAACATTCACCTGACTGGCGACAAAAAGCTAAAATCAGTTGACACAAGAAAGCCACTACAAGGTGAAGGGGCAAGCTCATTTTTCCATCTGTTTTTATTGAACACACCCTTTGTGAAATGTCATGGTCAAGGGCAGTTAAAAATTAATGTCATTCTAATCTTCTTTAAACACTTTAACTTACTCAGTTAAATGTGTCAGACAGGAAACTATCCATAAACAAATTTGAGATGTTAAATTACTAAGATAGCTGTGATTTCCTTCTTTTGCAAAATCTCATTACTAGCTGCAATATTATTTCCACTCAAGGAAGTCACTCTACAACACCAAATATTTTCACATGCATTGAAACATGTAGACTACACAAGTCTGCGGATGTTTGCTTTGGCAGAGAATTGAACTTCCTCTGTTTCTCTGAATACAATGTAATCCTCCTCATTTATGTCTTCATTTACAGGGGAAAAAAAGCCACCAAAAAAACCAAGCCCTCAAACACTTAAAAATCACATTTTAAAACCACCTCAAATTGATTTGCTACTGAGATCCAGTTCTCCTCTAGAGAAGGTAAACACAAAGGCAAGAATCACCTCCAAATCTTCATATCAATTTGTGCTTATCTTTTTTTGTTAGATCAAATACAATTAATTAAACAGAGGAACATAAATAAGAGTTTAAAATACGTAGTAAGACTGAATCTCAGTATTTCTTCTGACAGCTCTGTCGATGAGTTTGACATGAGCAATGTCATCTCCTTGAAAGGCACTAGCATAAGGAATTTATACATATATTTTCTGCATCAGTCTCACATCCAGGATTACAGGCTGGTCTGCTTATCTGTACTTAAAAGTCTGTGAGATGTTACAAGCTAACTGAAGATCTGCAAAATTTATTTTGTATCTTTGTCTAATTTTCTGCCAAAAGGATAGGCTGTAGCCTAAAATCTGTTAGGGCTAGAAAGGGGAAGGCAATCACACAAACGTTTGATGAGGAACAAGGAAAACTATACCCTTTCTTTTGCCACTGAGAGACATACCTCCCTGGAGGTAAGGTTTTCCTTTACACACAATTTTCTTCTGCAGAGATAGCCAAGTTGAATTTCTCTAGCTTAGTGCTAAGTCCTAAGTCCTAGACAATCACCTCAGAAGTCTTCTCAATTTAGAGAAAAACATACTTGACTAATTTCCAGTGTTCACCCCCTTCATATCAGCCCTCTCCATCCACAGGCACATAGAATGCCTTTGGGCAACATGTCAAGTGATAGTTTCATGCCATCCCTTCCCACTGCCCCCTGCAAATTTCCACTCAGTCTAGTTCATTTCAGCACTTATGAAGGGCAGACAGAAGCCCCTATTTCCAAGATCTTCAGAACTCAAGAAGAGGGGGGGATAGCAAAGTGGTACCACAGCATCAGTTAGAAGTATTGCTAGGTACTGTAGCGTAGCTTGGCTCTACATCAAGCTACTCCCCACAAGTGCAATATTTTTATAATCCAAAATTACAACAGACTGCTGCAAAGATTTGTTAGAGAACCCACCAGGGCACTTCACTTGCTACCCACACCTGGAAGTGTCAGCAACCTCAAGGGTTGTCTGCTGAGCTATGATTAAGGTGAGCACACTGCAACCAAAACAAGGTGCCTATTTTTCCCAGTGACCTGCACCATGCATCCTCTGAAGAGGCAAAAAACTGAAGTGGTATGCAGTCAGAGGAACTGCATTTGCTTTCCCCACTTCTATTACTTTTGGCTATGACTGTGAATTAACTCAAACAAAACATAGCTTTAAGTAGCAGAGAACAGTTTCTCCTAGATTATATTACTTGTGATGTAGTTTCTTGCTTTCTTATTTGGCTAAACAATGACCAGAATGCAATGCCATTAAGCCACTGAATTAAACCTGATTTACACAGCGTGTATTTACTTAGTTAATTTTTCCATTATATAAATGTTTACCTTTTAATTTGGGATCTAAGAAAGACGGAGTTATAAGCAAAATCTGAAAAGCAACACAAACCCAGTTTCTAAATTAAGTGGTCATTTTTCATTGCTTAGTGAAGGCCAGCTCTTCAGAAGCCCTACTGCTTAAAATGTTCTTTGTCTATTAACGTCCCCTAACTACCTTGCCCAACAGAGCCTAATAATTACTTGACGCATACTTTCTCTTTAATGAGAGTTAAAGCGTACGATGACATCAGCCTGTCCTATTTGTCTGTGACTTGCAAGCCAGATGAAATTTACTTACTAAATGTTGCAACCCTGCCAAAATTCAGGGCTGCATAGAACAGTATGTTCAGGCCCTGATGTCTTGCCAGTTTTCAATGAAGTGCTTGACAGAGACCACATGTGGAGGTCAAGTGATACTATCATGATCTCACCAGATGGTAAGTTGTGGTATTATTCCCAAGGCAGGTAGTATAGTCTGTTCAGAAACAGTTGGCAGGTGATCCACGAACTCACAGCCAGAAGCAACTGGATTATTGCAAAAGATCAAGAATGTCACTGATGGCGGTGAAAGGACTATTCCAGGAATTTTTCTTGCATGTAATTCAAGGACTCAATTATCAAGATATATGTTTTCTTGGAAAAAAAAATTAAAAGAAAAGGATCTGTTTTATTAACTTCTATCTTAAATCAGTAGCCCTCCTGTCAAAGAAATAATCATGTAAGAATACAAGATTATGTGATGCACGTTAAATAGTAAAAGACAGACACTGAAAGCTTACCTTGCTTGGATTCTTGTAACATATTAAGGATCACCAGGTCACTCTGACATTGATGTCAATTCAGGGATTGTGTCTACACAGGTTAGTGGGCAAGGCTGGACTAGTTTGCAGAGAGCAACAGGAAAGCAGACCATGGAAGAATCTTCCAAAATTTTGTATATGACATTCTCCCACCCCTCTACAGTAACAGCCTATCCAAGTCAAAGTGTGAAGCACTCAGCACTTCACGCAGTCCAGCCTTCAGTTAAAGCAGGTAAGTAATTTAAATCACTACTGAACTGACACTGTGTCCTGGTTTGAGGTAAAACAGAACCAACTTTCTGTTCAGTAATTTTTCTTTTTAACTAAGCCTCTTCTAACAAGAGACTTAAAAATAACAATTTTTTTTTTGCATTTCTTGCAAAAACCAACTATTTCTAAAATGCAAGAAAAGCCACACAGTGGAATCTCTTTTATGCAGCAGCAGTTTTTTTCCCCAAGCTAAAGAAACAATATTCTTCCTTCAGAAAAAGACATAATTTAAAACCAGACTTTAATGTTCCGCTCGTGCAAAACCTATTAATTGACTGTGAACTTTATTTGAAAAAAGACAGACTCTCAAAGGGCCAGTGTAAAGGCAATCTTACACCCCCTTCGCTTCTGAGAGGCTGCACCTTCTGGCTATTATCAAAACCTCCACTGAAATTTTACACTAACATCCTCATTCATACTGGCCAAACCTCAGAAAAAAATGTAATCAACGCACTTAATCACTTTCTGACTGAGAAAGCTAAGATTCCTTTTAATTAGTTCATCACACTGGGACACCTCACTCTATTTAAAATTACGGGACAAAAGAGTCCAAAAATAAGTACATTAATTGCAAATTAAAAAAAAAAAAAAAACAGGGAGACAAAACACTCCTGAAAAGCAAGTCAGTTGCCTAAAGTTATTTAAATGCTTTCTGAATTTTTTTTTAAAGCGGGACACATGCTGCTAGTAAATAAATGCACAGTAACACAGAGTAGAGCATTAGGAGCTCTAAAGAGGATGGGTGCAAATTTGGACTGAAACCATGGAATTTCTTTAGATGTACAGAAAAGAAAATTCTGTAATATAATATTAAAATGTAACATACCCTTAACTGACTCTCTTAGAAGACACTGAGAAAGTAGCCACTATAGTGCACGTATCATCTAGCTGTAGCCTTTGATAACTATTTTGAAAGAATGTGTTTCATTAAGCGTGCATATATGAGAAGTTTCTAGAGCTGCTTTTCTCATAAAAATAGGTTCAAATTACTCCTTTTCACTAGCAGCCTTTTTTGAGCCTTCCTAAATTTGATGTTCTACATGACAGCAAGATAAGCCTTCAGCCATCATTGCACTTTCTCTCTTTTCTTTTAATCTGGGCCCGCGTAATGTATCCAAACTAGAGTGTACTTGTCTAGCTAAATTAAACATCCAGACCGCACAGCAAACATTATCTGATGTGCTATCATCTGGTTTCACGTGTGCCATCTGAGCATTGTTTTGTCAGACATGAAGACTGACACCTCAGTCACAATGTGTCAAAAAATATCCAAAAGTCTGGATACTTTTAATTCAGCTAACTGTATGCCATGTTTGAAGCTCTTTAGGGAAAAATGAACAAATTACCGTCAAATTGGAAATTAATTTTCTGTGTTGTAATTTCTCAGTCATATACTGCAGCGTAGGGCACTTTAAGGACCGCAGCCCTCTTTTACTTTTCACTCTTGTTTCTACTAATTGGTTCCGATACATCTTTATAATGAACCCTGCAATAAGATTGCACTAGCCAGGTTCAGCTCCAGTGCAAATATTAAACAGACAAAACTTTTCAGATTTATGACTGGTTATGAAGATCACTGTTTCTATAAAACCTAATGCATATCATCACAGAACTTAATGTCATTGAAGGACAACAGTTTGTACATGGCTTTTTCAACACAAGGCAATTAACTGAAAGTCATTAAGGAAAGCTCCACTTTCATACGTTCTTCTTGAAGAAATATTGCCTGATCCTTTGGGCAAAAGTGGATAGATCCAGGAAAACAGCACATCTCAAGAGATCAATTTGACTTGCTATCTCCTGAAAGGTAGAAATCATCATTTGCTGAGCAAAACAATAGGCCCAACACTGCACAAGACAGAAGTGTCCCAACAGTTCCTTCTTCAGAGGACTTGCAATCTAGAGAATATTTGGCAGGCACCTGGATCTGATATTGGTTTCAAATGGAATGGGACTAGTCTTTCATGCTGCTTTTTATTTTGGCAGTGAAAGACACATGTCCCAGAGCGCACTGGACATCACTCATACCCCAGCTATCTGTAAATTGAGCTACATACCTGCATCTCAGTACTTTGAGAGACAGCCCGGGGGGGCTGCAAATATGACCCCAAGAGTCCTGTAGGGCTATCTGATAGTGCAGTTACAGTACCAAGCTGTAACATGGATACCAGGCAAGTTGCTTTAGGGTTCATGCTGTAAAATTCTTATTGCTCACATGATTTACTGCCAAAATTTCTGGCCTCATTCTGCAAGTGCAAAGTTTTACACTTAGGAGCACAAAACAAAGAGAGTGATGATTTGGAATAGCAAAGACAGCTGTTTCTGTTTTTAACAAGAGACGTGTTGCCTGGTTATCAAATTACCAGTGATAAGAAGACTTAGTGAAGTCACTGAGAATGCAGCCAGTGATTTTCCTGGATTGGTATCAGATCATATGGGACAAATATTTAGGTATGAATCTCTTCAGTATTCTCAAAAAATAACTATACTGGGTTACATCAAGAGTTCTTCTCAAGCTTATGTGGCAAGTCCCTAGAGCAGAGCAGAAGGGAAAGTATGTTCAGTAGTACCTTCTCCTTAATACTTTTGTAGACACCAAACATCTTCATGTCAGGGACTTCCTGGTGTGGTCTATATTTAAAAATTCACAATGGATTTGTCATTCTTGCAGCATTTGTTCAGTCTCCTCTTGAGTCCACATAAACTTTTAGTGCCCATGTCAACCCAGGCAAAGGAGTTCTACAGATCTACTGCTTGCATGAAGAACCACACTCTTTGGGTTTGTGTGGTCTGCCTGTTTCCTACTAGCTTCAAATGTTCTTACCAAGGCTGGTTGAACAGTCAAATCCCTATCCATAGTCCTCATGCTACTTTTTCGAGATAAATAATCATGGTTTACTTAATCTGTACAGTTGTGCCTGTATTAAGTTACTACACACTTTTGATCACCCTTGATGCCCTTCCACGAGTCTCGACCTATTCTATAAGACCCTTCTGAAACAAAGGGGAACACTACTGTAGGATTTAAGATGGCATAATAAAGCTCACAATACAGCGGTGTTATAAAGTTATTTTTACCCTCTTCTCCTCTCCTAAATTTCTCTGCATCTGATTTGATTTTTTGATTGCTTTTGAGCTTTGAGCTGACTTTTTTCCAAGAAGTATCTTATGATACTAACGTCATACTGGTTACTGCCAGCTAAGAGACCAGTGTTTTGCAAGGTATTAACGAAAATCAAGAGTGGTCGTTTCTCATGTATATTACTTCACACTTACCTATACAGAATTTCACTTGCTCTCACCTGTAAGTGCTGCCAGCACACAATCTCATAAGGTCTTTCAACAGTTGTTCTTCATATTCAGCCTTTGTTCTTACTATCTGGATAACTCAAATACCAGTAACAAATTTTGTCGCTTTACTGTTTTTAACAGGTCATTTCTTAACATGATGAACATGGATCCTCAAATACTCCAAAGCCGTTGCAACATACCACTACTAGATGAGTGGATCATTTACTCCTAACCTGTGATTCCTCTTTTCTTTACTGTCAGTTATTTAAGAGTGAGATGATCTTCATCTTTATGGAATGGAGACTTGGTTTCCTTAAGAAATCCCTGATAGTAGGCAATTCTCTGGCCAAACAGTAAGGCAGTGTTTATGTCATTCTGGCAAAATAAATTATTTCTATATGAGCAAAGGAAAAAGATCTTATCCATAAACTCTCAACATCTATAGAAATGCATAAATGAAGTAAATAAGCTTCTAAATAAAATTTAAGACAGAATGACTGGAATAAAAGCCCCAAAGACAGATGGATACTAAAAGCCTAATGGAAAGTTTCATAATTACCATGCAGTATTTACAGACTAGTACATTCAAAATAAGCAACTGCTACATTAATTTTATGTGAAACACAGAGAAATAGATACAATCTCCAATTTTAATGGGTTTATCTACTAATAATCTATCTTTTTGTATAGCTACTCTTTGACCTTATCAAAATACTGCCTCATGCCAATTGTGTAAGAAGTCCCCAGCCTCATGACCTGGCACTGTACAGCAGTACACTGTGCACTCCAGCACCTAATATCCAAACTCTAATAGAAAAAACAGGGAGAGACCATGACTTAACAAGTTCCCTTAGCAGCTCTACTACCCCTCTATCATCTCAAGAACTCTGGAAATTAGCACTAGATTTATTCTTAAACCATGAAAGGACATATTATATATTCCCACTCCCTGCTGACTTCTTAAAAAAAAATAAGCAAAATAAAAGCTTATAACATAAGTATAATTTTATGCTTATTTTACATAAGCATAAAATTCTTCTTTTTCTTCTTTTATGCTTACACAACTTGGGCACCTCAACAGTATACTGGATGAAGAGCATCTTCAATAAAGATTCCATATCCCTGCTCTCACCACAAAAATGTTGTTGAGAAATGTCACACATTGCCTGAGAGTTCTAACAAGTCTGCCACCAGAACTGGAGAACAAGATAGCTAACACTAATTGTATCCTCAGCTAATGAACAAAGACAAAGCAACTTTTAAAAATAACATGTATCATTCACGTTTCACTTCTTACACAAAAAGAAAACCAACCCAGAATAAACCAAAAAGGTGTACAAACCCAGTCATCAAATTCCTTTTAATCAACATTTTAAAAAACTTAAAAAGTCAGACAAGTGTTCTCCCTCCTCCTTCAGAACAAGTCTTGCTTTGATACCCTCAGGGAACTTATAAAAACCTGAGAAATGACCTAGAAGATGCAATATTTTGTAGAAGTAAAAGACACATTTTGAAAACCAACTTTTTCCTACAGCAGAAACTGATTCATTGCATCCTTCCTTGGAACATGAAAAAAAGTATCTGCTATTCTCAAAGGAGACTTCTGGATGCTCCTCAGAAAAAAAAAAAAAAACCAACAACAAAGCAAAACAAAAATACATTCACAGAACACTTAAGGTAGAAAGGAAATGTGTCATAAGAGAAAGGTTGAGAAGACCTCACCCAGAAGACCTCTGATTCAAAAGAAACCTCCCTTCCTCTCTGAAAGATGATAAAAAAAACATGCACTTGTATCTTGTTGACTTCTTGTAGACATTTCTGGCTTAGGTGTAACCTATGAAAGGAAGATAACTAATTTGAGTCCATCCACCCTTTTTCCGAATGCTGTGCTCCTTATTAAAACAGAATACAACTGTCAGATGGTCTATACCATGAACTGCTCAGTACCTTTCATCTTGTACAGAAGTACAGAAAAAAAAACATATGGTAAAAAGGAAGAAAACACCTACACCTTGCAGAAAACAAGCAATCCCTCACCGTACTATGACTATAATAATTTCTACAAAGGTAAGATCAACCAATTAAGCACATCTAATGCCATTTGAAACTCTTGGGACAAATGACTGATCAGAGTGGAGTTTTCACAATAATATATTGCAGCAGATGCACAAAGGAAGAGGTAAAAGACAGATTATGAAGAAGTAAGGTAGAAGAGTGGTAATCACTTTGTGCAAACATGCAAGAAATATCTGTGGAAAACCCCCTACTCTGCTGGGGGACATCAGTGGAAGAAATGCTTGCTTTGCTCAGATGTTTGTATTAACAATCTCAATTTAAACTCCTTTTGCAACAGAAGGTGGCATAGTGAAGAATAGTATGATATTAAAATCACAGTGGCCAGATATTGAGTTGCTGAGCAACCAGACGTAGCTTCTGACATCTTAAAAGTTCAGAAAACGTCAAGCTACAAACTCAGCTTCCTAATTATGGACAATCAAGTTATTTCTAAAAATCTTGGCCACTGTTTTAAAATACATTTTACTTCTAAGGAAGATAATGAGTCATATTTCCAAGTGGCTTCCAAGTACATGCCTGTAGCATACATACACACAGGAAATTTGAGAACTGCAAATTCAGGGAGTGATTCTGGAAATTTGGAAGAGTATATTGTTTAGTAAGACTTGGAAAAAATTTAATATAGAATCATAGAATCATTTGGGTTGGAAGGGACCTTAAAGAACATAGAGTTCCAACCCCCCTGCCATGGGCAGGGACACCTCCCACTAGAGCAGGTTGCTCAAAGCCCCATCCAGCCTGGCCT
>JAOQGH010000012.1:82966819-83018446 GCA_025769975.1 Gallinago jamesoni
TCCCTGCCCATGGCAGGGGGGTTGGAACTCTATGTTCTTTAAGGTCCCTTCCAACCCAAATGATTCTATGATTCTATGATAAAGGAGATGAACAATTCGGAAAGAAAATGCATATGCTTATACTCTGAAGAAGTCACAAGCAAATTCAATTCAGGTGTCCAATCTTGCAAGAGCATGAAATTCAGATCCAAGCTTCCTCTCCATCCTGGAAGATTCTCCTTTGGAGGATAATCAAAATCCTGAGTATTCCGGCAAAAATAATGCAAGTTCAATAATCTGGCACAGAAGAATAAGTTAAAAGTAAAGAAGCGGACCCCATCTTTGAATTTTCTTAGACTTATATTCAAACATTATTTCAAACACCTTTGGCCTTTTATGTATTTCCTATTGTAAGCACTCACTATTATCCTTTTAACTCTGACTTTGTCTAGGCCAGCCCACCTTCTAAATTTAAGTGAAGCAAGAATATAGGATACTGCAGAGAGACTGCAAGTACAGCTGTGCTGAAGCTCAAGCCACTTCAGCCTTTTCCCACATATATATAAAAAATTATATTTTTATCTTCCTTTGCAGTACAGTATAGCCAACTAAGTTTCTCTAAGTCTAAGACTTTAGTCTAAAACTAAAGTCTAAGTACTATTTCCTTAGGACACCAGAGCTTGAGTTGTCAATTACAGAATCACAGAATGATATGGAGTTGGAAGGGACCTCTGGAGATCATCTAGTCCAACTCCCCCTGGCCAAAGCAGGTCCCCTAGAGCAGGTTGCACAGAAACATGTCCAGGCAGGTTTCGAACATCCCCAGAGACAGAGACTCCACCACCTCACTGTGCAGCCTGTTCCAATGCTCTGCCACCCTCAAAGTAAAGAAATTCCTCCTCATGTTTAGATGGAACTTCTTATGTTCACGTTTGTGCCCGTTACCTCTTATCCTGTCACTGGGCATCACTGGAAAAAGACTGGCCCCATCCTCTTGTCAATGTTTGTTATTCATAAAAGATTATTTTTTCCACTGTGAATAGCCTTGTTTCCTTTTTAGTTTAGTAGGAAATACTAAGAAATTACAGCTCTCTAATCTGTTTATTCCCACTCACTGGAGTATTCCAATCCACTGGAGGGCACTCCCTACTGAGCAGCTGTAGCAGAAACTTTTCAAGGTCAGTCTCAAATTTAACTGACACTGAAGTTAAAAACAGTAGAAATAGATACAACATATACCTACATTTGAATTTTCACTGGCACAATTACATCTTAATCAGGACAAGCAGTGCTGAGAATTCTGATTACTTCTCTGGGTATGCACTGCTTCAGATAAAGAAAATCCTGCTTTTGCAACAAATTATTGGTTGGTGAAAGCCACTCCCTTCCTCTGTCACTGTTTGCAATTCGTCTTCTGCAAGACTTAACATGTTTACTTTGGGGTTTTCTCCTTCCCCAGTGAGAAAATGCTCCATAAATTGAGCAACTTCAAGAAGTTCATCTGCGTTAACTGTCCATCAAAAAGGAATGGAGGCCTCATGTTTTCAAAGATGACAGTGAAAGTGTCAGAAGATGTTTGTCCATACAAAAGAGAACCTGGACTGCAAGAAAGAAATGGCCTAGAGTAATGGCTAACAACTCACAAAGGACATGGTGCAAAGCCAGTTGAAACCAGCAGGAATTTTTCTGGCTCTAGCAAGTTCTGCATCAAGTCTCCAATGGTCACTCTAACTTTACTATGCCAAAAGATGCTCTTAACTATGCTAAATAACTATATCATTTCTCCAGGAAATATTTTTTTTCAGTATACTTTCAAACTCAATGAAAATCATAACAACGCAAGCAGAGAAAGCTTAGCTCTGATTTTTTCAAACACAAAATGTGGGTCCACATACCCATACTTAAGTCTCTGCTGCTAAGGAAATGAAGACAGTAAAGCACCTCCAACAAAACACATGTGAAACAGATCACAACCAATAGGCAAAGAGTTGTTTTAAAAGTGTGATCAAAACTCAAGTTAAAAACCAAAACCAAAAAAACCCAATGCATAATCAGATACCTTGAAGTATGGTCAAGTTGTGTAACTATTTGTTGAAGGTTTAAAAACCAAAACGTACTCCCCCAGATGTTAAACAGCATATGAACACATGTCTACAAAGCTAACAGACCTTATGCTACTTTCACCCTCAACATGATGCTTTCTTTTAATATAATATTCACCCACAGGAAATTAAAAGTAAAGCAATATATTAAGTGAGTTCACAGTCCAAAGCTAAAAACATTAACAAGACTTAGAGTGCTGCCTTTCCATAGAGAGAGGAAATAAAAATATTTTTTTTACATTATCCAAACAGGTTGCATAAAATATTTTCTACACAAATTCTGCGCCCCCCCCCCCCCCCTCCGTTTTTTTTTTATTTTCCTCTTTGGGGGGGGGGGGGGAGGAAGGCATCTCAATTTTGGAAAGGCAATATAGTTAATGACTTTGACTGACTTGCACAATTGTCAGTATTTTCAATTGATATTGTCTTCCTGATCTGTAACCCTTAAACCAGAACAAGGACCTTGTTTAACATTTGTTATATTTAGACAGCACCACTATCCACTATTACCCCCCTCTCACCACTGCTGCACTAATCTTCCATGCCAGCTGCTCAAATGTTTACATTTGAAGGGCTTTCTCTGTTTGTGCAGAAATGGTCTCTGCACAGTATCTCTCATCTGTACGTTTGCCAGAATGAAGGCAAGAAAAGCCTCACTGCTGGAATTCTTGATTAATAAATAGTCTTAAATGTTTCTTCTTCCCTCCCCCCTTCTGTCAAATCCATTGCCATTAGGTTTTTACAAGACAAACCTCCACAGTGCACTTCACTGGTCTGATTCTTGTCCTATGCAAACAACTGTAAATCAGAACAAGCTCCATTTAGAGTCAGTGAAATCACACCATCTCTGTGCTGAAACTGGGAGAGATCAAAATCAAGATGTGTAGCTGAGCATTTGTTGGCATTGAAGGAAGAAAATGTTATAACCAGAGGAGGGGGATGTGGGGGAACCAAACACTAACAATCATAAATCTACTGGCAATCTCTCCATCTCTCTATGTCAGTATACTTCAGAGACTGCCTATACAGCTCATGTCCTAGGCATCAGTCACACCTGGATCTCTCACCAGGTCACCAAGGTACTGAACTAGAAAACCACTTAAATGGGTGCTTGGAATGACACTGACAAAAGTCAGTGGGTCCAACTCCTATGCTTACAGCTACTCACCTATTTCAGAACCCTACAGGGCTACATCTTGCTATTTGTCTTGATCTGCTTTCTCTTTTGGCCTTCCAGCTGACCATTTGTAAAACCAGAAATACTTCCCTTAGTTTCCTCAAGTATTTTGAGATCTGCTTAAAAGTGTAAAAGATATAAAAAAAAATTGAAGAAAATGGATCTCACTGAAGGTATTACTACTTCATGCTGTAGTAAAAGTCTTTTTAAAGACTGACTGCTTTTTGTCACACTTTCCCCTCTTCAGTTTGCATCCCAAAATATTGCTGAGAATTTAAGTGAAATATTAAACACTGGGGAGCAAGAGAAAAAGCAATGCCTGAAATTTTTTGTAATCCCTTCTGCTAAGCTCAAAAGGGAAAAATTGGTATTGGAGCTGCACGTAAAAGACCGATAAAACCTCATTTAACAGTTTATTAAAAAAAGAAGTAAGATTGTGAAACAGCTACACAGACTACAGCTATTTGAAAGTCTTTTTCTGTAGTGAGGAACAATTGAGAAGCACAGACAGATTTTGGTGCTATACAGTCTTTGCTTCATGCACAAAAGCCTTCTTTGAGTTAAAGGGAGACTTGTAAGGCCCTCTATGCCTCATGTAGGTTTGACTTTGCATGAGTGAACTAAGCTATAAATTTCACTTAGAAAAACTTCTCCATCAAAGTAAAATGCATTGTGTCCTGTCAGCAAATGTTGTTTTGCAAATCCTCCCTCACCTGCCATAAGATGTTATTGAGACATATGGTTTCACACGCTACCAAGCAGCTCAGTTTTGCCAACGCACAATAATGCACAGAACAAATACATGTGGAAATCATGAGATCATCTAATTAAAAGAAATGTTATTGTTTGCCACTACTTTTAATGAAATTGAGTCTTCACTGTCCACAGAAGAGGCTGGAAAAGAACCAAATCCTATTAGCGCTCATGCCTCAGAAATTGTTTGCAGAAGAAAAGAAATTATACCTTAACCGGTGTTGAAAATCTTCACTGTATCTAAAATCTACATATGCTAATAGGATATTTTAGACTAATATAATAAATCTATGGTTACATGTGATTCAGATTATGCCACTACAAAAACAGGTGTTATTGTCTGAAAAAATATTTCCATTGTATATTAGAAATACAGACTCGATGACATACAATTAGCCATTTCTGATTTCATCTAGTAAAGGGCACTGGCATAAATACACACTAATCCTTTCATTACAGTAGTTACATGTGAAAGCTTTACAAGAAATATTTTGGATATCCATCATTAAATCAAAAAGAACTGCAGTTTACAGTGGCATTAATATTCCCTGACTCATTCCCAAACCATCCCAAACTTAAACACAAAAAGCATTTTATGTACACAGAAATACGTGAAAGACTTTTTCAAGGAACTACATCTCTGCTTATCCAATTGCAGAAAAGTCTGATCTTGGGATAAACTTTTCTTTAAAGGTGGTGCACACCACTGCATGCTTGCCATTTACACTAAGAACAATATGCTGAATAAATTATGACCAAATATGAATTACAAGGCTATTATACACTATTAAGGGGCTCTGGTAATATTAACACCAAGGAAGCAAAGCCTGAGTGGTTGAGATGTCACTAGAAAAATCTCAAATGGAATTTAAGTTTGTCTTTGTTTTTTTTTTAATGTCCTTTTATTAATGCAAATTAAAAGCCATTGGTCTTATTAGCTGCTGCTTTATTCTGTTTTTTCCAGTGAGTTAACTTCAGAACTTTTCAGTGAAATCAGTAACAAAAGATGAATCAGACATAAAAGGATTTGGGTGGTTAAGGGTGTGTCACCAGGTCTTAATTAAACATCCGAGGGAGATATCTGAGCCAACTTACTCCAGACCGACTAGGTACATCCACAGTATAGAGAACGATGCCATACAGCCTAGGTCTGAAAGCTGAATTGCCTCACACCAGCCTAATTTACCGTGCTTCTGTTAGGTTAAGCCTCCCTAACTCACACTGCTTTGTGCTTTCCCTTCAACGAGCTTGACACTTACCCTTCTGATGTGCTTACTCCCATTTTGGTGCCTGAATTCTGCTTCTGGGCATGCTGAGCGTGAAAGCTGCTGAGAAACAGTGCTCCTAACCTCCTGCCTAAACTCCACTGGGATCCATAAAATTGGCAAATATCTTTATCAGCCAAGGGGCTTAATCAAACAGGTGACCTTAAAGCACATCACACAAAATATAACAGCTAGAAGAGGCAGCTACGGTATTTCTCTCCTGTCTTGTCCTCCCCACTGCCACAAATTCAGTGATTCAGTAAGAACACGGGAAACCCAGGATCAAAACCTTCCCTTCTCATAAGCAGAGTGAGATTATTCTCTGCTTGAAGACACGAACATGAGTTTAGCTAGAAAGAGACTGAGATTAGGGCACTCATCTGAGCACAGAGCAACTGCCATTTGGCTCCTCCAGCTCTAGCTTCAGTGACTACTTACTTGCTGAATCTAGTATCTGCTTAGCATAAAACATAGAAAAACATCTCTGGCACTGGCACTCAGAGCTGCCACCACACTTAAGTTATTTCGCTACTGGTCTGAACAGTTAAGCTTGCTCTTACTCTCTCTGAGTCATTGAATATTCGGGTATTTTCACAAAAGGGCGCTTCCCACATCAAGAATACCTCACAGCTTTGTTCCAGGCATTCTCCAGCCCAGCAAGTATTTTGGTTTTCTTTGCAAAGGAGGAAATAATTCTCTCAGTAATGGTCCCAAGAGAGATAGAAACCTGGCTGGTATCTCTAAAGACAGAGGAGGGAACTGAACTTTTCTCTCTCACATTTTGGCTAATAGTAGTAGGTAGTAAACTTTTAGAGCAAAATTTTTAAATACCTAAATTCAGAAGATGAGCAGAGGCGGGTAGCAGACACAGAGGATGGGCAAAGCTTTGCATGCAACTCCTGTTGTGCAGATTTCAGTGGCTTCAAAACTTGGGAAATATGACTCTGGGATGCTTAGATTCAGTGTCCAACAGAAGCCCGTGCTACTGGGTATTAAAAAAGGCATTTCCAGGCATAGTTGTGCCCAGTTCCTTTTCTAGATATGGTCCTACTCAAGTCCTTTCAATTCAACTTGATCCATTTCTCTCTGTTCATCTCAGAACATTTCTTGAGAATATCTCCTTAAAAGTGTCCTATAAAAACCACAGCAGGAACTGAAGTTTCCGAGTTGTCTTTTTAAAAGCAACAACTTGAATATAAATGCATTGTGACAATTCTACTCTGAACCATGCAATTCTATGTAAAGATGCAGGTCCTGACAACTAATAACTACGCGATAATATTTTGTTTTTAATAAAACCTTCATAGTCACAAAAAAATGTTTAGAAATGTAACCTCTATAAACCTAACCATTTTACTTAGAAGCCAAATGGAGGGAAGGAAAGTCCACTCTAAATTACTTGTTTTCAAATCTCATATGTTAAGCCACTTCTGTGTGGTAAGGGCAAGAGCTGACAAGTGATTTTTGAATGCATGAAGTTGGCAATCTTGTGGTAGTTCAAGCTAAGCAGCACAGACAGAACAGGGGTCAGCCAACGTGTCTTCACCAGATACTGTTTTTAATAGCTTGTAACTTTACCATGCTTTAACCATAGATGCTGAGACTTTCCATTCCAGGTGTTTGCCTCAGGCTATTTTTTTTTTTTTTGAGCCAGAGTCGTTCAGCTGGTTCTGAGATTTTTTTTACACTAACTCCAAGGTCTTTTTCTTTGAAGAGGTCTAGTAACACCATGCTTCAGAGCAAGAACTTGAAGTCTAGTGGCAAGCAGTCACTGTTTCAAGCTCTTGCCTTCTGCCATACTCCAAGAAAAATCTAAAGATACTATATTATTTAGAAGTATCTAAGGTTCACATGAACAAAGACAATTAATATCCTTTAAGTCTACAACATAAAGGAAGCAGATGGGTATAGCTGCATCTCTTCAGCTACCATAATCCAGCTGAAATGCACCTCTGTGTTCCAGCTAATCTATCCCTCTGCTCCAGGCATCAAGTTTGTGTAGCTCATCCTCTAGACTTTTTAGGAAGTTTTACAGATTAGGTGATGATAAGGATTCCACAGTCTCTTAAATAACTTGCTCCCTTGTCAAACTTCCATGCAATCAATTTTTTCCCCCTCTAAGTTAAATTTTCACTGCTATATACAAAGCACATTACTTCTTGTGCTGCTGTCAGCAGACAAGGAGAAAGAAGGCTGAACACTATCATCTTTTCTACCTTTTGGAATTCTCTGAATGCCAGTCACGAGCCAGTTGGCTCTGGTAACCGTTTCTTTTTACCAAGGAAAGTTAATAACTCTACTGTGATGGTGAACCTTATCATGATATATCTGGTATTTTAATAAATCTATTTTTCTTCTAATCATGTAAACAGTTGCACAAATGAAAACACTTCTAACTACACTGTATCTTTCCTAGCATCTACTGCCTTACAGACACCCTGTTACAGAAGATTAGTGGGGCCAGACCACTCTGCTCTAGTATTTAGACAACTCTCCATACTCTTTAGTTTTATGTTCTGCAAGCAAAATCACACTAAGCAAAATTCAAGCCCAAATCACAACTAATACCTTTGACAGTGTATGAAGTTCTAACTGTATAAAATGCAACAGAACTGTCACAGGATTTGATCCTGTTAGTACGAACACAAACAAATAACCAACATCATCCTAAGCACTGAGAGGAGACCAAGAAGCAAGAACACAAGAAGAGGAATTTAAAGCGAATGTGATTGTCACACAAGGAAATATTAGAAGTAGATGGCTGCTAACTTCCATTTAGATGACAGAGGCAGCATTCTCATTCCTGCTGCCATGAGAGGTAAAATCCTTGACAGCAGGTAGATGGTATTGACTGATAACTGGGACCTGACATGGTTGAAGAAAAATCACATTTCAAATCACTTTTGCGTAACTGTACTTGATCCTTCTTCCAACTACTTTTGAATTTGGAAAGCGTATCACGAGTGATGTAAGAACTGCCATCAATGAGGCCATAAAAGTTAAGAGTACATTCAGAGCAAACAAGGTCCTGAAAAAGTAAATAATAGATTTTTTTTAAAATACAGGGAAAATAGCTGTTCCCATCATTTAAGAAGTGACTGCCAAGGTCCGTAAAACACTAAGAGTCCTTAGGATTTTTTTTCAAGCATTAGCACAGTATTTTTCTTCTGGAACATGACCTTGCAATTACACAGGTACTATGAAATAAATAAAAAAAAATACACACATCCTAAATGTATCTAATAACCGATTGGAATTTAAAATTACACTGGTTTTGACTGACAGTTTTGTTTATGAACATTTATAATAATAGGCATGACTGATTCATTAAGCAGGGAACTACTGGACTATCTGCTTCATTTAGGTTCACTGATTCTGTTACAAATAACATCTATATTCCAACATATGCTGAAGACTAGATTTTTTAAACACAGTCCTCATGAAAATCCTCTAACATTGCTCTGCTGAAGCTCTGTTTGAACTAGAGAAACCTTTTGTGATAAGACTTTGTGCTGAAGTTTCAAATCCTCTGATAAGTGTCCCTGGCTGTACTTCTAAATATTTTTCCCCAAGCTGATTTATTACATAAACAAATTCCACATCAGAGATACACGTCGTTCAGCACTTGGGATGTGTTTTTTCGCTCTTGATTTATGAAAACACGAAGGTCCCAAAAATAAAACCAGCTAATTTTAGTACTGCATTCCAAATATCGGCTTTCATCTTGATGAACTGTTTATTTGAGGACAGTGACACCAAGCGGCAGAGATGCCTTAAACGCCCTTTCTCCCCCCGAGCTGTTCTAAATTCTATCGCTGTCTGTCTTTGACACACAAAAAGCAAAATATGTTTAACCGTGCTGCAACTTCCAACTGCTTTATTTGTATGTTGTATTTATACACCAGTGTATTTCAATAGCATTTGATTTGTGAAAAGTTAATTCAGATATAAAGCTCACCTCCTTAGCACAAGAACTGGAACACATTAAGCTTAAAGATTTCAGCTTAATTTAAAATACACCATTAGATTTTAGCTCCTTTACTGACGTATGGTATAATGAACTGCTGCACTCTGAGGAAAGTCATGGAGAATTCTTTTATTGCATTTTTACACTGTCTAAGGTGTTAATAAATTCTTTTTTCACCTTTATTTTTGCAGATACTGTGAACAACTGTCCTTCCACCTCAAGCATAAGTGTTGACTTTCCCATCTTGACTTGGAAAATATGCTTCCTTATCAACAATCCAAAGTATTTTTAGAAGCATTAATAATTAGATAAATATGGCATAGAGAATGGTTTGGTGGTTAAAAAGTGAGTATAACTTGTGCTTGAATAAATACTAAGGTTCTCTTATTTCTTACACCTTTATTCCATTCCTTCATATTGCCCAGTTTTCAAAAAAACAAAACCAACACCCCAATCAATACCCAGAACAGAATCATTACTTTCTCTACAACTCAGTGCACACCACCACCACGCAATAGCAAGAAAAGGATTTAAACTAAACATACCAAAGTTCACACCCTTATCACAGTAGTACTTCATGAGTTGCCCATTTCCTTATAGGCAAGAAAAATTTTGTGATCCAGCCAGTGTATCTCCTGACTCTATGCTGAAGGCAACGGCAAACTATTTTCCTTTCAGAAATAAACCTGAAACTTTGGCTTTGATTCCTGTACAGTAATGCAAAATACTTTCAAGATGACCCAAAACAGTAATAGAAAGTAGACCTGAGGAAATTGCAAAAGAGGAAGCCTCTACTGGGTGACATTTTGCCAAAAATCCTATCTTAGCTCAATGAAATGTCTATATAATAAGCTCTAAATGCGTATTTCACATATGTGGCTATGTAAGATACCACTTATTTTGAATAAGGATACTCAGTTCTGCTGAAGTAAATAAACGAAGATTTTTTTTAGCAAGTGGAATAAAGAATTACTTGGAATGATTGAGGGTCTCAAAATTTCCACTTGAATATTATTGTAATTTAGAACAAGTTATCTATGCCAACTATCTACGAGTTCACAGTATTTTAGAATTTTTCACCTAAGATGCCACAAGTGTTGACCTTTTTCTTGAAGCCCATCTAGTTTGTTCAAAGGGTGGACCTTCTTTGCTGCTGAGCAGTTCTGTTAGACTTATTTAATACAACTGCAAGCTTATATCTTAGCAGGATCAGTGCTCATACAAATACAGGTGTCAAGCCAGAAGAGAAAGACAGAAATACTGAAAAATGGCTCCTAAAAAGGAAAGGGAAAAAAAGTTAAATCTCTGACAAGTTCATGTAACTGAATAAAAAGATTAAATTTTTTTACCTCTTCAAGATCTCTTTGCCCTATCACTTGTGCTTTTAGAAGACAAAAGTTACATGTTCAAGAAAGTTTTCAAAACTTTTTTCATCAATGCCAAAGGAAAAAAAAACAAACTTTATTTATTATTTTCCCTATAAGATTTCCTACAAAAATAAATTAAGAGATGTCTCTGTGTCTGAGGAAGGTACCACACACTAGTGTAAAAGACAATTTACAGTATCTGAACTACCTTCATACTCTCTCCTGGAATTCCACCTCCCCCTCTTCTATTCCTTGGGTATCAAGATACTGAGACTAATATAAAATGGCAGTGAATACAAACCACAAGATTATTTTATTTTGGCAGAGCCTTGGCCAGCCAAGGCCAGAGTGGATGGGGCTTTGAGCAACCTGCTCTAGTGGGAGGTGTCCCTGCCCATGGCAGGGGGGTTGGAACTAGATGATCTTTAAGGTCGCTTCCAACACAAACCATTCTATGAGTCTATGTTTTTCCTACACTTTCACCTCGTGTATTTCAATTACCCACATCACCCTCTACTAGGATTTTATATTAACAGACCTCTCTCACTAAAGCATTCATCTTTACAATGTTACCCAAATTTTAAATGTCATAAGCACTATTTCAGTACTCTTACTATGAAGACTTCACAGATTGCAGTTAGGTGTTTTTTAACCTCACAGCCGATCACTTCTCCATTTATTTCTCCCTTTTGATTTCTTTTATATATTATCCTTTTTATCTGGGATTTGTTCTCACATTCCTCCCTTTTCCCCACAATTTTCTGTCATAAGAACAGCTAGTGAGCTGTACGTTTTGCGGATCAGCAGTCCTATTCGAAATACCTGTTTGTCAAAGGGGAATTCAGAGCTGAATCTCACATTTCAGGCTATCATGTCATCTACAGAATCTTCTCCAGGTTTTGAAAATACGATAACAAAAAAACAATTAAAAGCAACAGAAAGACACATCATTTACTATGGTTATTAATTCACCAGAACAGCCTTACAAAAACATTTAGGATTCACACTTCCTAATTAAATACCTAAATCCTCATATTTTAGTAGTCTATAAGGCACTTAAAAACCTTTCTAAATGTGGTTCACAGGATTTTGGTACCCTAAACCCTACTGAAGTACTTAACAAAAATATTTTCCGTTATTTCTAGCATTTAAACCAGAAGTACTATCCAACCCCAAGCTACTGAAGAAAAAAATTGAATGCTGCCACGCTGCAGAAGACATGTTAAATGATAAAAATGAGGTGTGGTTTTCTAAGAAAAAAACCCGTCTAAATGTCACTGATAAGGCAAGCATACTCTTGCATCATGGAGTACTGTCACTGTCTTACAGTCACAACTACATCCTTGATTAAAACACTTTTTGCTTACAACTGCTTGAAATTTAACTTTGAAAGAAATTTTATTTATAGTGAAGCTAGCAAGTTTTATTTGAAGACAGTGCATTGCATTGTAACTTCATCAAGATGCATGAACTGTTCACTCACGTAACTAAGCCTGCTAAGAAGTAAGCTATTTCTACTTCTACTAGGCTAAGCATCAGGAACAGCAGTGCTTTCTGGTTATTCAAACTGCAGGACCTAATAGGATTGCAATAGCGTCTACAAGCCATGTTAGTACTTACATCCAAGCTTCCTTCACTTGTAGATGTAGAACTAAAAACATCCTCCTCACCACAATCTCTGTTCATCCCCAAGTGTTCTTCTGTCTGCAACAAAAACAAGTATCCTACACAGCAGCAGCAAAGGAAACAGAACAGCAAAAACATGCCAGAACAAAGCATCAAACCTCATCACAGAACCAAGACAAACTGCCACAGTAGCACTGGACTTGATTGCTGAGAAACTCTGAAGCAGTCTGCAAAATTTCTCTGATGTAGGCAAGGCCCTAAGAAATCCATTACCAGAAAGATCTAAGGATAAGAATATAAAGAAACAGAACAATTTTTGTACAAGGAGGAAAATAGGTACTAAGCGACCCCTGTGGCACCAAGGACCAGATTGCAAGTCTCTGCTACACCCACAGACACAAGTGAACAAGCAGAGAACTTCTTCGCTGCCACTTGTCAATGATGGACCATTCCTGTGCGCTAACATATACCCTCGCTTAACCCTGGATCCCCATGAATGTCTGCAGAGGACCTCTGCTCTACTGGATTGCTTAGCAGTGCCAATTTGATCTGGATTCAGCCTCAGGCACATGACTACTTTTCACATCAAAAAGAGATGGAGTTCATGCCACCTTTATGTTTTTTCTGCCAGCTGCAGGAGAACAGAGGGTAACTGATCCAGCATAAAATTAGAATGGAGAGAACAAGATGATACCTGATCTGGCATTAAGCCTTCCAGTACAAAGTTAACCAAAGAAATACTTTCAACAAATTTGTATTAAACACATGAACAGGATTCCCCTTTCATACTGTGTCATGGTGTTTTTAATATAGCAGAAAGTTTTTTTCAAGAAGTCAGATCTAGTGTATTGTCATACATTATTGCTTTTGGTGAGCTAGTTGAGAAGGAAAGCACGCATGTGGGCATGGAAATCTGAGTGTAGGCCTGTAGCGTGCAGTGACACCTGATCCAGGACAGTTTGCAACACAGGCTAATATTCTTCTTCCCCTGCAAAAGAAATTGCCTTCCTCTTGTAAGTGCCTGCAACTTTGCAGAGCTACTACTGTGTAAGACTTTGGACAATTCCTGTTATCAACTAGTTTAAAATACAGACCTAAAATACAGTACAAAATGCATGACCTAAGGCATATAAACACAATAGAATCACTGCAAATAATAATGGAAACAAAAAAATAAATAATCAGAACAAATGTAAGTCCTGCAGAGGAGGAAAATGTAAGAATAACTGCAAAGAGCAGAGTTTAGGAACACTGGGCCTTTGATTCCAGTGCCCTGAAATCACAGGGCATCCCTTCATATAATCCCCTCATAAACCTACCAAATCCTTTCTTAAAAGAACTCAGTTAATTTACCCTAATTCTGCAAACTAAGTCTGTTCAGCAGTTTCACTGCTGTTTTGGATAGAAATCTTCAACAACACTGAGTCAGGTGTGTTATGGCCAGTTAACATCTGCTTGCTCCTGTGTGCTGTGTTATTCCTCAGTTCTCGGTAATTCTTCTCTTTGTGTTCAAACTCCTAGAAGTTCATATTAAAAAAGCAACAAGGACCTCTTTGCTGGGCTAAACAAAGTGGTTATTTTAGTTTTTTTTTCTACACACTACAGAGTATCCGTCATTTGAAAGTAAGAGCACAACAAAGACATGACCAAGAAAAGTCTATTAACTTGTCAGAACTAGCAGCAAGACTTACACCTCTACCTCAGATTTAGAAGCTGTTTCTTGTTCTTTTTTGTACAGCTCCCACTTTTTCCCAGGTCAGGTCAAATACTACATATAACTTGTTAATTGATCCTCAATATCCTTAGCAGCTATTAAAATTTGTATTTTTAAAACCCTCAAATTATCATCTCCTATGTCTCTGATTAACAAGCAAGAGAACAGAAAAAAGGAGAGAGGAGTTTGAGGTCTTGGGACACTCATCCCAAACTCAGATGAGAGAAATGCACTGCAGAAACCACAGAATCGGGATGCTTCAAGTAAACTTCTTCTAAGGTTGCAAGCATAAATGTTTTACAAGCTAAAACTGAGCAATTTCAGGAGTTAGAACTCCAAGAGCCCACACTACATAACAGAGTTCAGGAAAGTGGAATCAGGGGACAAACTATAATGCACAACCTGTGTGCTGTAATATAATTGGTTCTTCCAGAGGAACTACAGCCCTGCAGTGTGCTTTATAGAGGCTCAAGCTGAGCTCCCTTGCCTACTCTATTCTTCCAAGCAGATACAGCATTATTACTCTAGTTATGCTTTTGTTCCCTTCTAAACGGGAAATATTTTCTTATAGAGGATAAACACTCTGAAAGCGACTGACTTCCTATCTCATAAAACACAGTTTCCACATGTCCTTTATAAGATGTTAAGAATAGTTCAGCATCCCTGACAGATGAGATTTTTTCAACATAGTAATTCCCAGTGTCCATAAAGGAAGCTATTGCCCAGCAAAAGCACTCCAAATTTGATCATAATCAAAAGGGCAGAGAAGTAATAAAATTTCTGAAAAGCCTTCAGAGTTTTAACAACATGACTGAGAAGACTGTAAGAGTAAGTTAAACGCTGGTCCATTAACAAGCATATGCTTCTTAGTACCAGTTAATCAGGCACATATTACATGATTTCACTGCGAAAACCTTGGAGGGCTTTTTAAACCAGAGAAAAGGTAATTCTCTTTTTACTCTGACACCGCAGAGTATTAAATACTTTATAATCAAAATTTCTTTTGTAATTTTTTCATTAAGTTAAAAATGCCTAACATGCACACCAGTAGATACTGACTCTTCAGTTTAATACTCCTTTTAGTACGGCAAGTTATTTCTTCTACACACGATTCATTGGTTTTACAGACTTGGAGATGGTAATAGCATGACTGCACAGAACTTCCTAAAGATATAACTGCTTTAAAACAGATTATCACCCATGCACAGAAGAGTTAATAAGATGCTTATACTTGAAATCTTAATGTGTTCTATATTACATCAGTTCTTTCATAAATGCATTTTGTAATCTGAGCACTACTTAGTGGACGTAAGTTGCTTGAAGCTACTGCCCTTTGTTAACACCTACTGAACCCAGAGCATTTAAGAAAAATAAAAATGTAAATGGTCAACATATCCAACTCCTTCAATAAGCAGGTGGTATCTCCACTGGGCTGCACTGATTAAACATGGTTTATGCCTCTGCTAACAGATCACTCCTTGGAAGAAAAAAAAAAAAAAAAAAGAAAGAAAAAACAAAGCAACTCAAACAAATACCACCACCCACAGAAAAAATACATCTGGAAAGAAAATAATTCTCTTTAGTGAGGTAGTACATGGCTGAACACTTACCTCGCTGCTTCTTCTATCAGCTTTAAACAATCCCAGAAGTCTTGTCTTTTCTTTTTCTATTGCATCATTGCTTACTGAAGCCTTTCGATTTGGTTCTGAAACAATTATAATGGAACATTTTTTTTACACATCTGAAATAAACATTCGGAATAACAGTATTTTAAAATATCCTGGATTCATGTTGTATTTTTTTTAGCTGGAGATGTTATGAACTGAATTATCTAAGTAACTACCAGATCCCACACTTCCTTTTTCAAATTTTTATTTGTTTTGAGTTTGTTCCAAAATCTAATGGAAGCAGATTGAATAATATAATAAATTTCAGTGAGTTTTCAATCACTATTTAGTAATCATTATTAGAAGGCAAAACATGAGCATGCTTAGTCTTTAGAAATGCTTGTTAGAGGTCTCACTTAAAACCCGTGGAGTACTCTAATACCTAAAAGAAAAAGACTTTTAAAAAAAGATGGTGGCAAGTATCTTTAAGAACCCACAGGCCTGACTTAACACAGTGAAGTTAATGGAAAGACTCTCAATATGGATTTGGATAAAGCTCCCTGAAGAGGAGAGAGACTTGTTGCCTGGAAAAAGAGCTCTCCTTTGAACTTCAACCAGCTGGTTGTGGTCATCTTTTCTCATCTCAGTGCAAGAGAGAGGCAAGTTTATGTGCATTTCAGGTTGTAAGAGCTCAAACGTGCATATCCTCTTGAACCAGCTAAGAAACTGTATGAATTCTCAGACTGTTTAGTCTCCCTTCAATTTCCCCCAGACGAGCTCAGCTGGAGGAGAACATAAGGCCATGCATTACAGGGAAAAATCATTGGTTAGACATTCAATATACAGACTGTAAAGCTCTCCCACTTTTTTTAATGGGCTCTGAATAATGCTATGAGGATTCCTCCCTGGATCCAAACATGTCAGAGTATCCCACTAGCACACATTAAATTTAATATACAGATAAAAATAGCTTTCTCTTGTAAATATTTTATTTTTTTAATAACATTTAAGAAGCAAATACAAAATGACTTGTTTGTTTGTTGCCATAAAATAAAGGTTTAATTCACAAATAAACTCACCCCAGAACTCCTGGAAACTGATTTGCATTTCACACAAAGAACATGTTTTTCACACAGATTACTTTGCATATCAACAATGTCAGGTGTTAAAAGGTGTTGACAAAGCACAGCAGAAGAGTAACGATGATGAACTCAGACGAAAACAGGTAGAAACTATCCTTAAGAAAGGCTGCAACTCCAGTGCAAAAAATAATAATACAGTAATAAAGTAAGACCTTCCTAAAATACTAAGTGCTGTCTATGCTCATTCACCAGAAACTGCTGTTTTTCTGCTCAGGGCTGGGCTACAACTAGATGTGGAACACACAGTGTGCTCACATAGGCTCAGATAGTCTCCAACTATGAACAGTAACTAGCATAAGCAGTGTGAGTAACAGTTAATAATCAACATCACCACTAAACATTGTATGATCCCAATAAATTAGGATTTTAATCACAGCATACCGTCTCAAAACAGAGAATCTTTATGAATCTGGATCAGTTTTTCTAAATAGATAAAGTAGATATTCTCTCTAGTATTACGCTCTGTATGAGAGGAAGCCATAGCAAATGACGACAGAAGACTTGAGGGGAAAGTCCTGGCATTAGTGAAGCCAAGAGGCAATAGCTAAGATTTAGTCAATGGCTGTCACTGCTTACTGGACATGGACTTCCTTCCTGAAAATTTACAGATGTTATCCAGAGTTGTGTTGGTTATGTTGTGATTACTAGCAATGCAAAGAAGTAGAGCCAGCTACATATCAACCATACCTTTCTTGAGGATAATTAATTTAAGCAATGTTTTATAAAAGACTCGGGGGGGAAAGGATACATAGACACATTTTTTGTTTAAGCGAGAAGCCGAAGTACCAATGTGATCTACTCAAACACCACCTAGTGTAGCAATTCAGAAGTCAACATCTATTCAGAGTTACACAATGTGTATATGTAGGTTTGATACTGAAATGCTTCGTTACAAGTAAATTGAAATTAGTGGAAGATCTCAAAGATGTAAAAATATTCTGTCTCTGCTACTTTATAAGTTTAGAACCCAAGAGACCTATGACATGTTAGTATTTCAAAAATTCAACTAATCATGCTCTGAGTAACATGAAAAGGCCTGGAATCTGTATAGAAACGTACCATACCACACAACAGTTAAATGACAAGAAGAAGCAGTATGCACAAAAGTGTGTTTGTTCTGAGTAAAAACACAGACATGGAAACAACACTGCAAAAGACAACACAGATCATGAAAACAGCATTAAACGTAACATGAAGGGAAAGATGGTTTTCCCTCAGCAGCATCATACAGTACCTCTATAGTTCAGAGAAGGTTCAGACTGAGTTTTTGACGGAGGAACTGGAAAAGGCAGGCAATGAAAGGACAAGAGAAGACATATTAAAATTCTAATATTGCCTCGCAAGCCACAATAATAATTCATTACTCCTACTATTTGTTTTCCTAAGCATTACAGAAAAAAAATGTTGACTGACAACAGACCTGCAGTGCTGCTACTAAAAGCAGTCCAGCTGCATTTATATTCATTCCTGTTTCACTCATGATGCTGCTTCAACTGCAAAATCAAATTATGTAAGCAGGTGGCAGCAGAGTCTGCCTTTTAATAATCCTTCAGCACTCGGTATTTCTCTTTCAGGGAAGGAGAGAATGAGGAGCACAAAGTTTTTCTAGAACGTGCTCTTACAAGCACAGCCTATACTTCCAGCACCTCTGACACCTAGCTTGTTAGTGGGAATGCGTTATAGAAATCTGTCTGTTCTGATAACTAAACAGACTGGACATCTACTCAATATACAATTCATACAGTAACTGCTACTGAAACCAATGGAATTACTCCTCTTGGAGATGACAAATGAGAAGAAGGAATTTGCTAAAACAAAGGAAACCTTCTGTAAATTTTATGTGTATTTACTGGTCTTCTCCTCAGACACCATGGTGCAGAATAAGAGGAAGGCAGAAAAGGCTGACATACACTGAGGATCAGGGGGATTTTATCATAGTGAAAGGTATGCTGAAAGGTTAAAAAAGAATAAAATATAAAAAGAATTCTGATGCAGAGGACAGCACACTATGAAGTATTACATAATTTGCTGCTGGAAACCCAGCCCTGAAATAAAGTCTTGATTTTGACTTTACAGGCTACAACCAGATCTTAAGACCAATACTGCACCAGTATATATACTATCACTTTCATTTTAAAGGAAAAAAGTTTAAGGAAGGCTTAGGCTAATTACTCTGTAAATTGTCCCTGAAGTATGCTGAATGAATCCTGTTAAATAGTCTGCATGTTCAATACTTTGCTCCAAAACGGTTAGCTTAATTACAGTAAACATGTCTTACAAAATCTGAACAAACATGCATTTGAGTTATGACACGTTGTCAGCCACTTTTTTGAGCATCCTAACAATTCAAAGGAAAAGGGAGATGTTTAGTTTACTTAAAAGTCTAAACTCATTGAAATTTGACTCACACAGAGGTAGAACTGTCACTTACCAGAGGAGTTTGAAAGAAGAGACACAGAACATCAACATAAATAAGTAACTGTATAAATAAAAAATAAGGCTGCTGCTCAGCACCTATAAGACTGACGTTATCTAAAGAATAAGTAAGGACATTTATTGTGCTGGAAGTCATACAGATTGAGACAAACTGCAGGAAACAATTTTAATGAACATCACTTTCTGACCTCAAAGGAAGTAGCGCTTGTCAATGCATGTTTTTAAAGCAGGTATATTTTAAAGCACATCACATAATTATGCTATTTGAATAAACAATCAGGCTGATAAAACTCAAGCCCAAGAAGCTGCAGCTACAATATCTGCAAGAACAGAAAGCGAGGGTGAATAAACAAGAGAACAAAATCTTAAATACAAATACCTCTTATCTTCTCTTCACTAAACTGTCAATAACTTCACTCTTTGAAGGAAGAGCCTCTGAACCTATCCACAGTCTGCTTCTCATCAGCCCTGGTCCGTAGCCTCTGCCTCTCAGCTTTCACAGCTGCCATGACTATGGCATGTCTCTTCTTTCTTTCTTCCTTTCTCTTCAACCCACAGCACAGGCAGGTGACAGGCTCTGCCTGGACAAGGCCCCCAGTGTTACACACACCTGTACTGACAGCAGCTCTGGGAGGTAGCAAAGCTCCTCCTTCTGCCCTCCCTAGACCAACCCATGCCCTGCCAGCTGCCAGCCCAGCCTGGCGCAGGGCCCAAGCGCAGCCTGTGACAGCGGGGCACTCTGCTTCCTGGCTGCCACTCTGGGCACAGCTCACTGAACAAACCCCTGTTGCTCTCCAGACTGAAATGTCACTCTGCTTTTTCAGCCTGGTCACAAAGGAACGAGAGTACAAATGCTTTTTAGTTGCCCATAATGCTGTTGGCACATTATCTAACCGTTCAGGGACTGCTTTCAGTCTCAGCTCACCTCTTTTTCTGTCCCAGGCATACAGCTCTTTTATCCCCAGCTCCTCCAAGGACTTGGTAAGCTCCAGCTCCTCCCCAGTGATGCCATCTCGCAGAAGAACAACATGCTCTTGACTGACTTCACACTTCTCACAAATGGCTGGGATGATGCTGTGGAGAGGCACCTCTGGACTAACTCGAACCACAGCCTTCTGTGTCTTCAGGTAGTTCACTACCAGCCTCACAGATTTCTGCAGAAACAAACACAAACTCTCAGCTCACTCTCCATGATGGCTAGGCTCTCTTACAATGAGAAAGACACTGAGGACTTCCATATTGTCTTGACTCCTTCTCAGAAAACTTCCCCCAAATGCATACTATTGCAAAATATATTATTAAAAAAATTAAAAATAATAATCTCATACTCAGGAGACATTCACAAGCACAAGTGTATAAAGTGTGACAGTTCAATTAGCTATACTGATTCAAAATAATAAAAATTTCAGCAAACATATTTGAAAAATGGCTACTTCTGAATCTTCATAATACTATGAAATACATTTATTGATGATCAGTATTCTCTCATAGCGTCAATAAAGATGGGGAAAAAAATACCACCAAACCCCCAACTACCTTCACACAATCCCACAACCCCCATTTCAGCCACAAATTTCAATCACCCCAGTTTTCAGCTAAGGGTCTCTGTAAGAACAAATTTCCATCTACCCAACCACAAGCAACATTACATTTTGCCTAAATGCTGGAGTCCCTACTGGCACTTGGCAGTTTCTGTGCAAATCAGTTAAGCTAGTAAAGCAGGTTACTGTCAATCTCATGCCTCTTCCATTTGGTCTGAAGATGCAAAGATTGGAAGACTGCTTGAAATCACAGGAATGAAATGATGTTTCATGGCACCATTTTAGTCCTACGGAGTACTGACCTCAGGGACCCTTGGCAGAGGTCGCTTTGTCTTCTCTTCAGGAACCTTCTCTTTCAGAAGTACTGTCTGTACATCCAGTGCTCCTATCAAAGTGTTTGGCTTGTAATTCAGAGGTTGTTGAGTTCCGGAAGTCTTCAGCTCAAGACTATGTTGGGATGGATTTAAGTGATACTGGCTGCATAAATCAACCAATAGATCCATCACAGCTTTACTGCAGGGAAGAAGACATTCACCGTTAGCATGAGAAAAAAACTGTTGTCAAAAAAAATCACCTCAGTTTTAACATGGAAGAAAAAGAGATAATACAAGCTGTGGATGTGTTGCTAGTTAACTAGCTTTGGGAGGGAACAGTGCTAATGCTTTGAAACGCTAAACAGACCAGATAAAATGTTAGGAATTAAATATATTTGCAATTCAGTGTGTGTTTGTGAGCCGGCAATTAACTGTTCACTAAGAGGCAGGCAACAGTGCCAATAATAGCACTAACAAATATAAGCTGAGAGTGGACAAAGTGCATCTGATGTGTTAAATTCATACATTAAATTCTCCAAGTCAAACCCAGTTCTTTAACAAGAAGAAAAGATATAAATAAATTATGCACTCATGGTACAATAAACTCTACCTAGATCACACAATGCACCTCAAGATGGAGCATTTAAATCTGGAACAAAAGGTGAAGAGGATTTTTTTTTTCTAGCTTACAACTTTTGAGTTTTCCCCTCCTTCCTACCAATCCATTTGACACCAGCAATATTTCTTTCCATATTTCTTTTGGTGAGGATATTAACCCAGTGTAAAACCAAGTTTCAAGTATTTTCATTATTAAGAACTCTTATTGTAAATGTGATTCTTAAACCATGAGGTTAAAAGAATAAGTCACTTATACGAGGCCTCTACAGGGAGGTGCTCCGTGTTGTGTCAGTAACTCAACACTCACTGGACCTTGATACTGCCTGACACGATAGATACAACTGTTTCTCCATATCCCAGAAATTCTCCTCTACCAAGGTACTGAAGTGGTTTTTTTTTTTAACCTTCCTCCCTAAAATTCCATCCAGGATCTGAGAAAGCACTCTTAAAACTGGTTGTTTCTGAAAAGTTCTGGTTTCATACACCAGTATCTGTCATCAACAAAACAACAGAAGTTAAAAAAAAATTACCAACCGTACCTGAAGCCTGTCACATACATGAGATAATCTCCTCCTAGCAGGAATGAGAATAAGTGCATAGACAGCGTATTTGACAAAGGAATTGGCGTATCTTCTAATATGTAAACTGGAAAACTGTACACAGATTCAAAATGCAAGCAAATACAAAGAAAATAAAATCATTTTACAGGTTATTAGCTACCACCATTACATCTGTAGCTCAAGAACTGCCCTTCAAGTGCAAGCTGTCAGCATCTGGGAAACTGCTCTGTGTGGGAGTTCCCATCTTCGTTCTATGTATACAGACAACTGCCAATAACTGCTCAAGAATTCAGTGAAGAACCCTGGAGGGAGAGCTAATGGCAGAAAAAGACAACGAGAATGATCACTTATTAACAGGCAAAAGACTAAAACACATGTAGATGACAGCTCTTCCCATGCAAGGGATGAGAAAGGACCTTCTTTAAAGTAACCTATATCAAATTTAACTGAGTTACGCAGTGTGAGCTGAAAAAGTGGAAGTGTGGAAAACTTGAAATAGGTGATTGCATTGAAAAGAGAACATGGCAAGAAGAAGATGACTCAAGATCAAACAAAGAAAACAGATGTCATTAAGATATATAGGAGGCTCCAGAAAAATAGAGCACTCTGGTAACTGCTAATACAGGGAGCATCTAAATAGGAACATGTAGTATCTAAATCGAAACTGTACCAGGTCATTTCATAATGACTTACTCTGGCACTGTCTGTACCAGAATACAGTTGTAAATGTCTGTATTTCAAAGCCATGTTTAATTCATATGTAACGTGCCACAAACCATCAAAAACATTTACACCTACTAAATCCAAACTATAGGAGAACCCCAGCTACACTGATATTTATGTGAATACTCATTATGCTGTGCAGCAGTGAGCATTTACCAAGTGTCAGTCCACCTGATACAGATCTCAGCTTGTTTACAGACAATTCTTTTAAAGTGAAATTTGCATGTGTTTTTTACCCCTCAGCCTTATTACTACTGTTTCAGAGAGAAGCAAATAACCTGGCAGAAGCACAATACATGGAGTTTACATGCCAGAAACTTCTATTTAAAGTGGAACGCTAATATATTTCTGTAGTGCATAATATTGTGATAATTCACACAAATTTGGACAGTTATCTTACCTCATGTAAAACCATATTTTTTTTAAAAGGAGAGCTTGCAAAAGCATTTAAAAAATAGTTTGTCAAAAGGATAGTGTATGATTCCATGCACCTTCCACTGAAATTATGAAATATGTTCAGCAGCGACAGTACCACAATTGCAACGAGATTAGAGTCCACACCAGCAATCTGAGAAAATAAGTTGCAGACAATTTTGTAAGTTGAACAACTTTGTCCAAACAATGAACAACTAAAAAATTCCAGCCAAATTTGAGGTTCATCTTATTGTTGATTACAGAGCAGGTGTGTGTTAAATGTAGCAAAGTCTAACATCCCATCCTCTGCCATGTTGCTCAGAATACACAATTGTTCCATAAGAAGCATCTCCAGGCTTTGTCTGTACCATTTAGGAGCATAAATTGAGCAGTATCTCTGAAGCTTTTGAAATAACTTCAAATTCAATAGTACACTCTTCACAAAATGTAAATTTGGAAAATAATTTCCACAAAATTTCAAAACAGCAAAAAAAAGAAAAAAAAAAAAAGAGCTGAATTTGACTAGCAAAAATCAAAATCCATGTGTTTCCAGAGAAGTAAGAGAGCTGGGAAGTCATCCTTGCAATGAAATTATTCCTATAACTTATAGTCCATTTCACCAACTTAAAAAAACTTCAACTGTAATTAAAAACTGTAATACAGTTCAGTTTAATTTTAAATGGGAGTTTTATTTCAAGTAACTCCATGTATAAGCCACACACAGAGAAGGGCCACTAAACACAGCAAGAGAATGGTACCAAGCCATCTGCGAATCTAGACCAGCTTTCTTTCTAACCTTGTGTGGAATACAGCTCTTGGAAGATTGAAAGATTGAATCCTTCCTTTGCTTCCAGCTCATTCTAGACATGTCTGCATTTAATTTTAACCTGCTTTTGAGACCTGGTAGAAACCATACCCTATTTTGAAATTCAGGCAGATTTAATCATAAAGGAAACAGTGTGACCAGGAGGTCTAGAGCAGTGATTGTCCCCCTGTACTTGGCACTGATGAGGCCCCACCTCAAATACTGTGTTCAGTTTTGGGCCCCTTACCAAAAAAAAGACATTGAGGTGCTGGAGCGGGTCCAGAGAAAGGCAACAAAGCTGGTGAGGGGTCTGGAGAACAAGTCTTATGAGGAGCGGCTGAGGGAGCTGGGATTGTTTAGCCTGGAGAAAAGGAGGCTGAGGGGAGACCTTACTGCTCTCTACAACCACCTGAAAATAGGTTGTTGTGAAGTGGGGGCTGGTCTCTTCCCCCAGGTAGCAAATGACAGGATTACAGGCAGTGGACTTAAGTTGTGCCAGGGAAGATTTAAATTGGTATTATGAAAAATGTTTTCACCAGAAGGGTTATCAAGCCCTGGAACAGGCTGCCCAGGAAAATGGTTAAGTCACCATCTCTGGCAGTATTTAAAAGACAATCTGTAGCCTATCAAATGACACTGACTTCCATATAACCTTCTACTTTCATGCTACAAATGCCCATAAAAATATATCAAACTGGAGTAAAGAATCTTCTTTCTTTATGTCAATGTCAAACACAAATTAGGAATCTGAAGTGACAATTGATTTGAAAAAAGAAAGCAGTAAAGGGGGTGACCTGAAATCTCTGACATTTTCACTATCTGCATTTAAAAACAGAAAATACCATTAGTCATTATTATTTTCTCATGCTCCAAAGCACAGCAGGCACTTCATGAAAAGATTATAAGTTTTCCTAGACAACCAGAAACGTATACATATATATAAATAGCAAGACACAACAAAAGTAGTACAAGAAACATGTTAACTCAATATTCATCAACACTTTCTATTTATTTTCTTATTTTACTCATATATATTTGGCTCTTATTTTACATAATGAACAAGTCCACAGAAGGAACACCAAGATGACACACAAGAAGAGGCAGATGACTGGGTTTGTTGAGCCTTAAGATAACGAGGGAGATCAATTGCTGTCCATAGGATACCGATCCACATGGTTACAGAGCCAGACTCTTCTTGGTGGTGAACAGCAAGAGGACAAGTGGAAAGAGATAAGTGTCAATACAGGAAAGCCCATTTAGGTACAAGGAAACTCTCACTGTAAAGATGGTCAAGCCCTGGAACAGAGGTATGGGGGGGGTTTGGAAGCCTTCTTCCTGGAGGTATTCAAGCTCGCCTGGAGATAGCCCTGAGCAACCTGCTCTTGAGACCTACACTGAGCCGGGAGTTCGAGCAGGTGAGTTCCAGTGACCCCTTCCAACAGAAATTATTCTTAAATTATTCCAGTAAGATTTTTTTTTTTCTTTAAAGCCTATATTGAACTACCGTAGTTTTGATCTGACTCCTATTTAGTATTTAGTTAAGCTCATTTTAACACTGTTGCTGTATGTGTCCTGTTTGTCATCTTCTAAGAACACCTCTTTCATGTGTCACCAGCCTGGAAGTATTTCACTCCAGTTTTTCTTGAGACACCATGATGAGCTATGTTGAGCTATGAGTCTGCAATTACTATCACTTAAGTCTCTTTCACTGGGAATTATGTGAGAATATTCTTTCTGTGACAACATTAGCTGTATGTTCTACATAATGCTCACTCTGTACTGAGCTCCACCCTCCAGTATTTGCAGAATGTGACAACAGCTTCAGGTAGCTTATCATTTGTTCTACTATCCTGTGTCCTTTGTGCCTCACATGTATGAGACAATTTGTGTAACATGTAAGGTAACAGCAGGAGCAACAACTGCCCAGTCTACTCTTCTGCATACTGGTCATCCATGTGTTGACAACTTCAAACCAAACACCATTTAGCTTCAAATATCCTTATTGTTCTCCATTATGCTTCAAATTCTCAAGCTGCTGACACTAAACGTCTGTATCTGTGTTAATCGGGAAATCCTCCTCAGTGTCACACAGTGTGAGTGGAGACAGGTGTACAATCCCTTCATTTATAGGTTACCCATTAGAAGCATTACCTGTGAGAATCACAAACAGAAAAGTTTCTAGTAACTCTTATGAGCTTTTCCACTAATTTTCTAAATGTCTAGCCATTGCTCCTATCAGGCCTACTAACAGATCTACATGCATAAAACACATAAGTGGCCAGCGCTCTGCCTGTCTTTCAGCTCATCAGCTAGTTGTCATACAACAGTGCAAATATAGATTACTTGTGGGGATATTTTATAACCCTCTTCTGGTGGGAGAAGGCTAACAGTTTTTCATTAATACTTTTACGTGTTTCACAGTAGAGTTCACAGGGACCAATTATTTCAAAAAAGAAGACTGACTTTTAATACTATTCTATTGCTCAACATGCTCCTTAAGGACTTAACTTTGTCCTAAAATCTGCTCTACATATTTCCAAAATCCGGAATAAATTGTGTGTTACAAGATGGCAATAAACTCTCAAAGAGAGACTGTCAACTTGAATTCACTTTTCTAAATAAATTCCAGATTCAATACAGTATCTTTAAATAGCACACTTTCTTTTTTTTTTTTTGAACTGTATTTCAAGAAAATTTAATAAGAATTTTCTGCCCTCTGGCTGATATTTTTAGGAACTTTCTATATAGAGAACACAATAAATCAACAGCACACTGCTTTGCTTACATACAAGGAACAATTTGAAAGAGATAACTTTAATTTTTAACTTGTTTCATTTGCAATAACTGTAAGTGATACTAATTCACTACAGTGGTTATATTTTAAAACATACTCTAGTGTACTTCACTGCTCTAGGAACCACTTTCCTGAAATTACAGAATCATTTTTTCATGATGATGATGCCCAAGGCAAGATTTTGCAAATTTTTTCTGCAACAGACAAACTATTTCCCCAGGGTACTCAAAAGCAGATTTTGCAGAATGCAGTTTTAATGACAGCAGTGAAAATACTGAAGATTTAGAGCAGTATAAACAACAGCAGAATTTGTCTGAAATATCCTTCCATGATATCACCATAGATATAAAAAAGTGAACAAGGAAAATAATTTATTACCTGCACTGGTTCCTATGCTTGCTTCAAACTAAATGAAACAATTTTTTGTAATCCAGTATATTCATCATTAAATGTTTACCTCACAGTATCACTGTACTTTGTGATTGTCCAGTTCACAACATCAAAACAATGCCAAAAGATGAAAAGCCTGGGCTTTCACCCAAACCTGGAGACTTAAAACAGTCCATCCCCTAAAAATTGCAGATGCTGTTGACTTTTTTTTCTTTAATTCCACAACGTAACCAGTGTTAATGTACAGAAAATTTCATCTTCTAGTGGTTAGAAAGAACAGCAGTACACACAAGGTTTGTTCACAGAGTGATGCCACTGTAATACAGGGCTCATTAAAGGTATCTTTTTCTTATAAATTGTTAGGATGATTTACTCCCCTCCTTAGTTTCCATATTTCCTGCTTCCCACAGCTGGCTATCAGTGCCTGATATTTGTCACTAACTCTCCACTCCAAGTGCTCAAGACAGCACTGAGGGAAAACACCTATTACCTATGTCAGGCATTGGTGATACTCAGATTAGCACAAACGAATTTATTTGCCGCCTAAATCAGGGGCCTAGACCTGTCACGCAGCCAATGGAGAGAAGTGGGCACCTTCACCGAACAACTAAGAGAACATTTTGGTTGACTAGAGTGCTTAGTGTAGATGATATAAATAACTCCACAGAAATATCTGAGGCTTAATTTTCAACATTTCTTTCAGGTTTCAGTCCCCAAACTACTCAGTGTCAGTGTATGAGATAGCAATAGTAGTGATAATAAACACCTGTACAAGAGACAGAAAAGTTATTGTTCCCTGCTTCTGTAACTTCTTTCCTCAAAAGGTCACATTAAAACACTACCCTTGTAACACTCTTGGGGCATTTGTTTAAGGGTGAGTTATTTTACAGAAAGGAAAATATTTTCTAACTATATGGCAATTATGTATCCCTCCATACAAAATGCTACACGAAGATTAGCATCTTGTTAGCTCCCAGATGGCTTGCATTTCTACTGAAATACCAGCTTGCTTTGGGATCTAACAGCCAGCAAGTTTCATGCCCTGTTCTACTTTCCAGGCCTGTTCCCCTTCTCTCATTAAACCCAAATCTCCCCATAAAAACTCCCTCACCAAAGATATAATTTGAGAGTTCTGATAAGCACTGCTTTCCTTTAAAACCTTTAACATCACTCTGGCTTTGGTGCTGACCCAAACAAGTTGCACTAGTCTCCTGAGAGTGAATAAGAGAGCACTAATGTCTACAAGAAAAGTAAGGGGCAAGAACGAAGTACCAGACACTACAAGTTGCTGTACACATCATCCTCAGCTACTGAAATACACAAATAGACAGTCAAAACAGACTAATATATCAGACGAAGACAAATAGTTTTACAGGAATGCAGACTAACTACTCCAAACCCCAAATGTAAAATAATCACAGGCCCTGATTTATCAACTGGCATCTACATATCCTGGTCTAGTGCGAGGTTAGAACTAGATAATCATTAAGGTCCCTTAGAACCTAAACCATTCTATGATTCTATGATCCTCCTAATCTGGTATTACCACTTTCTACAGTTTCTTGACCACTGCCAACCACACCATTGTTTGGTACAGTTTCATCACAGTACTGAAGACGTGTTAAAAAACTCTTCCAAATTCTTTCTTAGAGTAGTAAGTTTCTCTTTTTAAAACAGTTCCTGCAGAAAGATTGAGGAGAAGGAAGAGCTCCCACGGTGAAGAAAATTATTCTCAAAACTGCCATTTCAATACAATTTGCCCTTGATTGTACCCGGCGACAAGGAGAACCTCTCTCTCTTCCCATAGAAAAAAAAAAAAAAAAAAAAAAAAAACCAAAACAAAAGAAACCACTTTCACATAGAAAAGGCTCCCTAAATACCAGCAGATGCTTTGCTGTCTACACAATCGCAATGTATTTGTGAAGGCAGGATCTCTCAGTGTGATGAATCATTCATCTTCTGAGCTTGCTTCTTGGCATGACTCCGGGCAGGCATACTGTCAGGACTGCTGTTTGCCAGCAGCACCTACTTCCACTGCACCATAACCTCTCTGCATTATGAGATGTGATACAACCTAAGGCTATCCCTGTGGCACTACATGAAAGAGACAGCTCCATAAACATGCTGAGGGTGATCACAATAGCTGCTAAATCCTTCCTGCCCCAGCAGAAAGGGTCCTTTATACACAGCTTTCAGGACTCTCTGGTACAACAGTTGCAGAGAGAAGCTTGGCAGAAAAATCCCATCAACTCAGAAAGGGAGACATTAATGTCAGCAAGTATCCCACTGGGAACAGAGAGCTCCAGAAAGCAGGAGCTAATCAAAGCCTTACCTTCCTTGTACTGTGCTCTTCTGCTCCACCCCACTGGGTAAGATGACTGTGAAGTCTACCGATCTGTTTATCATGTTCTCCTTCATGCTCACAAGGCTCTGATCAGAAATTACTGCTGTCTCTGCAGGTGACTTCTGCTCACCATGAGTTCTACTTACTGCAGAAGGTTGATTTGGTGGAGGAGGAGCACGAGCTTTCATTCTTCTCCTTGAGAAATAAAGGTAAGAATAAAATTAATAATTTCTCACTAGAAAAGTATAAAAACATTAATAAGAAAATATGTTCATTCAGTCATAATCTCAGATTGTTTAAAAAAGTTCCTCTAATGCAAGCCATTTTTATTTATCATGAAACTTTTCAATGGAGTTGCACTTTATTCTTACCTCCTCCCTAAAAATACACTATTTTTTTAGACGATGCACTCACTCCTGCTGTTTGCTTTCCATGCCTCAGGGGATGAATCGGTTCCGTAATCAGGATATGAAATAATCATTATTCTATCAAGTATGAAGCATGCTCTTAGGAAGAGAGAAACAGAAATGCTGGGTCCTGGCCAGACCTGAGTCAAGAAAGAGTTGTATTTCGGTAAATGAATGTTTGATTCAAGTCAGAACAGCAGGAGTGGAGGCAGCATGAGGTTCCATTCAGCTATATTTGGTTTCTACAGTATTACTCGAGATATTGTCTCTTTCTCTGCTCTAACTAGTATTAAATTTGGCTCATTGTACTCATAGGGAAGCACCATCAAAAGGTCAACTATGAAAGATATCACTTCTTCCATGCAACACTAAGAGACTATGACTCTTTGAAAGCACCCTGAAGATAATTCATTCTTCAGTAGAAGACTATGCTCCATAGCTGACATACAGAAAAGCTGCATCAACTTGCACCAGACAAGCAGTGTACTTTACAGAGATACAAAACCAACACAAACTCAAAGTTTACTTCATTGACAAGCTGCCAGACAAATAAGCAACATATGTGCACTGTTCAACTTCTGAATAGCTGGCCTCATACCAAGCACATGTCTAAAAGGATTAATTCTCATGATTAATATCCCAGTGACCTCTTCTGATTAGATTTATCCCTAGTTTAAATCAGATTTTAGTGTAACAGATGGAAAAAGCAGTAAAATATTTACTGAGAAATTATTACCCAGGTTTACTGCCCAAATCTTTTAATTTGCCAGGTTTTAGGGTGCAGGAAGAGAAGAGATTATGATTCTACACATCATTTTCACCCTGCAAACAACATAAACTGAGGCCCAGAAATAAAAAGCACAGAACCCTTAAAAGCCTGCAAAGCTTAATGGTTGAATCAGCCAAGGGCAAAACTGTTTTCTGGGAAAAAAAAATAAAATTAAAAACTAAACAGCATTAATACCAAACCAAACTCTTCTTTAATTAGAGACAATGTGTATTCTCACAGATAAAGAGACTAAGCATAGTTTTGATTATCAATGCAAGCTCCCAGCAGAGAAAAAAGTTAGAGCTAGATCATATCACAAAAAAAAAAGTTCAGAAACAATCCAAATCCCCTACACTTTTTAATCAGTGTTTGCATTCGACCAACAATTTCTATAACATGTCTCAAATTGCAAACAAAATCACTACACTGCTCTGAAAATGCACAGTTCTGCAAGATCGCAGCGGGACATTATGAAATTAGCAGTGATGCAAATACTTCCTTTCATTTCCTGTGTGTCTAACAGATAGCATTCTCTAAAACTATACAGAGAGAGCTACTGCCATATTTACTGGCATAGAGCAATTTCTCTTCCATGGGAAATTTCCCTGAGCATTCACTTTTCATGCTATATATACTCAATGAGTCATGCAGGCATCAGTCACTAACTTGCAGCTCCTACACTCCTTCCCATGGAGGTGATGATAAGAAGTTGAAAGTTTTATTGTTTGTCAAACCACCTTGACTTTCTATATGTCTGTGAACCAAGCTCTCAATTTATTTACTCGCCTATAAAAGATTAAAAAAAAGAAATTGGGATTCTTCTGCTCAGATCTCTTCACGTTTGGCTACAGCTGTTATTTGTAAGCAGAGGGTAAGAGACATGGGAGTTTTGCATTCAGATAAATTCAGATAACACCAAAGTAGCATTACAATCACGTGGTGCAGCATTTAAGGGCTTCAGATCAATGTACGAATGATGCAATTCTTGTTCTCCATAACATCAACTGCATCAATGTAAGTAGCTACAGAGATTCACATCAACTTGTTTCTTCAAACAAGGTTTTCTTTTGAGTTTTTAAAGCTTGTCCTACAATGTGGGGGATAATTGTCAGTACAAAGTATCAGAGGGGGCAGCAAGAAGCAATCAAGTCTCCTGAGCCTGGCAAAAATAGTTGTTTTTTTTTTAAATTATGATTTACCTGAACTTGTAAATGCCAGTTCTCACAGAGAACAGAAAGGAAATAAAGCAATGGCAATAAAATAAATCAGCTGAAACTGAAGAGACTTGAAACTTCAGGGGAGAAGTGAAGAACGATTAAGTTTTGAAGCTCATGAAGGAGCTGGAAGTAAATTGGGAGTATGCTGCACATATTTGTTCCCTAGCAATAACAAAGCTGCATCTGGTTCTCTGAAGGAACAAAGTCAAACACCTCAATACCAATTATAGCTCTGAAGTGGGAGTGAAATTTTTATTTGGCCATTTTTGAAGTACTCTACAGCCAATTCTGTGGTTACTGACCTTGTAAAACCCTGCTTGGGGCCAGGGGAATGTGTGTGTCAGGAAATCAAGCATCATGCCATCAAAAGCATCAGCTATCCATTGACTAGCTATGTTCACTTTACCTACATAAAATACATAACGATGCATATTCTTTTTGGCATTACATGGCCAGGACCTTTTGGATACTACAGTCCTCCTTTTGTGCAGAAAGGACAGTGCAGGTCTGTATCTTTCAGAGACATCAGAGAAAGGAAAAGAGAAAACATTCCCACTACAGTCTCTCCAACCTAGCAACAGTTCAGTTGACCTCATATGAACTCTTCCAGAATAGCAACTACACATTCTCTTGAAACACTGAAACTGCTTTAAATGCCTGGTTTTCAACATTTTCCACATGACAGATTTCAAATTACTTCAGTGGAAGCAGATCCCTTTAAAGTTTAAATTTGTACAGCGATACGTGGCACAGATTTGTATTACCCAGCCAACTTTCTGAAACATCTCAGTAGTAGGAAGTAGCCTCCTTAACTGGAGACCAAAATCCACAGCTATAGCTCTACCTTGGACCTGCACAGTCAGCTGCTTTTTGAAGGGCTCCAGCACCTGCAGTCAGAAGGTGCTGAAAAGCCTGTTAATACTATTAACAGAAAAAGATTTCAGCTTTCTCTGTCAGAGCTATGATGGTTATAAAGGACAATACAAAAGCACTTCACAATAAAGGCCTTTTTGTTCCCCCACTAGAATAATACACAAAGAAAGTGTATGATTTAAAAGGCTGTTTTAAGCACAGGTACTTTCCATGCTATAAACACAACACAGTACAAAGAAGTTACACACCATTCTTTAGTATGAGCTAAATTCAAACTAAATTTAACTAAATGGCAATTTTTTTCCTACAGGCATTTTTCACTGCACTCAGTACTGAGATACTTGTTGAGCTCCCCATCCCTAGTCTGAGGATAAAGTTATGAACAGGTACACTTCAAACTCATGATTCACTCACAGTTAAACAGATGCTTCGATCCAGCCCTTGATAAGGGGACAAATTGAAAACAAGAAGTTGATTCTAATACACAAATGTACAGTGCTTTTTACTGAGGCTAGAAACAGTCCACCTCACTTTAGTGTAAACTGAAAAAATATATACAGGCATGAAATAATTAGGCAGATAACGTAAATAACCTACCAGAACCGTTCTCAATAACAGCATCAGGCTTCCCACAATGGAAAAAGAAAAACAAGCAAACTGACCAACAAGACAAGCACTTCTGTAGCTCAACACATAGAACAAATGCAACAGAAACAAAGAAAGGTTCACCTAAGAACTTCAACACAAGGTAACACAAGCCCTTTGGACCTACACTTTATTAATATGTAACTACCAAGCAATAGGATGCAACCCAGACTTTACAATCCTATGCTGAAAAAACACGATCTTTGTTTCAAACAGAAGTGGTTCTGGGACCTCCACCCTCATGGCAACGCCATGCAGAGATTGTCTGTCTTCAGATAAGGTCTAATGCCAACACAAAAATAAAAACAAAGTGATCCTTCACACTTCCACCACTCTCAAAAAAATCTGGAACCCTCCCTGTCCCATAAAGCAAAGGCAACTTAACAGGTACTGGGCGCACTTCATTTCATGGATATCAGTAGGAGTTTGGCAAGAGGTCCATACTGCACCTGTTTGTAGAATTTCCTCCTTTCTATACCAATTCGCTCCCTAACCATTCATCACAAAAAACCAACCCAAAATAAACGAAAACCAAAAAACACCAACAAAAAAACCCACCAACAAAAAAAACCCAAGCAAACCAGCCAACCAGCCAGCCCTCAACACAGCAGAATTATGGGCAACATTCATTTTTCATATAGTGAACAACTAGCACAGGACCTCCAACCCAGTCAACCCAATTTGCAATCTTGTTAATGCAAAAAGCTGGAGTAGTTGCAGGTTTCTCTGTGACATTCATGTGCACCCCTTCTAATAATTAGGAGGAATAAACCAATGTGAGAGTGCTCAGCACTGAGTGCAGTGGGAAAATGCAGGGTCCCTTCAGTAGAAAACAGGAGGCAATGAAGTAAACATTCTCTGTTTCCAGATGATTAACTACTCCAGTCTTTTGAGGGAAAATCTTTGTATGTTGCTGTTTGAGAAAAAGAGCAGATGGGTACCTCGGCTCTCTCTCTATCTTGCAACTTGCACAGCAAAGCTAGAAACCCAGCCCTGAGGCCCACTTTGTACTCCAAATTATCAAGACACCAACAACATGGTAGAAGTCACTCCTGACTATTGATTGAGGCCATGAAGCAGGTACCCTTCAGAGAACATTTCTCTTTCACTTTTCATTGCTCATGGCAAAACACTAGAAAAAAAAAAAGACCCCAACAAACAAACAAACAAAAAAGAACCAACAAAGAACCAACACCAGATCACAGGCTGGAAAAAGAAACTCACTGTAACAGAATTAATAACACGCCAAGTTTCCTCATCCTAAGTAAAAGCCTTTCAGCTTCTAAATGGAGCAGCTCAGAAAAATTATAACACAATACAAATGTCAAGGAAATACAAACTGATAAGCACCAACATAAAGTCACCTGAAGGATTTTGAAAATGGAAAACAGAAGTTAAACAAATCCCACAGAGACAAAAAATAGAAAATCAGGAGAACACGATAATGTCTATAACTACTGAAGAAGCAGAAGTTCATCCAGACAGCTTTACAGAGTAAACTAGAGCTCCATTCCACTTTACCACCTATAACACTTGAATAACCAATTAAACTGAGCTTTAGGTCTGCTCTTTACTTGGAGGGAGAGAGCAGAGAATAAGAAAAAGCAAATCAAAGAACAGTCTAAACTTTACTTACTCTATCACAGACAAAATATATTGATTCATTACAAGAATGTGCAAAACAGGTAACTTATACAATGTATGAGACATTTAAAAGGGTGTTACAGGTCTAAAATATATTCCTCTTATAATAATTATTTCCAGTATTGTTTTACACCATTTATTAACACTTCTAATATTACAGAAATATTACATTTGCTAAACAGCCAAAATCTAAGAAACTGGATTACTCCCATGTTTATATAGCTCAGGGAACAATTAGAGTTGCCTATGTTATTTTATTTTAAGATTTTTAAGATATTTTTTTTTAATAGAATCATAGAATGATTAGAGTTCAAAGGGACCTTAAAGATCACGCAGTTCCAAACCCCCCTATCCCGGGCAGGGCCACCTCCCACTAGACCAGGTGATATAGACCAAATACAGTCTTTCCTCTGAATTCCCTGGCTATTATGGTCTATAATTATATTATGCTTTTCTCTTTTCAAACAATTATTTGATTTTTGTATTACTTTTAAAAGATCATCCTGTAGCGGGATAACACCGACAGACACCATGAAAATTATTCCCTTGCGGGCATGATAAAGTCATTCAAAATAGACAAGAAAAAATAATTTGTTTTTGGCAAATAAATAAAATTTATTTAACTATATTTTTGATCTTCCATTTGATTCTACTCATGAAAAAACCTACAGCTTTACATCATTTTAAAAATAAAATTTTGATGCCAGAAAGAAAAAGTCCAGAAGCAAACTGAATGAGAGCATCTGTAGAAGAGGAAGCAGGGATGGAAGCACATGACCATGCTTGCCCAAGGGTGAAATTCAAGAAGAATAAACAAACACAAGTCAAGGTGAGATGATACAGTCTAATGGAAGTAGTTCCTAACATTGTATCTCTAATTTCAAGCCTTTCATAAAGGTAACAAATCAATCACTAAAAAACATTGTGCTGCAGCCCCCTGATCTCAAACCTGTAAGTGAATAACTCATTGTTAAAAATGTGGTACCAGGGATATCACCCCAGATCTGACCCATTTCATGAGAGGCTGAGATGCGTCCCAACACACAGCAGGGACCCTAGCTGCTCCACTGCCAGTTGAGCATTGCACAGCTGCCAAAGAAGAGAAAACCAGATTCTATCTGGCCAGGACTCAGACTCTCTCACTGACGCTACGTAGCTGAGTTATCAAGAGCTCATCCTCTGGCAGGAACGCCAAATAACTTCTTAGCCTACAGCTGGTATCCTCAAATACACTTTTTTTTTTTCTTAAACATCACCCACACTTTTGATTAAGTTTACGTTATCTTTCAATAAAAGCCTAACCCTCATTCCAGTCACAGAGGCATTCCCTCAAGATCCAGCAGTTAGCAGATCATGCATGTGTCAAATGCATGATACAGTCATTTTTTAGGGCCAGAAGAAGTCAGAAGTGCACTAACTTGATTTCTTGTAGTGCACAGGCCATGCAATTCATCCCGCTGCTATTTTAGAGAGCCCTCACTTAGAGTGAAAGCAAGGATGGAACTCTAATTGGATTGGGCTTTAACTGATCAAGGAATAACACTGCAGCTACAAATGCTTTTACATCTATTAACCACAGTCACACTAGGGAGCCTAACAGATCTATCTCTATCAGTTCCCAAAACAAAATAAAACACAAGCCCTTGAGAAAATCTTTTAAAAAGCAGCCAAATCCCAGGATTTGGGTAGATGCCCGCTGCAGTTAATGAAAACACTGCCTGAATAAGCACTGCAAGGTCTGGTCTCATAGCTGTATCACAGGACTTTTGAGATACCACCCACAGGTTCAGTGTGTGGCAAAGACCACACTATGAGCTGGTGCCATCATGTGCAACTTCATCAGGGCGCACATCAGTAAAGAGGAATGAAACGGGAGAGCAGCTAATGTTATGTAATTATTTGCCTTACCTGCTGAAACACATGATAAAGAAAACCAGAAGTCTTTTGTGGTTAAAGGCAAGAAAGCATAGCTGAGTTAATGTATTTTGGAACATTATATTCCTGTGATCTAAACTGTGGTACTATTGCATTTCTGAGTCAGAGATACAGCAATAGTTTTAACTCTACCTTGGGACATGCGATCAAAACAAGACCCCACTAACAATTCATATTGAAGGTTGGGTTTATGAACCTCACCTTCAAAAAAAATTGGTCTAGAAAACCAAAAGTAGAAAAATAGCACACTAGGTAGAGATGGTAGGCTCTTTTCACAATGTTATCTGCCACAGCAGAAGACTTAGATGAACCACAACACTGATAAAGGCTTAGGCTTTAGGATGCAGATGTTTAGCCAACAAGATCTGAGCTATAACCACCTGCTAGCACTGACCAAAATCAAAAGATTGACATGCAATGGCTGTTAAAGTGACTTGCAGCAGAACCAGCAAGTGCAAGGCATTCAGTGATCAGCCATGCAATCTACTCCCACCACTAGTTTTTACTTATTCCTCCATTATCCATACACCCAAATTGTTTTGTCCCATGTACCAAGTGCTGAGCTACTAGTCTCATTCCATTCCAAGCAAACATGACAATGTTGATAATAATAAAGAAAACACTAGGGGAAACAACATGTTGCTCATGCTCACCTGAAATGTTATCCAGTTCCTTCTACCTGTGGCTAAATTAGGCTGCTTTGCATGGAAAGCTTAAATAGGAAAAGAGAATGACGCTATTTTTATGTCACTGATGCTTAAGCACAATGGCACCAGTTAGCAAAGAAAACCCCAACCAAACAACAAACCAGGTGTCCATTGCAAATATCCCATGCTAACACCCAAACGGACTTAGAGAGACATCCAGACTACTGCCACTTATACTGTAAGGTGCCCAAGCCCTGCTGACGGGGCACTTTGGTCTGTTCTCAGTGCTCTCAAATCTTCAGTGAGCTGGTTTAAGGATGCTCAGTTTAGTAGAGAGGAGGCTACAACCACGCTGATGGCCACTGCACGCTGAGTTCCCTGCAGATGGCAAATCCTGTGGCTGAACTGTGCAAACTACAAGGTTTAAATACCAACTGGTGAGACAATTAGTGAGATTTCTCAGGATTATTCATGAAGTTTTAGTCTGGTTCATGTTGGCTAACTGGATTCTTACTAACTATGCTCACCTGTGGGAAAACACTGGCACAGAAACAAAGCCAAGACAATTTCTAATCAGGCTGGAATCACTGCCGGCATTGTGTCCTCTGCATGTTGTGGGCAAACACACAGCCCTTAAATGTACTTACTCTACTACCCGTCTTTTTGTGAGGACACTACAGCTCTTACCTCACCCTCTCTGTCTGGTGCCATGACTCCATGCTAACCTCTCTAGTAACACTTGTAGGTCTGGAAAGGTAACTTATTAGTTGGAATAGCGTTTATTAACACCCAATAATTACCTGTCATCCAAAAGGGCTTCCCAAAACATCAGAAATACATATTTTTAGGCAGAAATTAAATTGATCAATAGCAGCTAACTCTATGTCTTTACAGGCTGCTGGCCAGAAGGTATCTGTGCTTTGTCTGAAAACTGGAGTTAATCTCGTAAACTAGATGGTTCCAGGCAAGAGAGACACAAAGCAAAGCAGGCAGGCCTACTGAAGCCGTTTATTTTCCAGCAGCGCTGAGCTCTCCTAGAAGAGGGAAAGCCTCTGTGCTTCCTCTCAAGTTTACTTGCCCTTGACCAAACACTTGTGATCTTGTCACAGCTGACCTTACACCAATTTCCTGGGGAAGGGGGAAGGCTGCACTGTTCACAGTCCAATGCCCACTGTTCCTATGTATTCAGATTTCCACAGCTGCTGACACACTCGAGGACAATCAAGGAGATACAATTTACTTTCTTTGGATTGCCTGATCTAGAACACCAAAGACATGAATCTACCCCCTTTTTTTTTATTTACAGAACAAGCCAGTACCAAAACTACAGAGCTGACAGCCTTCTCTTTAGAGCTAGAAAAAAAATCCCCTAAAAGATCTAACAATGTATTTTTGTGAGATACAGTTTAGGTTCACTTACCGAGAAACAGAATCAGAGATGCCAGGACATTCCTTACTCTCTTAATCATCTTCTTAATTAGCATTTATAATTCAGCCTTAATTCATACTCCCTCACATAGTAAGAAATCATGTACATCAGTATACTAACAAAGGTTAATGAAGCAAATATACGTGTCATAATATATGTACATAAGTGTAAATAAGACAGAGAAATATCCAACTTCTACCCAGAGTCTTAACTGTTGTCAGACCCCATATTTATGGGATGTCACAGGTGTTTTTATCAGGAAATCCCACTGAATCGGGTGATTTTCTACGTATTTTCATGATTTGCTTAATCATTGCTTAATAAAATTTCTTATGAGAACCACATAGATTTTGCTTTCACTTTTAAGATATTCTGTTTTTTCAAAGTGAAACGGTAACCAAGTACTTCTTAGTTTAAATTGAAATTCAAGTATTTTGATTTATTAAAAGCAAATCTTAAACTTAATTGTAAAGTAATAAACTCTACTCCACCTCTACACTGGCATTAAGAGACCTATATTACCATATTAAAAGACTATATTACCATAAATTGATTAGATATTAGGAAGAATTACTTTACTGAAAGAGTGGTCAGGCACTGGAACAGCCTGCCCAGAGAGGTGGTGGAGTCACCATCCCTGGAGGTATTTAAGAAACGTGTAGACGTGGCTCTTCAGGGCATGCTCTAGAGTCCAAGATTATTGGTTTGTGGTGGTGTGTTGTGCGTGGGGTTGTGGGTGTGGGGTTTAGTTGGTGGGTGCTTTTTTTTGTGTGTTTTTTTCTGTTTTTTGTGGGGTTTTTTTGTTTGTTTGTTTTGGGTTGTGGGTGTGTTTTTGTGTTTGTTTTGTGGGTTTGTTTTTTTTTTTGTTTGTTCGTTTTGTGGGGTTTTTTGTTTTTTTTTAATGTGGTTGGACTCGATGATCTCAAAGGTCCCTTCCAACCACTAAGATTCTGTGATTCTGTAAAAACAGAAAGTACAATGGAAAAGAAAACTGTAAATGTTAACACAGAAAAATACACTTACAGCACCTGATTAGTAGAACTCTGAAGTTTGGTCTTAATTTATCATGTAAGAACAGAAATGTTTTAATGATTTTTAAATGTCAGCAAAACCCATTTGTTTAGTTAGTTTCCATTTAAAATTCTGTTTTATGTATCCTGTAGGTACATGTTGTACTTAATAGATTTTAAATCTCACATAACAAAAAAGGATATGGTATCAACTGAGCACTTAACAGCCTCATGCACTACACTACGAAGAAAATCTTGATAAATCAGGCATGTCAACACACCCAGACAGTATCAAATGAGAGTGGAAGCAGCCAAATACCCTCCCTCTTTATCACACGTTCTAATCAGGGACAATTATTCTGGGCATTTTACTGATGGATGGCACTGGCTCAGGACACAGGAGTCAGACAAGGGTCTCGGCCATTATGGACTTTACAAAGTAAAACCAAGGCCTTGCCTCACCCCTGTCAGCAAACTGGAAGCCAATCACAATAGTGTACGCATTATATATGAGAAAACATTACTAAGAGAGCATAGGTATCTGTCTCTTAAGAGCTTTAAATGTTGCTCAGAGATAACCCAATGCAAACATGCTTGAGGCAGCTCTGCAAGTACTGGTGGAGCACCACAGCAGTGACAGCAAGATTGTTGTGTTTGTGGCTAGCTCAGGCATATCTACACAGAGCTTACAAAACCCACACAAGAGGCAGGGCATACTACAGCCTTATAACATGAACTGCCATAGTTATACTAGAAATGGTAAAGGCGCACATACCTCAAGTGCAATAACCAAAAACCTTGATAATTTAAAGCTGGTCTTTTAACCAAGAGGAAATACTTCCTTCTCCTTGTCAAAAACAAAGAAACAGCAATATTAATGCCATCTTGCCATCTGACTTTCTTCAGCTTCCTTATCTTGTCAGGACTGATTTTGACATCAAAAAAGTCTTGCTGAAGGTTTTCTCAGTTCTGGAGCACTTATTTGACTGTCTTCAACTCTGGATCTTATCTGCAGCTACCCTCTGAGTAGGGTGGTTACAAGGCCTCTCCTCTCTACCAGCCACCAACTTTCCAGAGACTTATAAAAAACTATTATATTAGGTTTATCTTTTCCTCTGTCAATTCTTCTGAAATCAAAACAATGGCTGAAAAAACAAACAAATTTTTTTTCTAAGAAAATACAGGCAAAGGACATCATCAAATAAACTTAATCTTATATGAAAGTCATGTTAAAATCTGGCTTTGTATGGCTACATAAGCTATTGGCGTAGTATGCTGAAACAAGGGTGGCTGTCCCATCTGAAAGCTGCCACCTGGGAACACTGAATGGAAACAGGAGGAAGGGAATAACTGCAGATTTTCCTCCTCGCAACCGATAAAATCCAAAACAAAGAAATCCCGGACTCCGTGATGTCACTGGGAGCTTTGCCACTGACCTTGCAGAAAGCCAGGTTTTCAGCCTGGCAGAACGTCAGCAGAGCTTAGTTTCATCTCTGTGTTGACAGCCCTGCTTGCTGCCTCCCCAAGCTTGAGCACAACTTTCAAGCACCAGGACAATACTGAGCACCAGCAGCATTGCATCCAGATAAGCTTTGGGATGTTGGGAGCAACTGGACATCCAACCAGGTGCCTTTTAGATCTGCAAAGGTACAATTCTCTTATGTTCTTACTACATCTTACCAAAACCTGAAAAAAATAAAATAAAATAAAAATATATATAAAAATAAAAAAAATATACATATATAATGTATCAAAAAAATAAAAGGAAAAAAAATCAATTAAAAAAGAAAGCAAGCCTATCTTCATGCATTACCACCCTGACTTTGTATCATTTCCGATTCTAAAATCAGTCAAGAGAGGTCAAGGAAATCTGAGGATGCAAGACAAAGTCAGAGCTGCCACACCACAACCTCTTTGGTCACCTCTTCTGAAATAGGAAGGTCAGTGGCATAGTGATAATTGGTGAAATTACCAGCATGCAGAGAGCACTCCCTGAGCCAGAGTCTAACAGTTGCTCACTTGGCACATGCTGGCACCGTTCTTCCCAAACGGAGACGAGGACACTCAACCTCTAGCAGATCTAGCATCCTCTTCAATGTTTATCGGGCTTTCCCAGCCAGGAAAATCCTGGATGCAGCTTAACAGAACAAGGTTCTTTCAAACACTTCTGCTGACCCTGACACAAACTGCACCCAAGTGAAGCACTGCAAGGCAACAGAAACACAGAGAGACAGCTACCAAAACAAAAGTGAAAGGGACTCCCTTTCCTAGCTGAGTCAGGGGTTTTCCACACTGAATACAAAAGCACAGATCGAGAACAGGGCGCTGAAAGATTTAAAGACAGCATTAAGTTTCCTACAGCTAGAACTGACCCCTCAATAAATAATACAGAGTTCCAGTATTTCTGACAGATCCTCCAGAAAAAATGCTGCCCTTTATTTTGGAACTAAACCAAAAAGCCATACGTATTTTTCCACATTTCCTGAAGCAAAAGCAGTAACATCCACTCTAAGATCTTGTTTTGTTTATAATGTTGCTTGAGTGCCATGCTTGAAAGAGGCTATAGCAAAGGAATGCATAAAAGCTTTTTTCCCCTCTCGCACCCCCATTTATAGTACAAATTGCAGCAAAAAGTATTACTGGTTTATATAACTAAAACATATTTTTCCCCCAAAATTCTACCTTCAAAAAGTAGACTACTCAAGAGGTCAGGTTAGTTAAAAGCTATGTCATTACAAGAGCTCTATTTCAAAATTTTGGCAGCCCTCTTTATCTTACTACACCAGACCATATAAAATCTTACACTTGGTGCGCTATTACAGGCTCATGAGATATCCCAAAACAGTATTGCTGTGTAGCTTATACATTGATAGAACTACACAAAAGTATTAGTAGCTTTCATTACTCAAAACTAAGTTTGGGGTTTTTTGTTTCTTACCAGCACTGAAAAACCAAACTTCCTCCTCTGCGGGCTACCTGGTTAAGTCAGGTGTGCCAGAGTACATCCCATGCACACCTGCCTACAATGAATTGTTAACCCAGTCCTGGAGCAGGAAGGTAAGCAGCAACCAGGCTTAGATGGACCATTCATCAGGCTGAGCTGCTGAAGGAATGCTAAACCCAGTGGAAAAGCAGGGAGTAACCAAAACCAGAAAGGGGCAGAGGAGTTGGGAGGAATTTTGACTAACACATGCACTAGGACCACCAAGCTTCTTCCCACAAGCCATCAGCCACTGCTGAACCTTGTGTTCTAAGTCTAATTCTAGCTCTAAAGAAATGACAGTGATGCCATTTGAGTTACTTCTGCGAGCTCATCCTGCCCCAGCTCCTCAGGATAAATGTCACTGAATGAGCATAGGCTTCTCACACCAGTGTGGGAAGGGTACAATGTTTTGTTGCACTCTCACAAAACAAATCACCCCTGTGGCTGCTGCACACTGTAATTGAGAAGAGCATGGGCATGCTTCTCACCTTCTCAGGACATACGGCATGTAAATGCTGCCTTCTGCTTACCCAAACGATACCATCCCTATGCACTTGATGTAACAGGAGTGTTACCAGGCTATTTGCCATTGTTTCTGCTTCTGCATCAGGGGTAATACATGAGAAGTACAATTAAATAGGACATAAAATGCTGTTATTATTTAGATTCAGCTACTTCTATGCAGCATTGCTTAATTTTCTACGCAACTTCTGATACAATACCCCTCTAGAGTACTTTGAATAAAGAAATTATTAGAGACATCTAGTGACATTGGCACAAAGTGAGCAAAGTGAGCTGATCACTTCTTGTTGCTGTACGGAAGAACATCACCAAATCCTGCTGGCAAAGCAAGGATGTTTCCAGCCCAGACTGTAGCCACTCCAGGCCTCCTACCAGGCTAAGTTCAGTCTCACAACATCAGGGAATGGGATCAGCCAGCGAAAGATGGATCTGTTCAGGAAACTGCTAGACCAACCTTTTTTTCCTCCCACCCCACTGAGTAAGCTATTGTATGCCAAAAATATTACCATGTAATAACAGAAGATGTAGGAGATCCATACACATCTGTGTGTCATCACTGCCCACATTCAGAGACAGAGACACTGCAGGCATGTACACACCACAAAGTCAATATCAAATCCTTACAATAAGATGTGCTGTTTTTGACAAAGCAGTTGCTCTGCTAGGTCCATAAGCATGACAACAGAGCACACTACAGCTTTTGCCTGGCCTGTGAGTGTCAAAACCCATGTTCCCTGCTATCAAACATCATGTATTCTTTATACTTTCTGTGGGACAGCAAACAAATGGCTGGAGGAAGATTCCTCCCAACATAATCCTGACATAAGCAGCAACAAAAAAGTCCCCCCGGAGTGAATCAAACACATATATGCACGCAGGCATACACATACAGAGATTACTCAAAATACCATTTGCAAGCAGTCCCGTTTCCCTGTCAATATCCAAAGTCTTATTAGTGCATCAACTTTATTCCAATTATCCTGTCCAAGCTGCTGTTAAAATTAAGCTATGCTTTATCACAGATAAATATCACAGATAATTGACCACAAGTTTAGGACCAAAGAGATGGGATAAGGAAGAGAAGAATGAGAATTTCATTTCAGCAGTGCTTCTTCTCTCAAAGTAAATAATGAATTAAAAGTTTAACCTTTCACTGAATACCTGGCATGTTGATAGTCTTGGCAAATGACAACTAAATTAAACATATATGAATGGTGTCACATAACAAGTCTAACCACTTATTTTTAAACTTGGAAGTGTCTGAACAATTGAAAATATCTGGGTTGGGCTTACACAGTAATTCCACACACCCTTTTCACGCATTCAGTCTGCATAGCTGGTAGTAGATGGCACTGAAAAAATAAAAGAAATCTGAAAGACAAAAAAAGAAAAACTTGCTATACTCATGACATTAAGGAGAAAATAGTATGTAGCTTAATATTGTTTTTAATGTCTCCTGCAGAAAAGGATGGGACAGGCTCAGGATGAAAAAAAAACCCTCTGAGTATGCTATCAGTGCTAGCACGAAACAAACACTTCATAAAAATAAGATAGCCTAGCCTTAACCTCACTTAGCAGTCTCTCCCTTGAATTAGCAAACTTACACCCACGAGGAACTGGTGTCAAATAGACAAACAGTGTGCTTTTGCATTTTAATTATGCATATACATACAAAAAGGGAATTTTTGTCAACCATTAAACATCTTTCATTGAAAGAAGAAACAACTAATGTTAACAGAGATCTTATTCTGACTGCATTTGGTATTATTTAACAAGTAACTTCTGCAGCTAATTAATTCAACCACTTTGCAGCTTCAGCTTCAGCCAGTCCAAAGAAAAGCCACAGGGACACACAGCCCAAACACGGCTACATACTTCCAAGTGTTTCCCTAGATACTTCCTTGACACAAGTTAGACAGGCGGAGGGGGAGAGTCTTTAAGGAGAGGTATACAGGCCTGCCCATCTAACTAGAAAAGCTTATCTTCTTCCCAGTGTGCAACCGACAGCAGCCAACAGGCCGCAGGCAGGTCCTGCAGGCAAGGCGCAGGGAGCACAGGGGCTGAGGGCCGTGATTTCTTCGGGCTGCCCCTTCCTCCTCACTCTTGCCTTCCTCCTCACCCACCTCCTCCACCAGCTGCCATCCCTCCAGGCTGCTACCAGCTTAGCCATTGTGCCTGCTGAGATGGGTCAGTCAGAGCCGCTCCTCACAGGGGCCGGCCCTGCAGGCCCCACAACCAACACCTTGCCAATTATGCACAGTACAGTTAACAATTAGCACCACTGGCTAAAATGAAGAAGCAGAAAAGAAACTTCATTTCCCATTTGGTTTCTCCAGTCAAGGCAAGGTGCCCAGGAATCTGCAGCTGGGGCACAAGCAGAGGCTGCGGGACAATGAGGTCCCATCCATTTCTCTGCTGCAGAGAACTTTGATAACTCGCCATAACCCAGGCAGATCCCTCCACCTCTTCCTGCTCATCCACTTTCTCCTTCTCTGGCAGCAGAGATACCACAGCAAAGTGCTCAGACACTGTGGCCATGGAGAGCTAGCAGAGATGAAGAGAAAAGCAAGGTTTCCTGGTGGTATGCCCAGTGATCTGCGCACAGGCCAACCTGCAGCGCTTGGGCCACCAGAGGCCCACACGTGGTTGAAGTGTCAGGCTGTGTGCAAGAGGCCTTATGCCAGACAATTCAGCCTCTGGCTATAGAAGAATGCAAACAAACAGTGGCAGTTGAAACCAACATAAGCCAAGAAGGCTATGCAGCAAAAACAGTGCTAAACCCTTAGGGCCAGTCCATCTCTTCTCTTGAGCCACCCACTTCATAGAATAGTTCGGGTCGGAAGTGGCCTTAAAGATCATCTAGTTCCAACCCCCCTGCCATAGGCAGGGACACCTTCCACTGAGCAGGTTACTCAAAGCCCCATCCAACGTCCAGGGATGGGGCATCCACTGCTAGTCTGGGCAACCTGTTCCAGTGTCTCACCACCCTCACAGTAAAGAATTTCTTTCCAATATCTAATCTAAATCTTCCTTCTTTCAGTTGAAAACCGTTACCCCTTGTCCTGTTGCTACACTCCCTGACAAAGAGTCCCTCCCCATCTCTCCTGCAGGCCCCCTTCAAGTACTGGAAGGCTGCTATAACGTCTCCCCGGAGCCTTCTCTTCTCCAGGCTGAACAACCCCAACTTTCTGTCTTTGTATGTGAGCTGCTTCAGTCTTCTGATCATCTTCATGACCTTCCTCTGGACCTGCTCTAACAGGTCTGACTTCACTCCATGTCAAACATGGTATGTGCTTTATGAACCTACTCAAGAAAACTATGAAGGTCAATGAGAAGCTTCACCAGCAGCACAGAGATGACAGAACTCTTTGTTCTAAGGCCACCACTGTGGGCTTACACACTGCCTCAAGATTTTTGCAAGAGGACTTGAGTCTTACCTGTGTCCTGCAGCTTTGGCTGGTGGTACACTTATAGAGGCGCTATCAACACAAAATCTCCAATTATCTCAAGAAAACTGAAGTTACTTTTAATGTTTGCACTCATTTTGTCCCCCATTTGCTGAAATCTAGCATGGTAGCGATACAGAAATGTGATGCTCAAGGAGGTCAGTTATGAATACTTTTTGATATTCCTGCTAAACTCAGGATCTTCAAAAACATGACACCATTTAAAAAACAGCAACTCATGACACAGAGGTACCTGTCTCTATGACTGAGACACCTGTACTCTTGCAGACATCCTCCTGCTCACACCCTTGCACCCTTTTTCTGTGTCAAAAGAGAGGTACAGTGGCTGGAACACAGCTTTCCGAGGTCAAGAGAGTTTCCCCAATCATTTGCTGTGGCCACATGTTGGCAAAATGGGTGTGTAAAACCTCACTGAGGAGCATGTATCTATTTAAATGACTCAGATTTATATCCTTGCTGCTGTTTTCAGAACTTTAAAACCTGTTGGGTTTCTCTTGGGAGGGAAGACAAGGCAGCAGGGAGGGGAAGGTATTGATACCAAACACTTGCCTCTCGATACTGGCAAGTATTTTTAAGGGCTCACTAATTTGGTCAGGTGTTTGACCGCAGTTGTAAGCGAGTGGAGACACAGGACCAGCGGGGCCAAGGGCCACCCGGGGGAGCTCTGCCACCCGCAGCACTACCAGCAGCCAGGCTTCTCTTTCTCCCTCCCTCCACCTGAGCTCCAACCCAAGCTTTCCCAGTCTGGCATCAGCTGCTCATACCCCACGCTATTCCAGCGTTTTCGGAGGGGAGGCTCCAACTCCTGTTCTTTCAAACACTATTTTTAGCTACTGCTGCATTCTTATTGTTCGCTGTGAAAAACAAATACGAGAGCCAAAAGAGAAAACCCCTTTCCTTTGGCAAAACTGTGCTAATTACACCACCGTAAGAGAATGAGCTTACTCCAATCACAAGAGGCAAATAGGCATCTGAGCTAACTATACTGGCTGGAGGGGTAACAACAGCAGTCAGGCTGATTTTGTAACAATCCTTACAGAAATAAAATGGATAAATGTTTAATTCCCTCAGTATGTGAATCATCATAGTTCATTACATTAATGGAGTAACCCTAACTTAACCAAGGAAATAATCTGCTCCTAGAATCTCTTTAACATACACATGCTATTACCAAACTTTATTTCTGAGCAAAATGTCTGTGTATAAAACTAACAGTGAAATTGACAGCTTTCCTTTTTTTTCATATTAAAAAATATAATAATCTGAAAATTATTAAAGGAAACTACACACAAGGTGTGGAGATTTAAAACTGTTTCCAGATGTCATTATACCGACATGTATATGATTTAAAAAAATGTAAGTGAATATCTATGAAATGTATTTATAGCATTTTATTATTACTTAGAGAATGGGAGAGTGGTTGATTTTTTATGGTAATTTCCTGATTGTACAACAAACCCAAGATACAATAACAGCAATGTTACCCTTCTAAATCTCGTATCTGGGACAGAATACACATGAATTACATCTTCAGGATGCAAGGCATCAGGAGAAAGAAAGAATATGAAAGCTGTATTTGTACAAACTGGAAAAGGGGAAAAGTTAACTTGCAGGAGAAAAGACAATAAAATTTAAAGAAATAAAAGAAATAAAGAAGAAATTTTAAAGAAATAAAAATTCAAGAAAGACACAGCCAGATCAACACTCTCTTGTCAGCCGCTCGCAAGAAGGTATGCTTAAAAAGAATGGAGGAATACTACGAAGCTGAAAAACTGATAAAAGGAGGAAAAAGCTGAAATCCATTTGGGAAACAAGGAAGTTGAAATAATCCCTTCTACTGAAACTTTTCATTATTTTACATTATACGCTACTACTGAACTACTTGCTCTTATCACATTTACTTCTATGAATTACCTGTGTCTTAATAAGGAGTAACATTTTACGTTTTCAGTGAAATTTGTAGCCATTAGTAACAGGCAGGCAAGCTATCACTTTTTCTAAGATAGAAATTGAGAAAAAAGAGTGGGGAGCAAGTGCCCATCTCTCAGTCCCCCTCCACCCCCCCAAAAAATGAACCACAGGGCTGCCAGAAGAATTTGATGCATGAACTACTAGATTTTGCTGCTTTGCCCACACAAGAAGATTAAGAGTTGGGGTTTTCTAAACCTAACCTCTTACAAATATTTTCATTAACTAATATTAAGCAACTTGGTCCTCACTTTAAAACTTACTTTTATGTTTTTAAGAATGGGAGTGACACTCTACATAGACTTAACCCAAGGCCTTTTAAAGTGCTGTGCTTTCCAGCTGAAAAGAGTCTGTGGAGAGACCCAGTACTGCCAGATACCCAGTGTATCTGTTCTTTTTTTTCAGTAATCTGCTGAAAGCTAATCTTCAGTATCACAAGTAAGCCATTGTGTGCAAAAAAAAAGACCACTGTCTCTACTCCTGTTGCATATACAATAACTATTCCACAGTACCCCATTCTGGAGCAAGAAAGAAAAGTGGAAGCAGGTTTTTTTACAGTCAATATAATGGGATTATGCATCATTGGGCACATCCATTTCATGTTGCTCAGAATAAGAAATTGATGAATTAAAAAAAAGACTCTTTAAGCATACCTGACTATTAGTATGTTTTGTGGAAAGTGCTCATCAACAGAAAAATGCTTAATATTGCATCAGTCATACTTATTCTGCAGTTAGATCCAAATCCTGAAGCAGTTGCTGTTCATTTTTCCTTACATCAACTTCAATCATCTCTGGTTTAAATCTTGACTAGATATCCTGAACTCACTTTCTGTTCTATTCTAGATAGCAGGACATCCTGGCGGCACCAGTGATTGACTTGAAGTCAATCAGCATCATAATTCATGACTTTTCATGATCCTTCCCCATCTAATTCCAGCTATCACAGAAAAGAGAAAAAAAAACAAACATGCACTTACAGATACCCTAAACCAAACTGCTCTTTCCCACTCTGTCAGATCTCATATGTAACAAAACTTTAAAAATTGCCCTCACAGAGGAGCTGAAAGATGGACTGATACTGGGAAAGAGGTACAACATCTGTCCAAGATTAGAAATAATGTTCTCACCAGCTACAGCAGTGGTGCATATCAGTTTCTGATAAGCTCAAACGCAAAACTAATTCAGTCTGAGCCAGATCCACAGCTTGAAAACTAAAGAGCCCTGTTGGCATGTTGCAGTATTGGTTAAAAAAGGCAGCAATTGGTTTTTAATAGGAACAGCCAGACTTTTTCTAGCTATTAGATTGCAAGTTCACCAAGAAAGCCCATAGCAGGTGAAAAACATGCAAGTCCCCAAGAACAACAGATGCTAAAACAAGGATTCCTAGATCACAATGAGGTAATGGATGGGCTATTACTGAGAGCCAAAAAGGAATCTCACTGAAGTATTTTTTTAATATATTTTATATCATAAATAAATTTATTCTAGAAAAGCCACTGATATTCTGCTATAGGCAGAGCAATGTTGGTTCTATGAGTCTGGTTTACTTCCTAGAAATGAGTGCCACATTCCCTCCTATTACCAGTCCGGTCTCAGACTAAACACAGAACACTATCCCTTTAGAAATGTTCCTGAAGTTTGTGTCTCTATATGAAGTTTATATTCCTCAGCTGTCATAGCCTCCAAGACAATCTGTACTACTTCTGTATTTTATGACAAAAATTTGGCATTAAGGACAGACAACTCAGTATCAAACATTACTCATCAGCTGTTACACAAAACATGTATTTTGTTTTCTCAAACAGAAAAAAAATGCCTAAAAAAGTTAATGAAACTGTATTTATGTTGTCTGATAACAGGATTCAACATCAAAAACCAAAATCCTTAACTTTTCATAGCAGTGGCACCAAGAGACATTGGACAAAAATTGTCCCCTCTGTTTTGCGGTACTGGATGGTCTCCTGTGTTAACAATCCATGTGCAATAGACATGCAATAGAGTTGAAAAACCTCTGGTCAAATCAAGATTGGCAAATGACATCTTCTCTAAACACTTTGCTTTCAACTATCCTTTTCCAGTCAAATCAAAATCCCACATACTTTGAGGATCTAAGATGTAAAAAGCACAGGAGGTATCATAAGCAGCAGGCTGCTTTTGAACACCTCCCTTTGTGCACTCACCACTGTATTTCAGCACAAACCTACAAGGCAGCATCTGTATCTCACACTGAAAAGGTGGTGTGAATCTGAAAGCTGAAAATCACAACTGAATTGTGCATAAAAAAACAGAGAAGGATGTAGCGTAGGGCAACGAAGATGATTAAGGAATTGGAGCACCTCCCTTATGAGGAAAGGCTCAAGGAGCTGGGACTCTTTAGCCTGAACAAGCGAAGGCTGAGGGGAGACCTTATTTACGTTTATAAGTATCTAAAGGGTGGGTTAAAGGATGTTGGAGCCGGACTCTTTTCAGTG
>JAOQGH010000012.1:83018546-83038491 GCA_025769975.1 Gallinago jamesoni
CTCAAGCTGGAACATAGGAAGTTCCATTCAAATATGAGGAAAAACTTCTTTACGGTGAGGGTGACGGAGCACTGGAATAGGCTGCCCAGGGAGGTCACGGAGTCCCCTTCTCTGGAGATCTTCAGGACCTGCCTGGATGCAGTCCTGAGCGATGTGCTCTAGGCAATCCTGCTTTAGCAGGGGAGTTGGACTAGATGATCTCTAGAGGCCCCTTCCAACTCTGACAATTCTGTGATTCCATGATTCCATGTATTTCCTTCTCTTGTTATCTCAAGTATATCACTGTACATGAGTCTTCAAATACTAAATCCAGACAGTTATGCCATCTTTCTTTTCTAAAATGACCCATATGAGGTCGTATATCTGCCACTTTATCTATAACAGTATTTTTTTTCCCCAGGTAGATACAGTATACCACGTGATCCACCTGGAGAGAGTTTTGCCTGAAATCACTCCAAACAGCAGCTTTATTCAAACTGAATTAAGGCTGAAGTATCATTCCTCCTTCTTTCATCCTCCCAGGGCAATGAAAGAGAAACTGTTTCTGTAGCAGGACTGGAGCCTCACTTTGTTTTTCTTGATCTTGGATTTATATTAATAGCTGATCATTAATGAGTCTTTGGTAGCCAAATCACAACAGCTCCTCTGTCTGCAGTCAGCACAGATATGAAAGGGAAATAACCCCTCCTCCCCCCACCCAAAAAAGAAAAAAGAAAGAAAGAAAAGGAAAGAGGAATCCTCTCCCAGAGCCAAACCTCAGTTTACACAGCATGAAGCAATCTCTCCACAAGCTGGCTTCTCTTCTGGGCAGGTTTCATGGGATCACGGTGCCACAGAAATGCACAGGATTTGCCTTGTTTAGGCCCTGTTCCTTTCAAAGCCTGCTCGCACCCTTCCCTCTGAAGTGGGTTTATACGTGGCAACACCTGTGTTATCTTAGAAATGCTTTGGCCAAGAATAATGCTGCACGCAGGAGCAGACTCTTTTTACACCTGCCTGCTGAGCACGGAGGGGCACGTAACCCGCCCGAGTGGTTTGGTGTCAGCATCGACGGGCTTTCCTATAAAGCAACAGAGTTAAAGCAGTAACTTGGCAGCATATGATGTGCCAGAAACTCAGCTCAGCAAAAAAAGCAGGATGGAGCCTTGAGAAGTAAGTGTAGCCGGCAGGAGAAACACAATGAACAAGGCAGACTTGAAAGGGTATGCAATGTGTTGGGGGGAGCAGGGGAGGAAGAGAAATGCTACATCATAAGAGCTCTGTGTTATAACAGTGAAATAGGTACACCATTGAAATGCCTTTAAGGAGGGAACATCTGCAGCAGCTCCCATAACAATCAGAGGCTTATGACACCTTTTAATGAGCATTTCTTAATACCCTTCCTCCTCACCAAGGCTTCATGCCTCCTTGTTCTTTATCCCACACCACAGAAACCTGAACAGAACTCAAGCAACTTTGAGGTGGCATGAAACCTTCATTTTTTTACTTCAGTCTTCAACACCTCCATTCACACACGTTAAAAAAACACGAGTATTTTGTCTGAATGCTTGACTGTATTTGCCAACAGCTGGATCTGTTGCAAAAATCCACTGCAACTTCCAACAGCAAAAAGCATCACCTTTGCTCATCTGTTATGGATGTCTACTGCATGTTCAGGGTCTAGGACAGTACTATAATGAAAGGAATAAACAAACCAAAAGGCACACAGTGTGAGTGACTGCTCCTCCTTTCTGATGGCAGTGGTGGAGCGGATATTGCTTATTACTGTTGTATTTCATTTTAGCTTTGCAATCCCAGAACTGTGTAATAAAGCTGTACCATCCACGCCCCATCCACAACCAGCAAGATGCAAAGCAGGCACAAGAACAGGCTCTCTGTGCAGGACCTGGGTTCACACAGTCAGGGCATCTGCTCTTGTACCCATGTTTGAAGAATTTACCTGTCCTAGGAACAGGACTGACTCCGTTTCTGATTCTAGCCCTTGTGTAGCAATTCTAATTTGCAAAGTTTTACAAAAATATGTTAGGGTGTATACTAAGGGAAACCATTTCCCACTGCAAAGCCAACACAAAGGACTTGTGTCGTGGATTGGATTGGGTTGGCCAATGGCAAGACAACAGATGCTCTCCCCCACCCCACTCCCTCCAAGGAGAGGAAGAAAAGAGAGAAAGAGATTTATGAGTTGAGGAAAAACTAAGCTACTTTAATAGAATATTAATAATAAAATAAAAAGGGAAATAATGAAAGAGTTATAATATATACAAAACTGTATCAAGGTCCCAGGGAGATGTCACCAGCAGGCACTGGGAAAATGATTCCACTGGGAACTGGATTCCGGAACACTCTGATGTGGATCAAAGGTAGACGAACTGACAGGGTCTTCCTTGGGCATCAGCACCAAAGAAAGAGGGCCCTTCAAGAAAAGCCGCTTGAAGAAGAGCCAACCTGACCCCATGGATCCCTCAGTTAGAGGGATCCTGAGCATGGCCAGTGGATGAAACACTTGGTCATGTCAACTGAACATGGTCAGCTTGGGCCACCTGACCTGTCCACTCCTCCCCATGGGTACAAACCCTCCGTGGGGTAAACAACCCAGTCAGCTGCCCCTGGTTGTCACAGCAACAAGGATAAGCAAGAGCCTCTCTTGGTGAACAGAAAGTTGGCTCTGCCCCATCCTGAACCAGGGTAGTTTGCTGAAAAAAGGATTGGTATAGAAAATGTTTACATGTACAAATAAAGCTTTCTAAGGGGCTGCTCTAAATTGTACCTGAGGTATTTTAGCTTATGCAGCAGCTCAGGAACCAGAATAAGGATAAAGGAGGCATCAAACCATGCATTTGTTATGATTTCGGCGTTGTTTCTCTCCCAGAAGATACAGCACTGAAGCAGCCCCCAGGTCTTTACATAAAACTCCACAGAGAGACTTTACTGCAATCAGCCACTTCCAAGGAGCAGTCTGTCTTAACCACAGTTTCAAAAGATATAAAATTTGACAGAATATAGATGCATACACCTGGGAAACAGTTTAATCCCAAGTGTTGTTTAATCTTATGCGTATGTGATCTGCTCTGCAGACTCCTTAACTGACCTCGCTGGCTCTTGTACTCAACCCAAGCTCTGTGTTGAAGACCAAAGCCTCAGACTGAAGAGCCAGACCTTCCAGGCTAGCTTCTACAATCCCCAGAGATGTTTAATTATGATATATTATAAAAATTTTCTCTGCATTAATAGTGCTTTTAAAAATGACTGTATAATTTATATTAAAATGCGGTATTAAAGGTTCACATCACTTAAAAAACACTGACTAGTCTCTCAAATAACCAATTTAGACTGAAATACTCCTGACTTACTCATATAAATTAGCAAAGAGTGAAGCTTATGGTTGGTTTCTTCCCCATGCAGGCAATGAACAGCACCCTGCCACAAAATTACATGGGGATCCAGAGCTTTACAGATCATTCATGATGTTAGTATCACATATCATCCATGAAATTAGGAAGCACTAGAAGATGACGCACACTGGTGCAAAAAAGTTGAGGAGAATTTGTCCAAACAGGTCCTAAATATCTAAGTTCTGTTTATGAAGAAAACGTAATTGTTTAGGAAACATTAAGGTACACTGGAGATGTGCAGGAAAGCAAGATGAATGCAATCAAATTCTGTAGTAGAGAGTCTCACATGCACAGACCATACAGTGCGTTCTCATATTCAGACATGACATTAAACACTGGAAATGAAAAATCCATCCAAAGCTTCACAACTAACATGCCAGGTACAAGACAGATACTAATCAATGCAATAATGAATACATGAATAACTACATGATTTTACAAGACAGTAACACAAAGGCTAATTTTTGTTTTGGCTTAAAACATGGAAGTGTATATATAAGAAAACTGCATGGAACCACACACCCCACACCACCCCAAATCCCAGACACCAAACTTGTAGCTGCTTTTCTCCTGGTGATCACAAAGAACTGGCTCTCTCTCTTCTCCATCCTACCTGCTTCAGAGCAGACAGCAGTCTCATCCAGCACATCAGCTATGCAGCAGAACATTTTGTATCCCCACTAGAATGGGGTCTATTGTCTGGAGGATTTACACCAAACTACTCTGTTTTTCCATTAATGCTAAATTATAGTCATGTGTACAAAAATGGAAAAGCAATTCCTTGCCAAAAGGCAACTAAACATTCACACTCTATTTCCCTTTAAAATGCTACCAGAGAGTAATGTGGTTTTTTTTCCCCTCCCAAAATAAAACCACCCCCATGCATGTACTTGGAAGTGAGTAACACTATATGGTCTTCACACATATGCACTATTCTACCATAGACATAAATGTGTCAATTAAAACCGGATAATGTTACGTGTGTATACACATACACACACACCCCCGAAACAGTATCTCCACTTTTTTCTGACAAGTTACAGGAACTCAACATTTTTCCATATTTAGATGAATATAAATAGCCCACTACACAATCCAAAACTGATTATGCTTTTTTTTTTTCCTTGGGCTTCTGTACTCCCACTTCAACACATTCCCTCTTTCAGACAGATGCTTAATTCTTCAAGGAAAAGGAGGGAAGATCTAGTGTAGCTGCTGGGTTGTTTAGCAGAAAAGGATTCTCAAATGAAAACAGTGGTTCGAAAATTTCTTCTCCATCCACTCCAGAATACGGGAGTCCTGAACTGGAGATCCAGCTTGTGCATCCCTCTCTGAAATACCCGAGAGGCTTGCATCCAGAAGGGGACTCCTGTAAGAACTGCCTTTCCTGTGGAACTGGAAAGAACTGTGGCCCCTTTCCTGACGCCTTAAACGAAAAACTCGCTGCCAGCCCCAAAGCCTTAACTTTCACCTGACCTTCAGTTAGCCCCTGGCGCTGGAGTGGAAATGCCAGAGGAGAGCAGAACAGGATACAGCACCTTCATACGTTAAATCACTGTTGCGTGGGAGTCCAGACATGAGTTTGGAGGGCGTTCATTTGGAGGGGTTGTTTGGTTTTGGGGGTTTTAAATCACAGTTTCTGTCTCACAATGCCACAAACTCACTTTGTCAAGTATAATCCTGCCAACACAGGGGTGTCAGTGATAGAGTCACAATAGTCAGCTGAAAGGCTTGTTTCCCTTCCCCAACAAGGCTTTTTCTCCTGCTTAACAAAGAAATCACAAAACGTTTTAGTGAACACTAGGGCCATGGTATGCGTAGCCCATTTTTCTACCTGTCTGTATCATTTTTGTACCCGTTTATACTAGAAAAATGAATCATTTTCACCAAATTGCTAAGCTTAAAAAAAGCCAAATGGATTCTTCAGTGTGGGGCAATGGTGACTTGTAGATGCACACATTTAAATAATCATTGGCTTAAGGAATAAAGAAACACATCATTAAAACATTAAGCCAGGCACAGACTCCTCATCGCAGCTGAGTCCACAGTATTGCAGTGGGAAAACCATGCTGGGGTTGGGGGGCACAAAAGACCAGACTGCAGGCAAACTACAATAAATATTTGGATAGATTTCAAAGCGTGTATTAGCAAGAGACTTAGGCAAATGAAAGCTCCATCTCCCAAATAAATAGGACTTTTCTGACAGCTTTTTTTTTTTTTTTCCCTGCTGATAATTTATTTATTTGGATTCTCCTGCTTGGCTACCACTTAACACACATCACTTAGTAGTCATCATTATTCAGTCAAGATTTAGGGTCTTATCCAGTCATGATCTGATCTACTTCTGAATGCAAGCAATGGTCAATACCTATTTATGTGAAAAGTGGAAACAGAATATGACCTTGGGATTATTAATGATGCCCTTAATGTTACTTGCTTTTCCACAGGACTTGTAGTGGTTTTTACTTAATTCTGTAAGTAAAATATTCCCAGCAAACTCCTTGCACTTGCAGCCATTTTCCTATCTCATGCCTTAATAAAAAATGCTGCACAATAACAACAATTTATAAACGCAGCCTGTACTTTCAGTGAAAACAAGTTTCCAGTCATTCCACAAATAAAAATCCTCATGGCTCCACGACTTTCCTTTGAGTCATGTGTAAAGAGCAACTAGATGCTAGAAACTCTGAATAACCCACACACCCACGCTACACACGTCCAAAGAAGATCATTTCCCAGCAAACATTTGTGGACTTGTTACTAACGATCCAGCTGCTAATTTAGCATCTGCTCTTGTTCTCGGGTTACCAGCAGGTCCCTCCCTGCCCCTCAACCCCGCTCTGAATGGGTCGTACTCACGCACGGCTTTGCTTCTTTAAAATACACTGGTATATTTAGCAACAGTAAGCGACTTTACACGCTAAGGAGGAGGCATGGTTCAGATTAAGTAGGTAAATAAAACCCAATCAAATTAATCAAAAGCAGGCTTCGTGAAACAAAAGCCTTTTTGATTTCGTCACTTCAGGTAAGAGTTGAAAAAAGAAAAAAGCTTTGTATATTATAAATTAATCTAGGGAGGGAAAAAAGTATCATATTTTCCCCTCCCCTTTTTCTAAAAGGCAACTTGCTGTAGTTTATTTAAACTAGAATTTCTTCACTATGAAACCAAAACATGCAAGATAGGCCATGCATATTTTGCTGTATGAAGTGAAGAATCTCCTATTTTCGCAAGTGTATATTTTTAAGAATTGGATTCAGATATTAAAACATTACTTGCAGCTTTGCTGGAAAATGGAACTGCCACCAGTACAGAAAAGTTCTGAATTTTCATTCAAGATTAAGTCGCTTTTGTAGATGAAAAAGTACCTCTCTTTGTATATTACATTTAATTTCTTTACTAGAACTGAACTTCCTGACTTATATAAGGGTATCATAAAGTTACACAACATTCACTTGGTTTGATTACTATAAGTTTGGAGACAGGATGAAAAAAGATAATGTCCCGACTATGTGCACACAAATTGAGCTACTTAGTGACAAAAATAATTTAATGCAATGAATTATTAAATGCTATTTAAAAGGGAAAACATTTTTCACTGTAAAAACCTCACGTGTTATCATCTACTCAGTTCTCTCCTTTCAGAGTGCATTGAAATACCGTTCTATTAGAATATATTTCTTTATGGAAACTGTAGTAAAGAAGGCACATTATGAATTACAGACTGACTGAAGCACAGAGACATACTCAGACAAAATAAATGAATCGACGCCAATATTTAGATTTGTAACCAGAGGTCATATGGCTTGTTATCAATTTTATGTAATTACAGAAGTGTATATCAGAATACACGCACGTTGTCTAAGCTTGAAAAGAGCTGGAACCAAACTCAGTGAGAAAAAAAAAAAAGGAATTCTGTTCTTACCTATATCTTACCTATAAGCCTAAACCTTTTAAAGTGCTTCTTCTAACACACTGGTTGTAAAATTTACATGTATTAATGTAAAACTTTATGATTATTACTATACAGGTTAACTTGTCATTTTGTGAACACATTTTTCTCCTCTTTTTTCTGCAGCACAGGAAACCCCTGGTGAAAGAAGTCAGCAGAGAGAACTGAAAGATGTCGGGGGAAAAAAAAAAAAAAGACAAGTAGCTTGAAAAAGCAAGTTACATAGTTGTGCACTTCTAAACCTTTCCTTTATTATATGCCTAGCTGGGTCTTTACATGCCCTCCCTGGGGTCTGCAGGGCTGGGGACTTTCTGGGCCACTGTCAGCAGCAAGGATAGCATTTGAGGCATCGAAGCACTGTTGAAGCCTACCTGGGGAGTCCCAGCTCTGCCATAAGCCAGGGATTTGCAGATGAGACCTGGAAGGACCAAAAAGCAGGAGAGCGAGCATAGCACGGCCATGAGACAGCAAGCCATGGCAGAGGGAGCTCGTTCCAACGCTTTTATAACGCAGCTCCCGAGCAGCGATAACTTTAGTCCAGATACAAATTCAAGTATGTGATTCTCCTCTTCTGTCATGCCACAAAATTAGAAACTTAGAGAGAATTAAAAAAAAAAAAAAAAAAAAGGCGAGGAGGAATAAACTTTGCTGTGACGGGACAGTTTCACTTTTTCTAAGTGTTTTCTCCAAGCAAGCTCTATTTATTCTGAGATCCCGGGTACGTACTTTCAGAAAATTTTAATAAAACCATGAAGACCCAAACTCTACCACTTGTGAAATCTGCGGGCACCACTGCCAAACTACAGAAACACACTGATTGTGCCTCATAAGTACCAAGCAATACAAGACAATATGGATTTCAGGCAATTTTGAGCCTCATCAGATGTCAACATGGCTGCACCCTACTGTGCAGCAATATAAACAGATATACTTCAGTCCTCATCTTCCACAAGCATTTTGAGGAACACAAGCCGCCTCCCAAATATTTCAATTCACAGTATCACCCCCCTAAATAAGGGGAGTTTCATTGGGGAACACTTAGTTTCCCCACATACAGAAAATTTTAAAACCTATAAGCTTGCATGGTCTGTCAGATTAATAACCTCATAAATCCATCCATGACTGCAACATTTGCTCGATGTGAATAGACTGCAGAACAATTCTGGAAGGACCTGCACAGCTGTACAACACAGTGGACATGCTGGCTCCAGAAGCAAGGTTCCATACTGTAGCATTTATTATCAATATTACTCAACACGCATTTCCCAAAGCACAGCCTTTAATCTTCCATCTGCAACTCCGTGTGAAATAGGAACATGTTAATTCAGAGATAGGCTGCAATTTTCAAAGAACCCTAAAATAGTCATACATTTGCTTTAAATGGTGAGAGAGCCTACCAAACCAGTAGGATCAAAGAAGAATCTCTTTCTCTCTATGAGAAGTAAAACAGATCAGTGCCACATGCTCATTCTCCCTTGTGCTACCCATTGTTACAAAGCCTTGCTTCTGAGGCCACCTGCAAGCAAGGAACAGTGCTGTGTGTGAAACATCTATACCTTAAACCTTCCTCACGCCGCTCCCAAGCAGTTGCACGTGTACTTACCAACATCACACAGAGCAGCCTCCAAAACAGCTCCTGTGTGGACCTCTCTATGCCTATAAAATTTAGTTCTGAAGAACTGGGGCCTTTTCTGGGATAAGCGCTATGAAACAAATCACAGGTACATCACAAGGCACAAAAGGAACATGAAGTCTCCAATTCACTTAGTTGTCTGAATTTCATAAGAAAATTTATCAATGCTATTTTTACTCTCTTAACTGTATCACTATAGTCAGTGCCACTGAATTTACTGTTTTTGTTTCTATACATGGTGATGGTATCCTCAGTAAAAGGAAAAGCAGCACAGAAAATTGTCTCTCTAAAAGTCTCTCTAAGGAGTTTTTACCTTAAATAATGATTGGTGAAAGCAATTTATTGCAGGAAAACCCCTGTTGCTGATTTGTGGTTTTGTCTTCAAATAAACAATGCTTGTGAAAGATTTATAAATATTTGAATACTGTTGCATAGGTATAGCCAGGTGCTAAACAGGGCATGAAGGGTTTTCCTTGCAATCTGAGCTTCCACATTATGTTCTCCTAAGTAACTCTGCCTACCCCCTCCTGGCCAAGACGGGAAGGAAAATTCACCCCCATGCTAGTGACCACATTTGTTACCATCTGCTCTGGAAAAACAGAGACAGGATAGGCTAGATTATTTCTCTGACATTAATCAAAAGGCTGAGGTACAAAAGATAACCTACAAAAGTGAAGTAAGAGAATATATTGCCCTTTTTCAGCTATTCAGGTCGCTCACTTGAAGGGTTGATCTGTACCAGAGGCTGATGTGCACATCCTCTCTAACGACGGCAGAAGCAAGCTCTGCCCCCAGTCATTGTACATGGCCTACTATCCAAATTTGGCACCTCAGTTGCACACACAGCCTACTTACATGAAGGCAGCTGAATATTTTATATACTGCATTGAACTGTTTGTCCTGTAACAATACAGGCAAGTGGGAATTTACATTAAAAAATAATGCGTGAAAACTGTTTGTACATACACTACTTTTTAAAAAAGTTAAATATCCCCCCCTGCAAAATAAATAAATTCTGTGCTGCCAATTTCTTTCCAGGTAAATTTAAGCTAAACTGTAAAATATGCAGTAGTTTAAGACCATTTTCAACGCCCCCCCCATCAGCTCAATACTAACATGAATATAAAAAAACCTTAAATTATTCTCAGGTAGCAAATTAGTATATAAATAATTGGCAATGCACCGCAAGCAACATTTCTTTTCAAGTAACTCCTTATGAAAATGAAGCAGCACGGGGAATTTACGGTGCTTTTCATGGCAAGAAACCCTCGGTATCTGTATAAACAGGTTTTATACTTCAGGCAGTTTTATATTTGTAAAATACTTTCCAGTAGACCTGGATCTCATTTTTAATAGGAGAAAGTATGGTATTTAACCACTTGAATGCAAGGAGATTTCATTCCAAACTAACTAGGGCTAATTTGAGACTATACAATAACAAACAATAAACAATGATATAGACAAGCAGTATTTCTAAATAAGGCCGGCATAACGGCATGACAAGTTGCAGCCTTTTTCAAAAAATATTAGCACTATCTGGTCTTGTGAAAAGAACAAGCAAGAACAGAAACAAGTGACCTTCTTATCCTTAACCAGCACCAACAATATACTGTTAGTGTCCAAGAGGTCTTTAGCTATAAAATACTAGTGGAAACACAGCCCTTTGAAGTTTACCATGATGTAAATAAAGAAAAGCAACCACAGGCAGAGAACATAAGGGAATATAGGCACCAAACTCTGCACACTCTGCTTTCTCCCCAGCATCCCTGTTCCAGGCTGACCTCAGGCAAACCCACGCCGACACACAGCCCAGTTCTGGAGCTGGAGGATCCGCAGCTTCCCTGAGTCCAAGAAGGGTTTGGAACTCACTGAAGACAAAACCAGAGTATGTCTCCCTCTGGACTAGGCAGTACCCAGGGAATGAAGCTGCACAACAAACCTTAGGGACGGTAAAAAGACTGCATGTCTCCAAAAGCACAAAGTTATGCACATCGTAACATTTTTTTAGCACACCACGCTGCTCGGTGTTGCTATGAGGCGACCAAGGGACTCCTCAGCTCAGCAGAGGCAGAGAAACAGAGGTAATTAAAAGCAAGCAAAATAAATAATTATGTTAATTACAACACCGGCAGTTTAGCAACATGATCTGGCCTATTTGTAGCTGTATTTAATGAATTGGTAGAGTCAGTTGTAGAAGCACCTGAAGGTGTCACAGTACCAAAATTTTAACCGCGGCAGAAGCCAAAGTCCGGTCTCCTTCCCAAGGAGACAGCCCTGTCCTAGCAGGGACCGATCGGAGCATTCGTCACGAGCGACGGCGGGCAACACCACCAGCCCCGTCACAGCAGAGAAGGCTCTGCTGACTCCGAAACATGAGCTGCACCCCCAGGGAACCCAGGAGTAATTTATTTGGTATCCTATAAAGTGTAGGCTTGGTACCAAATACCACAAGAAGTTACTCAAAAAAAAAAAAAAAAAAAAGAAAAAGAAAAAGGAGGAATCTGGACTCCCACCAAGATACTCCCTTATCAACACCCAGAACCATTGCTGTGCCATTTGGAAATAAAGCACTGCCACAAGAGGAGAGAGCGAAGAAAAGCACAGAAAACAGGTTTTTCTTCCAATTTGGCTGAAACTCTTTATTGATTTGAGACTCCTCTCATGGCACACTCAGACAAAAACAGAATCAAAATACATGTCCTGTGCATGGTAAGATCATACGTGGCATCCTTGATGTATTTACCTAGGCAGTTATTTTTGCTGCATATGCTAGTTACTCACTTCAAACAAAAAAGAAAAAATGCAGAAAGAAAAGCCATCTAAGCACAGAAGTAAGAACAAAAATGAAATCATATTTTTATTATAGAATCACCTGGAGCTTTTATTATCTTTTTGGAATCTGCAGAAGCAGGAAAAAAAATAATGTTTGTTACACCCCAAAATAACTCTACAGGAGACAAATAAAAGAAATACCAGTATTTTAAAGCATCTTGAATAGAATTTACTACTTGATTTTCTGTCACATTAGAAAGCCACTGCCATGGCTCCCAACAAATCTCAAGGGCAAGCGGGGGAAAATGCCCACTGCAGGATGTGCAGGGTGGGAAGGAAGAGAAGACCTTGTAAATAAAAGTAATTTAGATAATCTAAACCAGAGCTCTTTGCAGCTTCCCTCCCGTGTCCCACAAAAAGTTAGCTTTTATCAAACTGATTCTGCATCTGGTGGATCTTACATACACTGCAACACCAGGACCTTCGCACAGCCTCAGAGGAGAAACTCACTGCTCACATCACCATCACACCATCTCCTCACACCACCTAACACAAGCACCAAGGAGAAATCCAGCAGCCTCACCCCAAAAACACATTCTACAACGTGATTCTAAGGCCAAACTGCCTTTTGAAGGGAAAGGGGAGCAGGGACCAGCAGACTAACAGGAACTTCTCTCAGGCCTGGGAGAGTTCAACAATTGATCATCAATGATGCATTTGTACTCAACCCCTTGAATTGTGTTGTTCTCTAGTCTAAACCATCAAAAAAACCTACTAATAGTAATATAATAGCAGCAATATAAAGCGGTCTTATATCGTCTTACTATGAATGGTAGCACATATGTTTAATATAACAATGTTTGAAAATTCAAGAAAGCATCTTATCAGCCACCAATGTTACCCATTTTACATCTCTATGTACTTGTGTGGTCTTCAAAAAGAAATTAAAAAAAAGTTATTAACCCCCAATTACTGAAAAACAACAGAGTCTACCCTTTTGGCTCAGCTCCACAATATGAAGTCAGTAATAGCCGATCGAGACTGGCATGCATTTATATAAATAAAACCCGGCAGACAGCAAAGGAAAACAGGTACAGCAAACACAGAATCATACTGCTTGTTAGTCACCCTTGGTGAAAACATAAAGTAACACTTATCTGATTAAGTGCTTCTGGATTGGTACTTGCTGTTGAACCTTATGATATGGCTATATTTATAACACTGATAATATAAAAATGTGATTTTCTTGCTCAAGGTCCATGCCAGTGGTATAACTTTACATCTTATCTGTTTATTTTGTTGAGTAAAGGAAGTTCTCACTGTTAGCACCACAAAACCAGCATGGCTCAGAAAGACCATATTTTCTGCTAGCCTTTGGGTCACAACTAGAGCTTGCTATGGAAACATTGGTTGCAACCACAGCTTCAGGAATACCGAGGCTTACATCTACTATCTAGCTTCTTGCTCGAAGAACAAGGGAGGACTCCAGGCTCCTGCCTGGGTGGTCCTGGCAATTTGTTGCAGTAAACACTATGGCAGGTTTAATCCTCACCCCTTCCCATGCCAAGCGGGTCCCTGAATGCATGTTTTCTGCAAGTGAGCTTCCTAATTACCTGGCTGCTGATTACTTACATGAGGGACTCTCCATCACACCTTACCGAGCCGTTCCACTTCTGCATACGGAGTGTTACTCGCACCCAGTAACAACAGAGAGGGAGAGGCAGAGCAACTCACAGACCAACCTTAAAACTTATGCGTATGTCAATCACCTTTAATAAAAATAAGACACTGGAGAGTGCAGAATCAAACTCCAAAATACAGCCTGTCTACTTCACCTCTGCAAGTTCCTCATGACCAGCCTACACCAAGTTCTCACTTCATTTGCACCTTTCCTACCTGCTATAATGATGCTTGCCACCTTTAAAAATGATAATACAACTATATCCAAGGGTTACATCATTTTTTGATTACTGGCAAAAGCTTTGTAACTCACATTTTATCACTGAAACTGTCAGAGGAGACTCTCTTCCATACAGCACATCCCAAAGAACACATAAAACACAGACTAACACGCAAGTATCAGGTTGAAGTTACAGGACCATGAGTAAGAAATTAAATTTTTTGTCCCAAAGTTATTCTCAGTGCGGAAGCTATAGTAAGAACAAAGGAATATAAACAGAAAAAACATTCTCAGTCTATTTTCTTTCCCATTTCTCTGATTACAGTGACTACTTTGCACAAATATATAGCATCTTGTGCATCTCGTTAGCTGGGGGATTAACCAAACCTAAAAGACGACATTTCTGGTGCAAGGGGACTGAAGCGGGTGGGTGATGCTGTGTATAAGTGCCATCACAGCGCAGCCCTGCCACGCAACCTTTGTGACTCACTCCTTGGCACGGGTTAAGTCCCTGGCTCATCACTGACACTCTCATGCTGAAACTATGACAACAATACGTTATTCTCAGCATCACTTCTTTAATGATAAGCAGCCTGGCTCACTGGGCAATGAACAGCTCTGGAAACACTCTATACATAAAGAGGATTAATATGTTAATAAGGGTTATAATTTCCATTACCTGGAAATGTAGCTACTGCTTTTAAAAGATCCTTAAATCACAATTTTAGTTGAAAACACAGATTTTAAGTCTTTTCCCATTCTCAAATTCTAATGCTGGAGCTGGCTTAAGCCGCTACAAAAAAATAAATTTCTAAAGACCCTTCAATCTCTTAGAAGCAGCATTAAAGTGTGAAAGCTGTCAATTTTCATGGAAATCACAATGCCAGCGCAATACAAAAAAGCTTCAGTATACAGAATGCCGCTGTTGCCAGAAAATCAAGTGTTTGTTGATGCTAACGGAGTAGTAGCTAAAGGCCAGACACAGGGGAATACTTGTTAAGGCGCTGAATTGCGATTCAGGAGCAGTGAGGTACTTGCCTGACTCTGCCACAGGCCTCAGGGCTGCTTTCAGAGCAGGTCATGTAAATGTGCTCACATTTTTGCCCATATAAATAAAACGGAGTCTCCTACGTGTATTTCTTTAACCCGAAAGAATATTGTTAAGAAGCCTTCATAAGTACTTGTAAAATAAGCCAAATCTGTGACAACAGGAGCCTTTAAATATTTACATCACCACAGATGTTTAAGAATACATACACGTGTATGAGAAAATTCTCATTTCTTTGAGGGCAAAAAAAAAATAATCCCTTCATTCTGGCCATAATCATGGTTGAACTGTGATCTGAATTACTATGCAAAAAGCAATATACCGCTTCTCTAGCAAGATTAACTACGCACAAAGCAGCCATGTATTTATTGAACTGACTCCACAATTAGTATTTAAGAAGTTGCTTTCCTTAACGGTCAGCATCATCTAAAGCTGCACCCATGTGAGTGCTCTAAATTGTAGCTAATCCCCACTTTCCCCAACGTTATCTACTGCAACATCCTGGAAATTCACTGTAATTGGTGCAGCTTGCCCAGATGGGGCGGCAGGTAAAATCTGTCCCATTGAAAGTAGCAATACCTCCTGCTGAGCAGTAAAATGCTTTCATAAAGACAAGCAATTTGGCTGAGATGTAAACTTAAAGGAGCAAAATCTGCAGAAAAAAAATGAAGCTGGAATTACAAGGGAAAGGCATGAAGAACAAATAAGACAGGGGGCAGTAGGAAAGAGAAGGTTCAATACAAAAGATATCCAAGGGAAAGAAAATAATGAGAGTGGGATAATGGAAACAAATCCTGGCTATTCTAGACAGCCCAGAAATGGAAAAGGCTTTGAGAAGCCATCTCTTTCATCCTCTACTCTGGTACAGGGCTACAGAAGGAAAAATTAAAAAAAAATAATAAAAGGGGGGGAGTAAGATAGGAGAAACGGGAAATTGGAATTCAGAAAGAACAGGTTTGGATTGCGTTTATCTCACCATTTAGCTTATTCTTACAATTAGCTTGCTTATCTTCAGCAATCCTGAGGTATTAGTCATGACTGAAAACACAGACGTCTTCCAATATATTAGGTCAACAGTTACATTCATAGAGAGGTGCAAAACACAGTATAAATTACCTTGTTTTATTTTATGCAACAGCAAGCATGGTTCCCTTATCACCTTTACCAGAGTTTTATTTCATGTGATGCATCTCCACTGACACAAAAAGAAATACTTTGGACCCAAACTACTTGAGAGAGGAGGACAGGGCTAATGTTGCTTGTGGTGCCAGAAAGAAAAAAGTACTGCAGAGAAGTTCCTTGTCTCAGGTGTGCACGTAAGCTCTGTTTGAATTCTGTGGGAACAGCATACGTATAAAACGGGCCACAACAGGAAAGGATAATGCCAAAAGCACAAGTGTCAGCCTTGCAACGGGCCAAGGCAGCAACCTTCAAAGCAGGCACCACGTTTCTATTACTGCTCTGCTACTATTCTGCTACTCCACATTTCTAATTGCAGTCACCGTTCTTTGCTATCCAGTACTCTGCATATTATGCTGAAAGCTCATAAGAATACAAAGCAGGAGAAATACAGGTAAATTGCCCAGTTTTCCAATTTGGATTTACAGATTACTTACATCGCTTTTTCTGTATACCTTAAGTCTTATAACACCTGAAGGTGAAAGAGAATATGCTCTAAGCAGTGTTATGCAGACAATCACATAGATGTTCCACAGACAATAGTTCCCTCCAGGCTTTTCGAGACAAGGTTTACAAATAATATGCTAAACATAAACATAATAACAACTTTTCTTTTTCTTTTCTTTTTTTTTTTTTAAGCTGGATGTGCAGTTTCACAAAGTAACCTACTTAACTATGTGGACTACACCAAAAATAATAGGAAAAGATTTCCAAAAGTCAAGGTGCATGTTTTGGTATGGGGGCTTGCTTTTCCCAGTTCTGCATGTAAGTGTTACTGACATTTCAGTGTCTTTATCTGACTTCTAGGGTGATTTCAACCCAGCAGATGAGTCCCTCCAAAGTATTTGTTCTAGTGTCTGCCTGTATTTGTTACTACTATAAGGCCCTGTGAGATAGAGAAGGAAGCTGAAGCACAGACGCCAAGGCACTAGGTTTTAAACACGAGTCTCTCTCTCTCTCCTAGCACCTGTTGCATGATCACAGAAAAATAAATCCCAATTTTTGCTGCTGCTACCAGCTATCTTAAATTTACCTTCATAAGCTAAAATAAATGTTAATTAAATAAAGCAGTACAGACTTGGTAAACCTTTACAAAACTCATGCCTAGCAATTAGTAATGATAAAATTTGTAGTACTGAAGTCTACAATTATTTTTGAAACTGAGAAATGGGAAAACCCTTGCAAGACCAGTACAAACTGCATTTTCCCTTTGCCATCGAATACAACCCTTCCACTCCCCCAACAGTATCCTGCTTTTAAATGTGCAACTCTCAAGCAGCTGTGCCATGAAACCCATGTAGTCAATTTATCTGTATAAAGCACACAGCAGAGCTTGCTCTACCCTGTAGCAAACGATACATTAAATTTGTTCACTGTTTAACAAGTAGAAACTCCTAACATTGCTGTTAATGATTTACATAGAGACAAAACAGCTCTGCCTAAATTTTGTTAAAAATTGTGAAGTTGCGGTCATTTTAACCTCCTGCTTTCATAACTGCAAGATAACCCAATCAAGAAGTTGGGAAACTGTATAGCATTTCTTCTCCTATGAAAGGAAGCTATTTCTGCCATAGTGGCTTTAAAAGCCAGTGTTCCCTGGGCATGCTCCATAGATGCTGCTCACCTCTGGATTCATATGGGAGCCAAGGACAGATGAAGCTGTCCTCTCACTGCACTTCCCTGGCCCTAGCAGGTTTCCTCATTGAGCAAGTAAAACTTGATTAGGGACCAAACATGCACTGTTTTCCAGTACAGATGTTAGCAACCCAAGGAATTAGGAACCATTCAGTGAAGCCCACTGCTACCAGTGAAGCCCACTGCTACCATCCAGCCTGGGAACCCCTGACTTGCAAGAGAAGGTAATAAGCGGCATTTCAAGGCTGAAATCAGCCCAGATAAAACAAACAGACAGGCCCCATGGGCGCACACCACAGTGTTTCCAGCAGCTTCCACAGGAGGGGATTAGCACCCACACACTTTGCTGTACAATATCACAAGCGCATCTTCACCTTATGACTGGATTCACCTCATTGAGCCACGTGAGGAGTGATCTGACCAAAGTTCATGTAGTTACTGTAACTTCCATTTATATACATGATATACGAGTTTGGCCATGGGCAGGTTTACGCAGACGAAATTGACTACACAGGATTCAGGAGGTTTGTTCAGAAATGCCCTCAGATGCCAGTGCTCATCTCCAAGATGCACTAACGACACAACGACACGCCTTCTCATTGCAAACTCAAACTCTTTAGTGAATCTTCAGATATCTAGCAATTAAGACAAATTTCCAATCCGTGCTGCATCTGAGAAATGCTATTTAGTCTTCAAAATACACGTGTAAATTAGCATCCTAGACCTCCTCTTCATAGGGATTTTAGAAAGCGGCAATACTATTACACCAACTAAATACAGAGAGGGGAGGCACTTTATATCTACCGCTTTTCATGGGAGGTTAGCTTAAAAGGTCACAATCAAACAGGCTCATTTTTACCCAGAATTAAGTATTTTATTTACAAAAAGAGCAGCAGGCTATGCGATGTTCTGCAAGCCAAAGAAACATTGCACGTGTGCAGTTTCATTACTACAGCACTACCAACGGCATCCTTTCCTCACTCATTACTCCCCGTTCTACTTTTCTGAGGCACTACAAGACTCCCTAACAAACACACAAACTAAGGAAGTTAAACCTAACGAAAAAAGCAGCCCTCTAGCACCGACTTTAAAGCTGTTCTCTACTTAGTTGAAAAGAAATTTATGACATAAACATTAAGACTAAAAATTCAAAAGCTGCTGAAGCACCCCCAGTCCCTTTCAGTCCGAGCAGACAGCGTGAAGTAGAGCAGTAAATTGCAGGAAGCAGGCAGCACAGCTCTTAAAACTTCCCCGGCTTCTGCTCTGACAGAAGAGATCACTTCGGACTTCATCTTGCTGCTGCTGCCGTCGTTTAATTAACGGACAGATAAATTAACTGCTGGCACGCTCTGCGTTCCTCTCTTCTCTTGAAAAACCCCAATTCCACCTGTAGATACCGTTTACCATTGCTGCTGCCGGCGCGGTGCCCGTCACCGCAGGCGGGAGGGGACAGGGACCAGCGGCCGCCACCGACCAACCTCTGGCCATTTCCGCCACTTTTCATTCCCGGCCGGCAGCGTTTCTCCCACCCTTGCTGTGCCCAAAGGCTGAGGGACCCACGGCTCCGAACCAACCTATGGGAGGCTTTTGGCAGCGGCGCCCGGCACAGCCACGGACGGGCACACGGGGGGAGAACCGGCGGCCGCGGGCTGCTCCGCACCCGTCCGCCCCGACACCCGCACCGCCCCGGCTCCCCAACCCGCAGCTCCGGCTCCAAACGGGGGCTGCCGACACCTTTAACCCCTCCCGACCTTCCCTCACCCCGCCGCCGCCCCGCCGTAACCTCTCTTCCCCGGCCCGGTGCCCCCGCGGCCGGCCGTCCCCAGCACGGCGAGCGCCGGCACCTGCGCCTCGGCTCCCAGCTCGGCGGCTCGCCGCCCCGGGAGAAGGAGGGAGGGAAGGACGGCAGCCGGGCCGGCAGCCGGGCCAGCTGCTGCCGCTGCTGCTGCCGCTGCCCGCGGAGGCGAGCGGCCGGTCCGTCCCGAGTGGCGGGCGGGTGGCTTACCCGCTGGGAGGCTTGCTGGCCCCGGGGCGGACGAGCGTTTCCATGGCCGGGCCTCCCTCACCGCTTCCTTTAAGGGACGGGCCGGTCCGGACGCGGTCCCGCAGCGAAGGTCGGTGGCGGCGGGAGGTGAACCGAGAGGGAGGGAAGAGAGGAGAGGAGTGAGAGCCAGCCTCGCCCCCTCCCTCGCCCCCACCTCCCCGCACTGCACCGCCGCCGGGCGGCACTGCCCCGGGACGCCGCCGCCCCCCGGCACGGCCCGACGGGGGATACCCCGCCGAGGCGGCAGACCCCCGCCCGCCCGCCTTACCGGGGCGTCAGAGCACTGACAGCTCGGCCTGAGCCCGACGAGGAAGGGGCTGCCCGCTCAGCGGCCCGGGAGCGGGGGCGGGCGGCGCTGCCAGCCCGTTTCCATGTGACCGCCCGGGACAGAC
>JAOQGH010000012.1:83038591-83053782 GCA_025769975.1 Gallinago jamesoni
GGCTGCCCGCTCAGCGGCCCGGGAGCGGGGGCGGGCGGCGCTGCCAGCCCGTTTCCATGTGACCGCCCGGGACAGACGCCGACAGGGCGGCCGCCCCCGCGGGCACTGCCGGGCCGGCCGCCCACGCCGCGGCGGGGGCGAGGAGGGGAGCGGGGAAACCGGCGAGAGAGGGAGAAGCGAGCAAACCCCGCGGCCAGCACCAGCCCAGGACGTGTCGTGTTCCCCCCCCATTCCGCTTCTGCCGTAAATTTGGCGAAGCCGGAGCTTGCCGGGCGGCCCTACCACGGGACTGAGCCCGCGGGGAACGGAGGCGGCTTGTGCACCCACGCCCTGCCCAGCACCTCGCCTTGTGCCACGGAGCTCTGCTTCCGTGCCTTTATTCTTATAGTTGGGTTTTTGTTGGTTGGTTGTTTTTTTTTTGGGGGGGGGGAGTTGTTTTTGGTTTGTTTTTTTTTCCTCAGAGGCAGCGCAAATAGCTCTCAATACTAGTAGAATCATAGAATTGTCTAGGTAGGAAGGGTTCTTTCATATCATTGAGTCCAAACACCAACCTGACACTGACAAAAAAAACCCATGTCCCTCAGCACCACATCTACTTGTCTTTTAAATACCTCCAGGGATAGTGACTCCACCACTTCACTGGGCAGCCTGTTCCAATGCATGATAACCCTTTTGGTGTAGAAATTTTTCCTAATATCCAGTCTGAACCTCCCTTAGTACAACTTGAGGCCATTTCTTCTTGTCCTATCACCTGTAAATTGCAAAAAGAGACTGACCCCCACCTCACTACAACCTCCTTGCAGGTAGCTGTCGAGAGCGATAAGGTCTCCCCTCAGGCTCCTTTTTTTCCAGGCTAAACAACCCCACTTCCCTCAGCTGCTCCTCATAAGACTTGCGCTCTAGACCCCTCACCAGCTTCACTGCCCTTCTCTGGACTCACTCTGGCATCTCAGTGTCTTTCTTGTCAGGAGAGACCCAAACCTGGACACAGTATTTGAGGTGGGGCCTCACCAGTGCCGAGTACAGGCAGAAAAGCCATTCAGCAGCTTTGGTCAAGAGAGGGGCTGAAGGGCAGGCAAGGCAAGGCAGGCTTCTCCCTCAGGTGTTTCATCCCAGCAATGTGATCCTGGCACCAGGGAAGGCCAAGTGGGACGCCCCCTGCACTCCCAGGCGTGCACCCCAGGCAAGCTGCTACCCCGAGTGTGAGAAGGGCCCGGCCAGCACCGCCATGGCAGCGAATGCAGGTGGCACATTAAAATCTCAGTCTGCTGTTTCAAATGCTCCCGTTGCTCCATTTTACTCCAGGAGAGCAACTGTTAGGCTTTTCTGTGAGGAGAGCAGTATGTTCTGCTGCAGCATGTGCCTGCTCCACTTTGGGCACCCTGGTCTCCCTCAAGTGTCTCAGGAGTTTCTCTGCTCCCCTCCAACCCTCTCCATTCACTGCACCTTGCTTTCCTGGTCGTGGTGGGAGGACGCGAAGACTGAAGGTGGGTGAGGCCACCAGCTAAGGCAGGGACAGGGACACAGGAGCAAGTAGGATGCGATGGGGAGAAACTCAGGTGAGGGACTGCCAAGGGAAGGGGAGATGGCCCCTGCTTGCCTTTTCACCTGTCTGCCTTGGTGACAGGGCCACAGGCTCTGGGTAATGGTCACCTCTTTCCTCAAACCCTTCCCTCCCATCAGGCTCCTAGCTCTGCACATTCAGAGTGCACATCAGAAAGTGTCTTGCCCCGCAGAGTAAATGCTATCAGCTTCTCTGGCCCCCAAAGGGAGCGCGTTTTCCTCAGCAAGCAAGACTTGGCAAATCTGGGTCAGAAGCTGCATGGGAACGATGGCATTGTGATCTGCAAGGAACTTCTGTCCCAGGCAAATTGTAAATACTTGGAAACATTCAGACATTGGATTAGTTTGCAAGTAACAGAAAGGAAAAGGATACACTGATCTTTTCTATATGATGTGAATGAAAGACTACCCTAAATGCCCACCTCTGTCTTGTGCCAAGGCTTTTGCATTATGATCAAAATACCTGTTTCTATTCATTTACTCCAACGTATAACAGAATGCTTATTGTAGTATAGTCATCCTTAATTTTGTCTTCTCTGACAACCTGAGGTCTCCCCTTAATTCCCATTGCCTCAGCAGAGAGTTAAGGGTGCTGTTTTGTTTTCTTCCACCCCTGACATACATCCATGGCCTAAGGGCGAGGGCAGCAGCTGGCTGGCCATGGGTGGAGAAACAAAACCACAAATTTTCAGAAGCAGAACATTGATCTCTAATTTCCCTGTTACCATGGGCAGAAGTTGACTGAATCGCTGCGGTTCAGAAATTACCCCGGTCATCTGAGCCACATGCCACAGTAATGAGCCACATGCATGTTCCTAATTTGCGCTCTTATGAAAATAAATAGGCTGGCTTGCATACTTTATTTTTTAAGTGGATTGGTACAGAGACTGCACATTGTCAGTTACCATAGCTCCAGGAATGAATGGCAATCTATCAAACAACGAGAACTTGATTTCATAGCTCTGTTCATCATCTGTTCCGTCATTTTTCATCTTTCCTTCTTGCTCCTAAATCAAAATGAACTCTTCCCTATCCTTGAATAGATGCCAAAGCTGCATGGGCGCATAAACTCTACAGAAATATCATCTTCCCCTGTCCACATGATCAGCAAGCTACACTGCTTGAGTTATTTCAAGAATCTGAGCAAACTTCCCTTGCCTCAGCTGTAACTTCTGCTCTGCTGAGGAACACGAGCAGAGATGTGCTCAGCCCTACATCCCACCTACATTCTTCCCTTCCCCACCCCTGCCTCTCGCACCCTCCTATGTGCCCACTGACACTCCCACTGCCACCAACCCCTTCCTTCTGCCCTTGTTTCATGAAACAACCACCTCACTATCTTCTCTACACATTTATGGTCCTGCTGCTGTTTCAGTTTCTCTCACCCTTTCCTAATGACTTCACCACTTCACGTTCACTGATTCTCTAACAGCACTGCATCCATGTTTTCTGTTTGATAGCATCTTCTCTTCCAAGTCCTACAAAACACCATTCTGGGAGTATATGAAGGCTATCATAACAAAGTATGGAACAACAATGATACTACACAAATACTATGTATTTGCTTATTATGTTTGTTCCTTTTTATATAGCACAGCAAAAGAGCGAAAGCCTATTAAATCACCAAAATCATCACCTAAATACGTCTCCAGAGTGCCGGGAGCAGCAGCACCGATTGCCCACTGCTCCAGTTCTTCAGTCCCGTTTAGTTGGTGGAAAAGCCGAGTGAAGCCTGGGGAGCACACGCTGTGATACGACATGGGAATCTGCCGTTCTCCAGGCTCCTTGGCACTGGGCCCAGCTCTCAAAAAAGGGCAAAGGGGGACATTTCTAGTGTGCATTGTAATCCCCACAATCGGGGTGCTATGCTCATTTTTTAGGCAAAGGGCATTAGTTCGGAGAGGGGCTGCGTGAGTATTTGCCAATCTTATGCCTGTGAGACTGCGTGTGTTCAGTCCCCCCCAGGACTGCTTTTTAACCCTTTCCTGTCTATATAGATTCACTCCATTTAGATGGGCCTTCTCCATCTATTTCCTTATATTAAGTCATTTAGATGAAAAAAATCCTTGCTGTAAAATAGTTTAGGCCCTTAAAAATAAGAAATTAATCACCGGTGCAATTTCACATTTCTGCTTTTATACAGTCTTCAAAAACATTTTTCCTATTTTTCCTCACTGTCACTGCTAGTAATATTACTGAATCAAACCTTTTAGGCTACATTCTTCTTCTGCTAAAGCAGGCCTGTGGTGTTTCAAGAATTTGAGTTTATAGTATAAACTTAACTGAACCACGTAAGGAATCTAGTAAGACAAGTCTAATACCAGAGAATTTATTTCCAGTGTAGCAAAAAGCAGTTAAAATTAGCTCAGCATTAGCTGAGTTAACTGAGCCTTTTAGCTAGTCTAGGACATATTTCTTCCTATGATTTAGCTGCTTGAGGACCATCCTAGAACTGGAAAACAGGTTTGTGCTTAAAAACCAAGGCAAAAATACAACAAACCTGAATTTATACCAGGAAACAATTGTCAGTAGAAGTTAGTTAATGTGGTTAGGTTTAGTTAATAGCAAACACACATTTTTAACCACATAAATCCTTTTCCCACTCTAAGCAATCTAGAAATTGCAATTTAAATATTAGCCCCTCTAAGGGAGTTGATTTACTGTACAATTGCAAAATTTCTGGCTGTGTAATTATAGCAATTGGAGCTGTGTAACTCCAACCTCACAATATTCTTTTCTTTTGCTATCAACAGGAAAAAAAAAAAAAAAGAGAAGAAGAAAAAAAAAGAAGGAAAATGAGATTTTCAGGGCTTGCTAGACTATCCTCCTGAGCCACTTTTCTTCAGCACATTGTTTTGGGATTTAGCCCTACAGGTCCTATGGTTTTCATTAGGAAACTGAAAGAACTGTGAGCAAATGATAGCAATTTTAGAGGAACGTGTCAAAATAATGAATAAAAATGAGTAGTTTTGAACAAATACCAAGTCACTGCTGGTCCATACAAGACTAACACATTATCAAATCCCACTGAAGAGGCCGAATTTGCTTTTGAAAAGCACCATGACTCGATGAGTGGGGCATTCAAGGAGAAACAAGGGTATTGTGCTTGGCTCTGCCCATAGTCAGATAGCAAATCACTGACAGGTTTCTGGTTCATCTATTGCTTCTCTTACTTATCTTCTGTCATGCTGAGGAGCCTCCTTTGTGACTCAGTATGACACTGTACTTATGTACTTGAACTGTCTTTGTTCCTGCCCTGGACAACCTGGGGTGTCTAGAACAGAGATTTTAGCTTTCTTTGCAGTTTTAGAGACTTGGTGCAAGACATCTAGGATGTCAGTTGAGGCACCCAAGGAAAGAACCATAAAAGATACTATTCACCCAAAAACATGACAAAGAAACCATCTGAAAGAGCACGCGGTTATGGACACAGGTTTGTGTAGCTTCAGCTGAGATAGTTTATATTATTTCTGAACTATCAGGTAATTACCTTACACATACGTGGAAATACTGAAGCTTGCCCTTTGTCTTGTCTTTCAACCTGTTCTGTTTTGAAAAGTAGATATCTTCAGAGATTTTTTCTTTTCTATTCCAAAACTTACTGAAGAGTTTGGAGGGTATTTGGCCTTAAGACACCTAGAAAAAGGAACTGGGAGTATGAAGGAGAAAGCTGGAGACTCTTCCCAGCCTCTGCATGGAAAAGCTTGTTGAGGAAATCCCTGCTTGGCCATTTACTCCTGCCTTCAGCGTGGTCTGGAAAGTGGTGAGCTGGAGAGAGGGATGGTGCAGCACGGCAGATGAGGAAGCTCATGATGCAGGTCTGGCCCAGTGCTGACTTTGGGAGCCACAGGACAAGTCGAGCACCAGGTAAAAATATTCTGGAAAGGGAGGATCCTTTTGCCTTAGAGAGTATTTCAGAGCATGCATGCAGGGCGGGGAACATGATGTACATGATCAGAGAAGGGGAAATGGTTTAAAAACTTGATGTAAATAGAATAAGAGGAATTTCTATGAATGACAGCCATCAGGAAATTAAAAATGGGTTATTTTAAACTTGGCTAAAAGAGGATATGGCAGACACTGGCATAACCCAGACTGAAGCTGATATGTCCCTATAATACGCAAATACAGTCTGGAATCTAAGAACTGTAGACCTTTAGGAATTTTGTTTTAAAAGGTGGGTATTGATTACATGCTTATTCTTCCATTCTTCCTCTTTCCCCCCCCTAACAGTTTTATAGCCTGTTGCTTTCCCCCAACATTTCATTTTATATATTTCAGGGAAGTACCTCTCTATTTCTTCTCTTTTCTACTATTCTTTTTATGGGACTTTTTTTCAGGATTTGAAGCCCCAGGCCTAGTCTGCAATTAAACTGACATTAATGAAAGGATATTTACCTGAACAGACTACTGGCCTCACTTGCTGGCTCAGAGCTCCTGTTATTGGGCTCAGCTGTGGTGAGAACCTTCCTAGGCAAGATGCCAATGTAAGATGCTTCCCAAAATTAAGAGTGTTGCTTGACTCATACTCATCTGAGAAGAGTGTCAGATAAGACAGTACTATTATCCAGGGAAAATATAAAATTAGTCTTTAAGACCATGTCATATTCTATGACTGGAAAAAGCATCTGGGCAGTCTTGATCAGCTTACAAACCAAATCCAAATCAAAACATTAGCTAATTTATGTAAATGTATCTTTATTGTACTGAGCTGGGCAATGCCTCCCAGCGTGCTGGTCAGGGTGACCCAGCTACAGACATTCCTCACTGTGAGGTTTTTGCTCTTTGTTTGCAGTGCCAAGGAGAGCCTGAGGTTGTCAAAGCAGCATTTCAGAGAAGCGACTCACCCCCTTCCAAATGCTGGTGCCTCTAACAGTCCCTTCATCCTTACTGCTTTCTGTAATTGAAACATGTTGCGCTATGCTTAGAATTACCCTCAATCTCAGTGTTTTTGTGGCAGAGAAGTAGAACTCCTGGGATGCTCAGCTCAGTAGAACTAGCAGAAAGGGAAAATTAATGAGCCTTCTACCTGAACAACTTTCCACAGATCTGAAAACAGTTCATTTAGAAGTGGCGTGAAGTCACAGGAGAGCACTTCACTTCAGCATGACGCTTTTCCAGTCACTCAGGTACAGGCAAGTCAAGCTTTTGTAAATCTGGGCAGGACTGATGAGGAGAGGGCGGAAGGGATGTTCTGTGCATGGTCTCGTGCAGCAGTGAAGAAATCAGAAAGCTTGCACTCGCTCTAACTATGGACGTGGCACGTTCCCAGCTTTCCCTGTGCAACCAGTCCACTGTGTCAACCAGCCTGTGCCTCTCCCAGGCGCTGTACCCAGCTCTCCCCACAGCACACACGCTTGGCACCACGAGTCATGGCAGCAAGGAGTGCCTGCTGCCTTCAAAATGCTGGCTTTTATGTGGGGCTTCAGCTACTACCTCCTGAAGCCACTCTTGAGATAAATTAGTCCCTGCAGTGACCAAATGCCCTTAGAAAACAATTCTCAAGTGACCCATGTCTGTACTGAATACTCAATACCAGGGTTTCTATTTCAAGAAGGTTATTTCTATTTTCACGTATATAGTATAGCCGAGCTATAATCAGAATAATTATATCCACTCACAGTCCTCTCTATAAATACTTAACACTGTCTGAGATAAGCTTTTTTTAACAACGTCCACAACTATATTTTAGCTCACAGGCTGGGTTAAAAATTATACCACTTTTAAATAGATTTTTTCAGTACAGTCTTCCACTGAAATTTAGAAAGTTCCCATGGTTAGGAGGTAGTGGTATCTCTAAAGTTTCATTTTCAAGTTTCGGGATGGATAAATAAGAACATACATTCTGTAGAATTTCATAGTTACTTATGTAATTCTCATTTCACACTTGCATCATCTAATGCACCTTTCACTTAAAGCAGTTAAACCTGATTGATAACAACATAAATGAAATGTCCTCTTGGTTGTGTACTTAAATCAAAATTAATATGCTATAGATAAAGACAAATACATATGTACTTATGCAAAAATAGAAAAGTAGCAGGCTTTGTTCTATTTCTATTGAGTTTCTTTGCAGTTGGCTTAGTTGAACAACACTTTAAAGAACATGAAGTTTTACATGCATGTGAAAGCTCACCAATAATGAACTTAACTTGTATTCTTTGATTGTTTAGAAAACATAAGACCCTTTGACATATCATCTCTAGAATTACTGATGTAATTAGCTGTGAGTAGCTTTGTGCTGTTAAATTACTACATGTACCCCCAAAGGCATACCTCTTATTCATTCCAACCCCAAAGGCAGACCTCACAAACCTGCTGAAATCACTGGATTATATTAATATGAGACCCATACCCTTGATGGATAGAGCATCAATGGATGCTATTGTTAGGAAAGCATCTGAAGAAGACAGATGAAGACTGACTTACATGGAGTCTTAAATATAATTCAGACCAAGGTTACAAATGTGAGGAGGTAAATAATGAAATAAATTACCATGTGTAATTGTCTCTGGGTATATTTGGATTGATAACATGTACAATAATTTTTTTCTAGCCACCAGCATGTTGTGACATGATCACTGGTGCAGAGAGCGGCTTCCCCACTACCCGCCTTTCTGAAGCCAGCAAAGATTTCTTACCTCTCCTTTCATACATTTCAGAAAATTTACACCTTGACATCAATAAGTGACAAGACAGTAATAGTTTTCTCTCTTTTTGCCAACATACCTTGAGACCAATCCTGCTGCTTATCTCTTTTTCCGAAAATATGGGCTAGCTGGGTATGGCAAAGGAAGAGGAATGGAGGTTCTCCAAAGATGTCCAGTGGTACTAATCCAGGAGAACTTGGGCTGAGATGAAGGTTGGTTCACCACAGTGGCATTGGACAGGTGATGACGCAGTGACAAGACAGCATAATGCTTCTCTCTTTAGAAAGGATTGTGGTCACCTTCCTTACCCTGCTCCTGTAAGCAACACATAATTAGAAATAGAAAAAACATCTCAGTGAATCAATAAGGAGGGGACCGAATAAACAGGCCAGCAAAGAGGGGTGGAGAAAATACGGATTATCTGGAGAACATAACTGGCCTGATCCAAAGCCTACTGCTATTAATGAGAAGTTTTCTACTGGCTCCAACTGATTTTTGCAAATCTTTCACATCACTTGCAAACATGAGCAGAAATGACTGACCATTTTACACAACCCTTCTTCTCTCATTTCCTCCCCTCTTCCTCTTGAACACGAGGTTAATCACATGTTAATCCTGCTGGGTTTTTTTTTGGTGCTACATGAACCTTCACAGGAACCTGATGTCTATTGGCCCCTAAAGGACCAGTAGGACTTGAAGGAGAAAGTCTATCCTGTGTTTTAAATGCCCTCTACCTGACATGAGGTGGTTGATGAACTTTTGGAACCTTTTTATTTCTCTGTTTTCTCCTGGCTTGCCAGCTCTCCTCACCCTGCAATCTCAGTCTAGGGGAGGGGTATAAATTATGACATAATTTAAATGAAACAATGCTCCCTTACTTCAGGTGAATCATCTGCAGGTATCCAGAAAATGTACAGCATGAAAATGACCCCTGGTTTAGGGCATTCAGAATATGAGGTAGTTCCTTAGAGTTCCTTTGGAAAAATAAATATGGACCACCTCTAACTTATAAATAAAGCAAGCTAATTTCCTACCACTGGCAGCAGCAGATCAGAAAAAGCAGATGACAAAGATCCCTGTGAGTTTGCTACACTGGAAGGTGCTCTGCTGCGTTGCCTCAGGGACAGCCCAGAAAGCAAACTGTGATGCAAAGGGCTGTGCTTGGTTCCTCCTCTGCCCCCATGGCAAAGAGCTTTCCGGGCAGCCACGGCAGCCTGGCGGGACACTTGTTGCCCAGCCTGTTGGCACAACGTTGTTTGCCAGCAGAGCAGGCAGCGAGCCAGAGCCACACCTTCTCTCCACCTTCCCCTCCCTCAACACAGATGGGTGACGAGAGGAAAACAATAGTCTTGCAGAGACCCATCTTTTCACGTGATACAAGTGTCACAGAAAGGCTTTACTAACCATGAAGGTTCTAGAATATCAACCACAATCTCTTTAGTAAGTAGGCAAGTTTCTGTAGAGATTTAAAGGGATACATTGGTTCATTTAACATTTGTACTTACTCATAACCTGATAAAATATTCAAGAAAGACACAAATTTACGTACTTTTTTTTTTTCCCTTTAAATGGAAGATGACAAGTGAAAATGTAAATCCTCCTGAAATACATTAGATTAATGTCTGCAATAAATATGGAGGTACTTTCACAGCACCAGTTGGTGTTTGAAATCTAAGTGTCACAAAAGCCATGGTGGCTTCAGCAAGCACTACTGAACCAAAACCGATACCAAAATCTTTGCAGACTTTTACTTAAAACTCATTTTTGAAAACTGTCTACAGCTTCGTTGGAGCTTGCAAGGGAAAACAAAAAGCAAGTGAGTGAGATTTCAGCTGCTCACGTGTACTTTGCATATGACATGCCAACCCACCCTAGAGATTATGAAGCAAGGGCCTGCTCGAGCACACCCTATAGGTTTGCACAAGAGCAACCAGCCATGGCTCTTGCAGCAACCTCTGTGTCCTCTGTCATTGCTTCTGGGAGGATTTCTGAGGGTGCTCACTGTGAGCAGCTCTCTGCTTGTTCTCCTTCCTGCAGGTGCAGAAGATAACCTGGGGTCCTGCCGCGATGCGGGAGGGTGGTGGGCTCCCGTCTGCAGATGTTTGTGTGTGCCCCAAACTGAGAGTTTCCTCAGCCGCCCCCATTACCGCCCCGGTTCGCTGCTGCTGAAACCCTTCTCTATTGGGTTGCCCAGTCCCAGCTGAACCATTGTCAAACTCACAGCGTACCTCAGAAAACCAGTAAGCTTCCAATGCACTGCCACTCTGTGCAGGTATAACCTTCCCCTTCTGTGAGATTTCAGTATCACTGCATAGGAGAATATTGGTGCAACCCATTTTTAACCCTTTGGAAAAGAACAGTATTTGCAAGGCCATCACTGCAAGACCTCAGTACTGTGCCACCATGTTTTCAGTTTTGAGGTGGTTACTTAGAAAATTATAAAATACAGTTCATTTATACATGACAGTTGCATTTCCAAGCTGCTGTCTAATATAGATCTTGAAAATTACATTTGCTATCCTACTGCTTTGTGAATGCCTCATTCCTTCTTAAGGAATAAAGATTAAGCATGGCTAAACCTAGAATTTTCAGACAGATGTAAGATAGACTGTAAAATACATATATTTATGCATACATATATATATAATTTTATGATTCCATATTTTTGTTTTCTTTTGGGTGGGTTTTTTTGCATACTGACTTACTTGGAAGCTCCAGATGCCTGTGGCTTCTCCTAAAACCTGACCTGGAGTACTGCATCCAGCTCTGGGGCCCTGAGCACAAGACAGCCATGGACTTGTTGGAGCAGGTCCATAGGAGGGCCACAAAGATGATCAGAGAGCTGGAGTACCTCTCCTATGAAGACAGATTGAAAGAGTTGGGGTTGTTCAGCCTGGAGAAGAGAAGGCTCTGGGAAGACCTTATTGCTGCCTTTCAATACTTAAAGGGGACTTATAAGGAAGATGGGGATAGACTTTTTACCAGGGCCCATAGTGATAACACAAGGGATAACAGTTTTAAACTACAAAGGAGTTAGATTTAGATTGGGCATAACGAAGAAATTCTTTACAGTGAGGGTGGTGAGACACTGGAACAGATGGCTCAGAGAAGTTGTGGCTGCCCTATCCCTGGAAGTGTTCAAGGTCATATTGGATCAGGATCACCTGACGTAGTGGAAGGTGTCCCTCCCCATGGCAGGGGGGTTGGACTAGATGATCTTTAAAAGACCCTTCCAACCCAAACCACTCTGTGATTCTTGAGTACCCAAATGAAGATTTGGGTATCTGTGGTAGTGCACCCAAGTCATAATATCAAATTCATCGTTGGCAAGCTGAGGGCATTTGAGGTCAACTCATAATGGAACCCCAGAATTCAGATCCTTTTTTCCCAATTGGAGGATTTTCAAGGGAAACAGAATAAAGTCCAACAGCGGAACCAACAAAACAGAGAGGAACACCTCCCTTGTTTAGATTTTATCAAGAAGCTCAAAACTAAATCAGTGGTTCTGCAGTGGGCTGGTAAGCAATAGTATGATCAAAAAAACAGGCTGTGGAAAACTCGGGGAAGGAAATTTTGATGAGCGTGATTTCCCCAACAGTCTTGTGACAATGTGTGACAAGAAAATGGCCAATAGAAAGCTTAATAATATTCCAGTAATTGGATTAAGGCTTGGAAAGGACTAATGATTGAGAAAGGGAACAGAGGAATCAGCTGGAAAACAAACCGAAACAACAAAAATTCCCCAAGGCCTTATTGCAGAATTAGGCTTTAAAATGTTTGTATCCAGCACCTCTCCCCTGGGAGACCTCTGTCACTGCTCCCTGGGGACATGGGGCCTATCGAACCCATCAACAGCTCTGGAAGGAGGGGTGAACTCCTTTCCCCAGTTGTCACTACCTCCTAGAAAAGAGAATAGGCTGGTTTTATTTTAATCATGATATTTGTGTTTGTAATCCCCAGCTATGCTCTAAGCAAAGCTGAACAGTTTTTACTTTTTACTTCAAACGGGAGTGAAACACGTGGGCATGAAAAGGATGCTCAAGGGAGGCAAATGATGAAAGATCCTGCTAACACCATCAAAAAAGCAAAGCTGCAGCAGGAAGCTGAAAGGACTGAAAGGAGACCCTGGATAGATTTGTTAGCGCCTTTGACAAGGGAGAGGTGCAAAAGTAAGCAAAAGAATTTTGAATTCCTGAGCTCATGGCTGCTTTGATGAACTGAAGCGGCCAAGTTGAACCCACCAGCAGTCAGAGGTTTCACACCTGCCACATCAGTGAGACAAGGATTTCAGCCACTTGTGAAGGACTTTATTTTTTTCCTCTGGTAAGCCTAGGCATGCTATGTTTAAAAAAAAAAAAAAAAAAAAGTAAAACCCCCTAGACAGCAGAAGGATCCTTAATTCAGCCTTTTTGAATCCTGAACCTGATGGCTGGGCCCAAAAATCAAAGAAGAACCCCTCCGTGGACACCTGTGAATGCCAGAGGGCAAGGAAGCCCCACCAGAGAAGAGCTCTTTTGCCATCCAGTGGGGTGAGGGGGAGGCAAAGAGAAAGCCCCAATAGACGTGCCCTAAATATTTTTTTTTTTTTTTTACATTGTGTTACTATGCTGGAGAGGCATTGCTGAGAAAGGGAGCTTACAAACTGGGGAAAAGGTTGCAGCTATAACAACAATATTTATAGTTTTGTAATTCATTTGTAGCTTTATGAAATGTTTCTGGGTAAATGGCTATCCCAGACTAAAGCAACAGCTAACGTCCAGCCCCGGGTGCAAGGTTAGCAGTTATGCTTCACTAGCTTTGGGGGGGTGTCACGAGATTTCATTCTGCAGACTGTTTTTTTCCCCTGCCTCCTGGAAGGTCTGTGTCCAGTTCCCCGTTCAGGTGAGTTCAGCTGATGGCTGTGGGCAGTTCTCAGTGTTAAAGCGCTGTAGGAGAAGTCCCGAAGCCTGTTAGCCAAGCTGCAGGAGTCACACACGTGGCTGTGCTGGGGCTCCCGGCAGAGCTGCCAGGGCCCACGGGGATGGAGCAGTTGGAGGCACGGCCACGGGGAGCTGAGAAAGCAGGCAGAGCATCGCTTTACACAGCAGTTCATCACCCAACAAAATTTAGCTTTCACTTACTGCAGACAACAGGACAAAGTCCAACCTAGATATTACTTCCTTAAAGGAAAAGACCATGAGCTGTTATAGTTAAAGAATAACTCTAACAGTCAGTTACTGTCACTGTGCTTATCTACCTGGTCAAAATTTTGTTCCTAGAAAAACAACAACAACAACAAAATTGTTAACTGTTTGATTCATGTTTGCCAAGAGAAAAAAAAATCAGCTACTTCAGTATAATTTTTGCAGTTGTCCAGATGTGGCCTCAAGTCACCACTTTTAGAGCAAGTGCCTTCGATTTGAACCCAGACCTTGTTGCTGGCAGTCCTATCCTGGCAGGAGGGTTACCTCTGAACAACAGGAGCAGTGTTTCAATGCAATGACTGCAACTCTTCTTATTCCAGAGGATCCCTGCTACCACTGGCATGTAGTCTGAGGATATGTAGTCTGAGGATATACTAAGGCAGTGTAACCTATCTCATGAGTTAGGGAAGCAAACAAGGAGATTCTAGGATGAAAAAAGAGCAATGTATTCAAATAATTAAATACCATCCCAAAGTTCAACAGACTCCTTGGCTCTGAGCAATTATGAATAATGCTGGGTACATGGGATGAAACTTAATTTAGGCTGCAGTTTCATAGTCACTTCAAGCTAATCTAAGTTGGTACCATTTACGAAAGAAGCAGTCTCGCCTGCCTGTCTGTCCCCATCAAAGCTATTCCCTCTTTTCCCCTCCCCTCCTTTTCCTCCCCCTTCACACAGAGCAGCTTTATTTGTCTCTGCATGGCATGCAGCAGGGCAGGCGGTTTGCCCAGAGGAACAACCCCACTGCTCCCAAGCACACTTACAACTTCCCTGTGCCCCATTCCGGGCGGCAGCCATCCTGGTAAAAATAGGGAAAAGACCTGTAAGCATCAGAGAAGGGGTCTGCTAACCCAGATGGGTTTCCTGGTTTGGTTTGGTTGGAGGGTGGCGCAGTGACACCTTCAAGCGGTGATAACAGTACAGCAAGGTACGCACCCCGAGTACTCTGAAACAGGGGAGCTCTTAAAACACTCGGACTTGAAACACCACGGAGTCAGCACTGATTCCGGCATTTGCTACTTTAGTCCTGATTTATGTTGTTGTTGTGTAACATATTAACTTCTAGAGGTCACAGATGGTCATCCACTGCTGAATTGCCCAAATACAGGCAAGTAAAATACTACCTATTGCAGCTGTGGAGAGAAAAAAAAAAAAAAAAGAAAGCTTTTTCTCCCCATATATATATTTTAAAATTTTTGGCCCATTAAGATGTTGACACCCTTCTACTCCTGTGTTGAACATTGGACTCTGTAACAGGACGTTTGCCTCAATGTTTTGGAGCCCAAGCTGAACCCAGCAAACACAGGCAAAGTATATCCCCACATGCTTACACCTAACACTACTTTTCCTGAAGTTTATATGTATCTCAGTAAGATACATATATACATATATCTCAATATGTATCTCAATGTATCTCAATCTCACAGCTGAACATCTGTGTTTGTTTTAAGGTAATCGCACAAGACAAAACACGACTAAAATGCAACAGTCTTATTTAGGATACTTAAAAAGAAATTACAAACAAAGGAGTGGTGAACAAAAAGTCCCCTGGGATAATTTCTGAGCTCACATGCTCATTTTGCAGGAAGCTGTCTCTCTCCTGCATCAGAAGAGTTGAACAACTGTAAGGCAAGTGTAACTCGGTTGTAAGTTTTATTGAGATCTGCTCTTCACTGCCAGGGATATGCAAAGGGTTCCCATGTAAACAGTCCCCGTTTACAGATACCTTCTCAGTAGTGGCACTCTATTGTTAAACATTAATTCTTAGGAATGTGTATGTTGTGCAACCTTTTT
>JAOQGH010000012.1:83053882-83072550 GCA_025769975.1 Gallinago jamesoni
TTTGAGTCTGTTAGCAATTTGTAAGGACGCTTTCAGTAATTTAGGATCAAAGCATAGGTTTGGGAGAAAGTTTTCCACACAAAATATAGGGATAAAAACATTAAAGAGTAAACAATGTTTCTTTCTTTGTTTGGTTGGTTTTTTGTTGTTTTTTTTTGTTGTTGTTGTTGTTTTGTTTTTTTTTTTAACAGTGCCCTTAAGTTTGTGTTACAACCATTGAATTATTAAAAGAAGAGCAAAAAAGACCTCGACAGTTGGTGCCATCTGGTATATTTGCATTTTTCCAGTGGAGAACAGACACACAAGTGGTAAAAGTCAGTTGGCAAAAAAAAAAGGCTAGGGAAGTATTGTAAATATTTGGGATCATTTCTGGGGAGACAAACAAGCTAGTGTACTATTGCTAATGGGGCAAGGTTCCTGTGGAGAGCAGCATAGGCGAGAGAGGTCTCTGCTCCACCTGTTGGTGGAAAGGAAAAAGGGAGTTTCTCCATAGAGAACTGAAGAGAACCAGCACCCATGTGTGCCGGTGTCTCCCGAGGAGTGTGCAGCAATAGTTATGTATGAGATGGGGTGGGTGTGTGTGTGGGGTGTGTGTGTGGGGTGTGTGTGTGTGGGGGGGGGTGGGTGTGGGTGTGCGCGCGCGCATACAGCTGGGCACACCTCAGGTGTCCCCGCCGCCCTGGGGCCCTGTGGGCGTGGCTTCCCTCTGGCCCCGCCCCTCTCCTGGCCGTGCCTTGCCCCGCCTCCCTTCCCTCCTCTGCCGCGCGGTGCCGCGGCCATGGCGCAGATGCTGGTGGTGGGCGCGGGGCTGTCGGGCGGCGCATGCGCGTCTCTGCTGCGCGGGGCAGGGCTGGGCCGCATCGTCGTCTGGGACAAGGCGCGCGGCGCAGGTGGGCCCGGCGCGAGGGGGCGGTGTGGGAGGGGGGCGTGGGGGAGGGGCGGGGGAGGGGACGCGTGGCGCGGCTATGGCGTCGCAGTCTCTGATTGGCTGGCTGGTTGCCGCGCAGGGGGCCGCATGAGCACGAGCCGCGGCGCGCAGGACGCCGCCTGCACCGCCGATCTGGGTGCGCAGTACGTCACGCGCCCGCCCGAGCCCGCGGGACCGCGCTGCAGGTAAGCCCCGCCCCCTCTAGCCTCGCCCCGCCCCCCGCCCCCCCCCGCCCTCCCCCCGCCCCCCCCGCCCCCCCCCGCCTCCCCCCGCTCCTCAGCCGGTCCTTCCAGCCCGTCGCTGCCGCCTCAGGGCAGGAGGTGAAACAGGTGGTGGTGCGCGGGGTCTAGCGACCGAGCTCTAGGCTCGGCGGTCCTAGGGCTTTAGGTTTTTCACCCGTAGTGCAAGTCTGCCCATCGTAGGAACCCACAAGCAGGCGCTTAAATCCACAGAGGTCATTGCTTTCCAGAGCCAAGTCGGTTCAGAGTCGCCAAAATGCCAGGCAGGTGGCCTGGAAGCCAGGTGTGAAAGGGAGAGTGTCTGGTGTGTGTGGGGTCACCATGTCCCTGCCCCGAAGGACAGGGGATGTGAGGATGGCTGTGGTGGGCTTGCTTGGTACACAAGGTGCTTCACTGTATGCTGGGGATGGTGAGGTAACAGTGGTGCAAAAATGTGAAATTTTGGGGGAAAAATTGGGGAAAAGGCAGGTGTTTTGCAGGCCCTCGTGTCCAGCTGCTGGAATATTCCTGTGCTTCATGGTGGTGATGTAGTTTGTAGTGATATTCAGAGCTTTTAAGTACCTGTCATGTATGCCCCTGCCACAGTTAGCTCTGAAACCTTGAGGTCAAACCGCCAACAGTTTCTCTCCCATGGACAATAGCTGGCTTTAGTCCTGCATAAGAGGCTGGCTGTCAATGAAATAGCAAGGTAATTTGTCGTTCTGTAGCTATGGTTCCTGTCCATGCATAGCCTGGCTGGAAACATAGGTTGGATCAGTGGTTAAAAACTGTTCTCTAAATTCAAAAGTTAGGTTGGCCTTAACTTTAATTGTGAAAAATAACAACAGCTGTTGTTGGTTTTCATGTGTTATATTTTCATCTCTGCGTCATTTGCTCTCTTTAAGCTTCTATGAGGAACTTATATCTCATGGCATCTTGAAACCACTGACGGCACCCATTGAAGGAATGGTAGTGAAAGAAGGCTCGTGCAATTACATGGCACCCCAGGGCATCTCCTCGGTTGTCAAGTATTATTTAAACAAGTCAGGTAATTTTTTAGATACCTTTGTATGAAATGAAAGGTTTTAATGACTGTGTTCTTAAAATGCCTTTCAGCTTTAAATTTGTTTATATGTGTCTTCAAGTTGCTTAGATGTATAAACATGCCTGGGTGCTGATTTCCAAGTCCTGCAAGCACTTCACTGTCCTCAGCTGCAGTGCTGGCCTATGAAAATCTCTATACAAATATACATCTGTACTATCAGAGGCTAAGTTTATATTTAAGCTGTTGACTTTACCATATGAAAGTCAGACATAACACAGTTAGGACAGAGATAATTTGGTGGGAGCAAGAGATCTGGTTGAGAAGATTTGGTTTGAGCTGCAGCTTGAATTAAGTGAGTTTAGGTGACTTTTCACACGTCTGTGTTTAAGTTCACTGTACTGCTTGACTGAGCAAATGGGAACATAGTGGTGAGCTCTGTCTTGTATTTCACAGAAATGAGTGCTTATGCAGTATGTGAGCCTGCTGTGTTGAGAGTCCTTTAGAAACGACTGAAAGAGAAGATCACCTGCTAGTTTAAACTGTGTAACTGCTGCATTAGGTGTAATGTGGCAGAACTACTTGTACAGTTTAGTGACTAATTTAACTTTTCTTTGAAAAATATTAGTTTTATAAGCAGTCAAGCTTTGCTCCTTTCATGTTTGTTGTTATCTCTTTCTTTAATTTGCTGGGATTTTTTTAGAGCCTAATCTTGCAAATAATTAATTACCTCCCTGTTTTCTGATATATGAGAGATGCTAACAGGGTCAGTGCTCTCTTTTTCAGCTCTCGGGGCTGTGCTTCAATTGCTTACCCTGTGCCACCTCCTGCTCTCGTCAGACTTCACTCTGAATTGGTTCAGCCCACTAAAGCCATTGTAAACTAACCTGACAGAGCAGCTGGTAGTTTTACATCTGTTTACTGAGCTGAGTTATGTTGAAGAGGAGTCAGATGTATACTAGCCCTAGCAGAAGGGACTGATGGGATCTTGTCAGCTGATGAAGATTCCCTCTTTAAATGTCATATGCTGGCTGTTAAAATAATTTGTGAAACTTGGTCCAGAGACAGTCTGCATGTTTTCCTGTTTGCATGTCATCTAGTTACTAAGGGAAACTACTCCATGTTTTCTCTATGGAATTCAGTGTTACGTGTGTTTAACATCTTTTTCCAAGCAGGTGCAGATGTCTTCTATGAGCAGCATGTAACTTGCATCTCTCTCCGAGATGGGAAATGGGAAGTCTCCAGGAAAATGGCACCACCAGAACAGTTTGATATAGTTATTCTCACGATGCCTGTTCCACAAATTCTTCAGCTGCAAGGTGACATTGTAAACAGTAAGTTCATGCCTCAAAATCACAGATATCTAGCCTAAAATGGCAATTGAGCATCTTGTATAGCAATGAAACACTCAACAGTCTGAGCTGTCTGTTAATTTCATCCAGAAGAGGATGAATTTGAAAATGATAGGAGGTGGGTAATTTCAAGGCTGTATGTGTGGCACATGAATGGTAATAGCTTGATAGCAAAAATACCTGAGTAGATGAGTCATTTTTAAATTTGATCTTTAATTTTTTGCTGACTTCTAAAACAGGACATGCCTTTCTGTAACTTCAAAACAGTTATTGAATCGGACAAAAGCCTCATCTGGTCCCCATGTGGTGGTTTCCTTGTTGCTCTCTCTTTGTTGATATGTCATACTGTTTTTTCAGTGCTACCCTTGGTAACTCTGCAGGAGGGATGACCCAGACAGTAAGTCCTGAATAACAGCTGTGCTGTGGGGAAAATCCCTAGGGCATTTCTGTGAGCCTAAAATCAGATGAAATGCAGGGGAAGAGAAAGACTGGATCAGAACTCTTTGGTCTCTAGCTTATAAACTAGATGAAGGCCTCTCAGACCCTCCAGCTTGTTTGCTTTGTTTCTGGCTGCCTCCTAGGGATATCCCCAAACATGAGTAAATCTCAGTTATCCTTTGGTGATAAATTGGGGTGAATGTGCTAACGGTGCCATGGAGGCTTAGAAAAAGCAGCTCGTTGCTGAGAAAGAAGTGCAAGTTCAGGACTGGGCAAATTTAGTAGTTTAGGTGCATTGCCTTGGGTATGAGGCTTCCAGGGACAGCTTTTTTCTGAAGTCAGGCTGGTGAATCCTGCTCACTCAAGCTATCTGTGCACAGTCAGTGTCTGTCTGCAGCGGGCTCCCAGCTGCATGGTTTCTGGGAGGACTGGTTAGCTAAGGTGCTGCTGAGCCTTTGAGCAGATTTGGTGTATTTGCCATGAGCCTTGATCCTTGTGGAACAGCCACTGTGAGGATTTACAGGGCAGAGATCTTGCTGTAGCTCTGCAGGAGATAACTGAGGGCTGATGCTGAGCAGAAGCCAAGAAGCCCAGCCAGGCCTGTGCTGACCCTGGCAGAGCCATTTGAAGTGCACTGGGTTGTGGATTTATCACTCCAGCTGCAGTGTTGTACCAAAGACATGCCACATCTGGCAAATAACCTCTCCTTCAACCTGCCATGGTGGCAGCAGCCCAGGGGCATCCACAGGGCTGGAGTCAGTTCTGGTCGGACAGAGCTTGTTGCCTCTCTGCTGCCAGCTCCTGTGGTAAGTGCTTTAAAACTTGTGGGGTTTCTGCTTGCTGGTTTGTAGAAAAACCGCCAGTGCTTGGAAGATGAAGAGCTGACTTTAACACTTGGCTCCTTGTGCTCTGCTGTATCTTGGATTTTAATGTGTTTAAATATGTGAAGGTGATTTGGGAGCTGTTAAAAGATAGCACAACAATAGATGGAGGTGGTTAGAGTGAGCTGCCAGGGTCTAACTGAAGTTGCTTCGTGGTAACCAGGACCTGTATGAGGGAAAAGAAGAGGACAGGAGCGGGGGAGGGAGAGAAGGATAGATGGCAGCAGGATATTGAAATACAGCTCAGTGCAAAGGGAAAAACAATATCTGATCACAGTAAAGAAGTGTTTTCATCACGGGCTCTTATTTTAAGCTTTGTGTCTACAGAGATAAAAGCTCTGTGAGAACAGGACTTCTCTGCTGTTCCTTGCTTTATAAGCTTTCTTAGTTCCCATGTCTCTTTACCATGGAAAGTAATGGTATTCCCACTGAATTTTCTTCATTAGTGAGTGTGCTCTTCGCTTCATACTTGAGTCATGTGAGCAGGGTAAATGTATAGACATTCTGTGGAGAATTATGTATTCTCCTTTTAATAGCCACGTGTGTGCTGTTCTGCTCTATAAAGATACAGTAAACTGAAGTTAAAAACATTAACTGGTCACTAAGTGAAGCATGACTTTGCAAGCATTAGAAAGTAAGAGGGGAGTGATGTAACAACAACTAATGGGATGGGCCCTTCCCCTGTCTGCAGGGAGAGACATCATCTCAATTATTTTTGGTTTGTTTCTTCCTTTTTTCGTTAGGCTTATTATGACATTGTAACACAGAATATTACTCAGATGTTGTAATCATTGCTGATTCTCAAGCTACTTCAGTTCAGTTAGCTCAGCTCACAGCAGATGGGAAACCTCAACAGCCCAAACTGTAAAAGCATGTGGGGACAGGAGTAGTGAGGTGGCTTTTTGATTGCTCAGTGGTGTCATTACTGGGGTAAATGACTGCGGAGGTTGGTTTGGCCCATCCTGTCCTTTCTAACAGTCATCGATAGTGGGTGTCCTGGGAACAGAAGAAAAGTAGTGTAGTGTGTAGTACTAGTAGGTAGTGTAGTGTGTAGTACTATAGCTGAGGTTCCTCTAGTCTGCATTCCTCAATCCCAGTTGATATTTTTACAAATGTTTTTTGTAAAATGTGTAATTAAATTCTTTCATGTCTGAAAAGTGGACAGGTCTACTTCAGAAGATGTAGTTAAGGTGAACAGATGGCTTCACCTGCTCTTGGAGTGCTGGAACTGTCAGATGCTTTCCACAACATTCTTTACTTAATCTTCTATATAACTGTAGGGTTAACTTTTGTCTGAGGGAATCTAGCAAGTTTTTTTCATCTTCTCACTTTATCCCCATTTCTCTCCCTGTCTCTGCCTGTACCCTGGCTCCTGCATTTCCAACTGATTGTTAATTCTTTATCTCAGGCAGCAGCATACCCTGGAGTTCTGTAGCTATTGACTGCTTTAATGCTGTTTCTTTAGGCTAAGAAGTGAGGGGAAATTAGGTGAGAGGAATGTAAGGAAAGTGTTTCAGAGCCCTGAACAGAGGATAGATTTCAGATCCTTTCTGAGTTACGGGGGGTCTAGGTACATCACTGTACCTGGAAATCTCAACCTTATATTGATTACATGTCAAAGAGCTGAGTTTTGCTAACAGAGAATGGGGGTTTCCTGGATCCACACATTTTAAGCTCCAATTTCGTGTTAAGCTTAAGGCAGTTAACCGTGGACAGCTGCTGAAAGGAATAGCCATCCTCTCCCTCTGAGCTGATGCTGTCCTGCTTTTGCCGCCTCTGTCAGCGCCAGTGAGCGGGCACCGTGCTGGGAGTCAGATCTGCTCCCTATTTTGACCCAAAACTGACTCTGATGGTGCAAATGAGTATGTGAATTTTCACTTGGCTATGCAGGCTGATTGTACTTTGCTGAGTGGCTGCCTGGTCGCTAGTGTTACCTTGCACGTGTGCCGAGGCTGCTTCCTTACCTAAAGCAGTTCAGTCAGCTGTATGCTCCAGTCTTCCAAATTCAGAGACAAAGTCTGGTTATTCTAATGGAAAACATATTTGTGTATTCCTGGTGTACAAATTAGCAGTTCCAGCTGCTCCTGGAAGGGGAGGTTCCTGCTCCTTGTTGCAGCCTTCCTCCTTGCTGTCCTTTTGCTGCTCTGCTCAGGCTGCAGCCAAAACGAGGGATGTGCAGAGTTGGAGGCAGGGGAGGGCTTTCTCCTGTTAGCCGTAGCAGCCTGTGTGGCCAGCTCAAAGGTCATGTATAACTAGTTCCAGACTGCAGGCCTAAAGCAAAGGAGGGCAGAATTTAGGAGTATGGCTACCTTAACTGCTGGTCTTGATGTCCTTTCTTATATAGAAAATAAACACTGAAGTTAAATGATTAAGACGTGGCTTGTGGTAATATTCATCTTGGTCACTGTTGTGATTTGTGATAAATAGCTTTGCCCATTTCCCCAGGAGCCGTGTTTTTGACTGTAACCAGGCTTTACTGCACACCCTCCTTTGCTGCAGTGTATCATCTCTACTTTGACAGCTTGTTAATTAGTGGCAGCTAGTTTAATGATCTTCCATATCCTCCGTAATTTTTCTCCACTTTTCCTATCCACGGTTACTCTCTGACATGCCTTTTCATGTCAGTTTTACTGCACGCTGGCTACTGAACTGCTGACTGTGGACCTCTGCCAGGTTCCATTTTAGCCTTTTGGGTATAATTGGGTCTATCGGTTCAAAGCCAAACGAAGCCAATTGGTTTTTGATGAGGGATTGTTAGCATTAATGTATAGATAAAGGCTGTAAAATAAGTGAAGGTCAAAGGAACAGATGTGTGGAGTAGGTGATGCTGATCCATAAGTAGCATTGGAAATAGCCTTTGATATTTGTGTCTAGAAGAACCAGAGTTGGAGAGTTCAAATGACTAGCCAGAACTGATAATTCACCCCTTGTGGGAGTTCACCATTTCCCTGTTTGAGCCTCGGGACTGACTCTGTCACATTGCTTGAGAATATTTAACTGTCTGAATATTATCTTTTTAAGCACTGGTCCCATAGATGATTGCTCTAAGCATTCAGTATGCTCCTTTAGTAACAAAACAGTTGGATACCTATGCCCATGTTTTCAGAGACCTGTCCTGAAATTTAGGCTGCTATATTTGCAATTAGCATCCTGCGTGCCTGTGTGGTGTGTTCCTCTTCATTGCAGAACTGGTGTGTGCCTCCACTGGAGTACGTGAATGGCCAGCACCTGGCAGTCAAGTTACCTTATTAGGACGTCTTTATTTAGACACTGTTTGCAGAAGGTAAATGAGATGAGGCTTATCAATTTGGTCAGCAGACCAAAATTTTACTTTCAGTGAGGTGACTTGCTAGTTCTTGGGTTTATATTGCGGCTTTAAGTATGAAGACTACTGATGGGAAGTCGCAGCCAGCTTGACAGAGGTCTTCTTTTGCGTCCCAGATTTTTTTGAAAACCATTTTTATTTATTTACACAGCATTCAGAGAATTAAGATTTTTGAGATAATGACCCTTTCGAATTTTATGTTCAGTGGCAAAGTTTCTGTTTTACTACTTAAAGCTCTGCAGATTAAAGCTTTTGTTAGGCTCTTATTAATTTGTGTCTTTTCCCTGTTCTTTAACCTCTTAGATGAGCCTGAACATGATGTCATTGTGCAGGTGTATACATTTAGGAGGAGACAGAATTAAGTGGCCTTTGGCAACCAAGAATTACTGTTTTAAATGAACTGTGTGAGAAATTACTATTACAGAATTATTTCTGAGTGTAAAGGCAAAACTTATGTTAATTGAGAATTTATAGTGTATACACACCTTTTTTATTTACATATGTTTAAAAAATGTACATACAATATACACATATCTAGGTGTATGATGGTATTTATATATATAAGGTATTTTGTTCTGTTTACTTGTATTCTTTTTTGGGGGATTTGTTTGTATTACTAGCATTTATGAATTCTTAACTGAAAGGGGGTAGAGAAGGAAGTGACTTGCCTACTGCCAATCTTGTTTAGATTTATTCATCTTTATTGTCAACCTTTATTCATTCCTTCTACAGCTATCATGCTTGAATGTATTTATCAGTTGCATATTTGTCAGAGACAGAAGCAGTAATAAAGCTGCTGGAACTTGTATGTTTTGAAATCTCTTAAACTAGTAAAGTTGTTGAATTGGTAGTCTGAGCAACAGGCATTCCTCGGGCTCTGATACTGGTATCTGATGAGATTACTCTTCACTGATTTGATTTGGTTGTTTTCCATTCAGAAATTGTGGTATGTCCTGTGTTTACTTGAAGTTACAGTAGAATTGCCAAACAAAATTAATCAAAAGGAAAAAAAAATCTTTGCAATGTCTTCATTTTCCCCTTGGTTTCCTTTTGTTACATGGCATGTTTATGGGAAGAGTTAGTAACTTTCTAAGCTTTTAAAATAGCTGAGTACTAGTATTGGGTTGAGGCAGAAGGGGAAAAGGGTTTTATAGCTCCTTGCAACGTGTTTGGGACAATAGGTGGCAGCAAGCAAATGATGTTTAGGACATTCAGCTTGATAACTATATTAAATTTATTGCACTTATTTGTATTTGGGCTTTATGTATTTTGGTAGTCAATACTGTGGTTATGCAGAAGGTAAAAGGAAAATGAATAAATGTTTCTGAGTTTTGCACTGTAAATTCAATATCAGAAAAGGAATAAATTTGCTTAAAAGCAGGATGTTTGCAAATGACAGGATGAGATTTTGCAAATGTTCATCATCTAATAGTATTTCAGACATGCTGGAGTATTATATTGGCTGCTGATGTTGGAAATACCCTAGATTTATATAGCAGATTTCATATGTTCACCAAGCAATATAGTCCTTTTCTGTGTGTTTTCAAATCAGATGAACAAACTTTTTCATCGGTTCTGTTTTAGTAAGACATTTGGCAACATGGCAGTTAAAGATTGCAACTATTTGCAGTAGTTTTTATCTGTGTGTTCAGAATGTTTTCATTAAGTTGCTTTACTTGGAATTTCAAATTACAGTTCTGCATGTTTAATCCGCTAATAAAAAGGAGCGGCTTGGCTTTTGTTTCAAGCCTGACCTATTTTTTTCCCATCTGTGTGAATGTCCCACATGTTTTAAATAATACAAGCTGATGAGAAGACACAAGTTAAAATAGGACTGTATTTACATAGGGAGGGTTTATAATGTGAATTATGAAAACACAACTGATAATTTTTCATGAGTCTCAAGTTGTTGCTGAGTGAATGTGCTTATTTTTGGATAGGACGACAATAAGTTCCAGTTCCAAGCAATCTTAGCAGGCCTTATCCAGACTTTGAGTTTGCTCTCATTACCTAACCTATCTAAAATGTCTAGTGTAAACATGTACGCTGATTTGTTAGTTACTTATCAGACCTTAGGAGGTGAGGTCATACTGTGCAAATATTTGTCCTTTCTGGAAATACAAGTAGCTATTAGTTCTGCATGAGAGTAGCTGTTGATGTTAATGTGGTCCCTTAGAAACCAGTCACCCGTTTAAGGTGGAAGCATCCTAGTACTGGGGTTGTGGCAGCGGGAGGGTCCGTGCCGGTGGAACTGGGTGACGGGCTCTGACCCAGGGGCGAGGGGCCACCACCTGGGCCGGCAGTGCCGCAGCAGAGACACGGGGCATCTCACTCGGTGGTGAAACCCTCTCTCCGTGCCTGTGGGAGAGCTGGCTGCGTGATGCAGCCAGACAGAATGCAGCTCTCTGTAGCCGTACCATAGCTGTTGGGATGAGCTGTTCCCCGTTTGGCTTCTGGCTCTGAACCTCACCTGGGATTCAGCGCACGGCATCCTCTTCCTGCTCCACCTCTCGCTCCCACCACAGCGTTTGGTACCCTCCTGGGGGCTGGTCTGGCTCCCCACTCCAGCAAGGAGATACATACATACGTAAGCATGGGGTTGTCTTTGCTCTGTCAGGGAGTTGAATTAGCTCATGGAATGCTGTGACAAGCGTGAGAAAGCAGGCAGAAGGGAGAGGGTGGGACTATGCGTCTGGGAGCAGAGGAGGGTCTAAGGAGGAGCAGCACACGCTCGGCTGGGCAGCTGCCACTGAAACAGCCACATCAGTCTTCAAAGCAGGAGAAGCTGTTAGGTGTTCTCTGCCTTCTGCAGCTCAGGTGTAGCCTCTGTTCTTAGGAAGTACTTTTTGGAAAAAAGGCTACCGCACCCGGAGTTGCAGTGGTGGGGGCAGGGTGAAAATCAAAGTAGGCCATGTGTGTTCTTAAGTGTTTGTTTGACTTAGCCTATTTTCAGGTGTTTCTTTATATCTAGAGTGCTCATAATGGACTTGTTCTGCAGTTACCAGTTGAACACGTTGAAACCTATCAAAAGTCAAATAGGCTCACACGTGGACCCTCTTTGAGAAGTGTGAGGATTAAACCCTGTGGTGTGTGAGCATGGGAATTTTGAAAAGGAAAATGAAATAGAAAATGTATTAGATAAAGAGCTAGTTTGCATTTTATTGTTGTTAGTCAGTACTGCCTGCCTTTGGTAGAAAGGTGAATCTTTGATTTGGCCAATTTCAGAGTAAAACAGAAGAAAAGAAGCAAGGCAGAATGCTGGAAGAGGGAAGTATGCTGCCTGTTGTCTTCTGACTTGGAGGTAGCGGGGCAGCTGCTTCCCATTCCAGGGGAACCCACATTAGATCCTTTGGCCAGACCAGGATGACAGCTCTTAAACAGAAAGGCTGCTCTGTGGCAGCATCTCTCTTTAGTGCCTGATAATGTTCCAGAAACGCTTCTTCCAGCTGTGCCTATTACTTTTTCTACCCTCCCTCCAGCAAGTCAGCTGTATCTGTGCTCCTGTCTGTGGGACCACAATAACACAGGTCCTCCCTGCCTCCTTCCCCCCCAGAAAGGCAAGGGGAGTTATTTTTAGCAGGATCAGGCTGTGATCTTCAGTTCACCATGTGGCCCGTGGACTTACTGGCACATTATGTGCTTGCAGCAGGGACAGGAGAGCAGTACAGGAGCTGTGCAAATGATTGAGGGTTACGAACAAAGAAATGCTCTACAATCTGTGGTTTGAATTCTAGGCTTAGGTTTCCTGTACTGGGTGCTCCCAGGAGAGATTCAGAGTACCTGCATGTTAAACTGGCAGGACGTTGTGCTGATTTAGCTCAACTATTTTATTAAAAAAAAAAAAAAAAAAAAGTTACTACTGCTTACACAGAAGGCAGCGCTGCTTTTGTATGTTAGCACATTTAATTCACCCTGATCTGGCTATCTAATTATTGTAATCTGGACATACTTCTCTTCCTGTCCCTACTGCCTGTGCTGGTTGGCAGAGTGCTTCAATACCAGGGCCTTGATCACAGAACTTTTTTTAATGCTTGTTTTGTCTCTTTATGTCATTCTAGTAGTGTAACTCAAAATAGAGAATGAGACCTTAGGAATACTGGACCAGCTAAACATAAGCCCATGTGCATATGCACACAGTAGGTTTTTTTCTGAATAATAAAGGGGATGGTATATGAACACAGGACATACTTGGAACAGAACAAATAAATGCTCTAAAATTTGTTTATCTCAACAATAAACACAGATACCTCTCAGTTTTTCCCAGCAGCAGGCAGTCTTTGGGTACTGTCCAGGGGTTGTGTTTAGATAGAGAAATCATTCCAAAGCTGCTCTCTGCCATGAGCCTAAAGGGGGGGAGGGGAAGTTCCCTGGTAATAAATGTGACCAAACTGAGCAATTTATTTGTGTCTTGTGGGACATGTGATTAATGAGCTGATGGTTTCTGTGTTGTAAGAAGCTTGAATGTGTTGTTAAGTCTAGTTAAGGCATTTATATCAGACTTTAATTTTTACATCCTGAATCTAAAATGGTTTGATTTTGGGAAACAGTGATAATATATATCTTGCCTCTTTTTGCTCTTGTTTTATTTTGGGGAGGTTTGGGGGAAACCCATTTAGAAAAGCTCTACCTCCTTCCCTGTGACTGCACCTGCTCAGAATACTTGGGAGAAAAATGTGTGAAGGTGACCACAGGCTGACTTTAATGACTTGATAGCTTTTGTTTTGTTGTGAAATCTACAAGACAAACTATTGCTTTTATAGAGTTGAAAACCTTTGAAAAGTCTGGTGCAGGTTTGCAAGCAGTCTTAGTATTTAATTGTTTGCTTTGGGATTATGTTTCTTTAATTAGTGCTGCACTCCAATAGGTTCTTCACTGGAACATGTTGGGTTTTTTTTAATGCTATGTGCATTTTAATTTGGGCCATGCCTCCAGACTGGATGGGTTTTTGTGGATTTCTAGGGTTTTTTTAATAGTTGCTGGCTGCTCACACGACTGTAATTGAGACCGTTCTTTATAAAGATTATCTTTACCTCCCACGGATGTGTCTGCAAACTTTTAAGTTATTTTTGCAGTCCACATCTGGATTAGAGCAGGAAAAAAATAATACTGATTTTAAACTTAATGAGAATTTGGCTCCATTAAGTTAAACATAACATTTGCATTGAGCTTGCAGTCAGCTTTTCACATTTGGCATTATAATGCATGAGCATACCGTACATTTTTGGAACTTAAAAAACCCTCAGGGATAACCTACCCTCAGACATTTTTTCTCAAAACTGAGTTCTGTTCCTTTTCCTGTACCATCAGTTGAAACGATGTCATTGGTGAAGGTTTTTACTTTGCAGAAGCATTGCAGTGCACATTCTCAGCCTTAAAGGTGTCAGATGGGTCAGCTCAATGAAGTGGCTGAAAACTAACACAAGGGGAAGAAATCCCACAACTGAAAAGGTTTGTGTTTGTGTCAGCAGGTTGTTCTGGTTTAGTCTGTGGCTGTGTGGGTTCTAGAGCAAACCTGAAAGAGATGTGAACCTCCCTGATTAAAACCTAGGTCAATTCCTAATCCCTCTTCCCTTAATCCCCGTCAGGCAGCCGCGTCAACCCGACTGAAATGAGGTTGGGGAGGGAACAGCAGGAAGGACCAGACAGCACTGGCAGTGGCTTATATTGTCAGAGAAGCTGAGAACAGTGGCCTTTTCTTCTATAATTTCCATGCAGAATATTACCATTTACTGTTGGCTGCCTTGCTTTTCCTTAGGATTTCAATTCCCTGGTAAATCCACCTTCCCAGAAATCCTCAGAGCATTGTTACGGGTCTCCTGTGACTCTCTTCTTTTTTCTTTTTCTTAAATTAACTAAAACACTTTTTAAAAAAAAAGGGGGGGCAAAAAAAGCCCCAATAAACTTTGTTCAGTGACTATTGTAGTTCTCACCTGGTTTCTAGACAGAACCTGGCTTTGTGACCCAGTAATTTGGAAGTTACTGGTGATACTGCTTTCTTCAGGTCTACTGTTATTTCCAGTATTTTGTAACATGAGTTATCTTTAGGAGTTGGTTTGCATTGGTGGTTTGACAGAGGTAACTGCTTTCCTAGACTTGCTCTGTCAAATAGTGTGCCTGGAGGTAAGGTCTTGAATTTGTCATGTACCTTAATTGTTTGAAAACTGTAAATATTGCCTGAGCTTTATAATAAAACTCAGATGTGAGGCTTTGCCAAAGCTCTTTGGGTCTTCAGTTCATTTATCTGAATTTCTGTTTTCTTTGCCATTAGTACTTCATCCAGTAATGTTTTGAGGGGTTGAGGACTTTTTCACGTCGTTTGCAGAACAACTTTAAGTACTGCTTCACTATTTTTTTTTACTTTATTTTATTTTTTTTATCATTAAATTAGTCTAGCCATTACAAATGAGACAATCTAATAAAAGTTGAATGTAGTAAAATTCAAACATCTCCTGTTTGTCCCAAAGGTGTTTTGGGCTTTGCTCTTGCATCTTATTTTATTGACTGAGTACTGAAATTTTAATATTTGAAATGACAAGTTGTCTCAGTCCAAATGAGAAGCCCTCACGTACTTAAGTAAAACTTCATGGAAAGAAGATTTAAAATTTATTAGCAGTTGTAGTAGCTTATTAGCAGTTGCAGCTTATTAGCAGTTGTCCGGTGGGTGATTGTAGGTATTTGGATCTCACAGATCGGGATTTGCTGTTAGGGTGATCGGGGTGGGCTTGAATGTTGGTTATGTTTCAGGAAGCACCATGTAGTTGTTTTCCCATTCCACTGCTGTCCAGCAGGGTAAACAGGCAGTCTCACATTCCTAAAGCTTATTTAATTTAGGAAATGGAATAGGCTAGTAAGAAATGAAGGTGTGATTGGCTGACTTTATTCATTTAGTTGATGAAGCACCCTTTGTTATAGTAAAGGATTTGGTTGCTACTAATTATTAAATATGTAAAGAACATACTGCCTTATTTAAGGGGATTAAAGCTATGCTTTCACTTGATTTATTCAAAAGAACAAGGGACATGCAGCTAAGGCTTTTCAGAGTCAGTCATGTTGGACCAGTAGCCTCTGAGTCTATTCCCAAAAGGAATGCTTTAAAAATGCAACTGGAGTTAGATGTGCTCTTCTGTAAAGACAGGTATGAGAGGGTTAGTGTGTACCTGTATGTAAAGAAGGATTTATTAGTTCCTTCTCATTGGGTTTATACTTTAAGGAGAACAGGATAGCTGCCTATGGAAATTTTGGAAAGTAGGTTTTATTAAATGAGCTATGTGCAGACAGCCAGTGGTTTAAGTGTCTTGCAGACTGTTAAGTGACTGCAGAACAAGAAAGTGGTATACGACTTCATAAAGCATAAAAGAAATAGATTTGCTGGGTGTTTGCATATCCTTGTCCTCACTGGCACAGTAGGAAGTGTATTTTGGAACATTGATCAAAACACCTTTCGTCTATTCTGAATTAAGGAATGCTTGTTGCAAAAGTAAGCTCGAAACCACCTTTCTCATTTTATAATGTATATTATGCTCAATGACAGCTTAGAAGCAGGCAAAAAAATTAACTTTGAAGTGATCCCTTGTTTTCAAAAAACTGAACTGCTTCTAGAATTTATGCCCAACTTGATTGAAAAGGTTGGTTATTTCCATAAGATAGAATTGTCTAAGCAAGAACTTAATTTTCTACTTTAAAGAAAATGCTGTGCAGTTCTTACTGAAACAAGGAAAGTTACCTCAAGTTTGGGGTTTGAATATTTTTAATTTATTTGCAAAGGATCACTGGAAAAAGAAAAACTGAATGAATTGAAATTCCTAGGGCCTCGGTGTCCTTTCCCATATTTGCATTTCAGCTAGTGTGACTTACCAAGTAAATCCTTGCTTAAATTTCAAAAATACAAAATATTGTAAGTTATGAGAAATTTGTATGTCAATATTCCTTTGCCTTTACAAGAGCTTATCATCTCTTTGTTACAGTGTGGATACTTTTAAAAGTATCTTGTCTTTGAGAGAGAGTGAGGGTTTGTCTCCTGGGTATAAGAGTGACATTTCATAATGTCTATATTGTTAGCACTTTGTTTTTTAGAAGCACATGTGGTTTTTCTAGCTCTCTCCTTTCTGGTGATAAGCCACAACGCCACATTTTCTACTTCAGATACTGTGGAAGAAGTAAAACTGCACCAGGTATTTGGAAAATAAACTTAACACATCAGTTTGTTTTGGGTTTTTTTGGTTGTTGTTGTTAAACCTTTAAGAGGTGGTAACATGCTGTTGTAATCCCATGGGGAAGAAGTCTGATGGTTCTGTGTGAACAGTTTCAGTTCAAGATTCGTTGGGGAGAATGGCTAGCTTCCAAGTCTTGTAGGTGCTCAAAAATGTTGTGGTAACCTGGGGCTTTGGAACCCATCTAAGCAGGGGTTTTGGGTGGCTTGCTGGAGTGAGCTGGGGTTTGTATCGATACCAGTTTTAAGGGGTTTGACTTTGTATTTTTTTAAGTGCTCCTAAATCTTCAGCAGTGAAAACTGTGCTGCTAATGTGTGTATGTTTATAGACAATGGGATATATACTTTGTTTCTTTTAAATTAGTGTTTGTCCTTTTCTGTCATGTTGCCTTTAGCCATAAATACTGTCTCCCTACTTTTTTGGGTTTTTTTGGTGTCACCCAGGCAGTACTTGCATTTTGATGTAAAGTCAAATGTCAAGATATTAGGTATTGTAAGAGTTTGTGGTGTTTAAGGTTCAATTTTCAGTGAGTTACCTGCATTTTCTTTTGTGATGGGATTTGCAAGGCAGGTAAGTCTGGGCAGCATTTAATGAGATCAGTATTTCTGCTTTTTAAATTTTTTGTTTGCTTGTTCTTTTGCTATGTCAGATTTAGTTATTGGAATTGACAGTCACCATCAATAGTTGAAAAAGGGATAGACAGTTTTCTAAAAAAGGGTTTGTTGTGGCAGGAGGAGGGAAGAGTTTGGATTTTGAATACAGCATTTGCTATGTTGTACTAGTGGCAAGGAATTTTTTTTTTTCCCATCTGTTGTGTTTTGGAGTTTTTTTAATCCTCTGGTAGGTTACAGCTGATCTGTCAATAACTTTTAAGGAACCAATTTTGTGGTTTTCCTGCTTGTGGTACATTGTGAGCATTAATATATTATAGCAGTGGCTTACCTTAGAAGTAAAAAAGGAGACTGGGGAACCAGGTTCTTAAGCTGTAAGTATAAAATTTTGTGCACAATATGCACACTCTGATTTGTGAAAGTTGGATAAATAACAGCAGAGAGGCCATTTGCAGTCACATACACCTTACTTAGTCTATCTGTGCGTTCAGAACGCGTGCTATGTGTACTTGGTTGTGTGTCTGAGTCCTTTGGAAAAGTCTGAGATGAGAGACAGGATGCAAAATGAAAGAATGTGTGAAAAAAAAAAAAACCAAAAGAAATAAAAGGGGTAAGACATCCAAAATGTGATACAGTTGAAGCCATGTGAAACAATGCACTGATTGTGGGTGAAGCAGTACAAATGTCTGCAGCTGTAATTTTTTTTTAAAGCCATGTTGGTTTTTGTTAGTGATTATATTTTAGGAATAGCTGAATACCAGGCGAGAAAGTTGCTTAAAAAACAAGCAAAAAAACCCCCTATTATTAATGGAACAGTAATCTAACAAAAAATGTTACCAGAATGTGGACCATTGAGCTCCTCAGTGTGAATGAGGTTTGTGTGCCAGTGCTGTGTTCAGCTTTGAGGAAAGTTTAACTTCTCTTTATCAGTCTCTCAACCTGTGCAGATGTGCTTACCACAGAGGGCAGGATGGGAAGGCTCAATTTGGACTCGATTTTTGAGTCAAGAAAACCTGTCTGGTGCTTTTCCACTCTGTAGCTCTGCAAACAAGGTCAGTTATAGATGGTAAAGAACATGGAGATACAGCATAACGTTTAGTAAAATATGCAGTGTTTCCTAAATGCATTTATATGGATCTACAGAAGCACTTTCCCCTGTGTAAAGCTGTGGTTGTTGTCAGACTGAGGTGTTTCCCGCCATCCTTCTCACATCTTTTAATGTGTTAATAACCTGACATTTTAGGCTTGCTGATTTGCTTCACCAATATTTTTTCCATCATTAGAGAACTGCAGCATTCTTGCATTGCTTGCATTGTTGCCTTTTTTTTTTATTAAGGGCAACTTTAGTAGCAGATGAGATATAAAAAGGTAGGAGAAGCTTACCATGATGGTAATGTATAGTCAGCTCTGTCTGCACATTACCCTGTCCTAGCCAAAGAAAGGTCCTGCACCTGGGGAGGAATAACCCCCTGCACCAGGACAGGTTGGGGGTCCTGGTGGACAACAGGATGCCCATGGGCCAGCAATGGGCCCTGTGGCCAAGAAGGCTAATGGCATCCTGGGGAGGGATCAGGAAGAGTGTGAGCAGCAGGTGGAGGGAGGTCATCCTGCCCCTCTGCTCTGCCCTGGGGAGGCCTCATCTGGAGCACTGGGACCAGTTCTG
>JAOQGH010000012.1:83072650-83095465 GCA_025769975.1 Gallinago jamesoni
TGTGGGGGGTGTGTGTGTGTGGGGGGTGTGTGTGTGTGTGGGGGGGGGTGTGTGTGTGTGTGTGTGTGTGTGTCTTTGGAGAAGAGGAAGTGAATCAGAAAATCCCAAAGAGACTCAGGTAGGTAAAATAGGAGTTACCTTCTTGCCAGCAAGCAACCCTGCCTGGCCTGCAGTTACAACTTGAGGGTGGTACTTGGACAAATGCACCTCACTGCCCAAACCACATACAGAGTTTGGGTGGCATTTTTTTGGGGCAGGGGCGATTTTGTGGTTTAGTTGAGGTCTGTCACTTTGGAGTGCTTTCATAGAATCATAGAATGGTTTGGGCTGGAAGGGACATCTAGTCCAACACCCCTGCAATGAGCAGGGACATCTTCAACTAGATCAGGTTGCTCAGAGCCCTGTCCAACCTGACCTTAAATATTTCCTGGGATGGGGCATCTACCACCTCTCTGGCTAACCTGCTCCAGTGTTTCACCACCACCATCATAAAAAAATCTCTTATTTCTGTCTACGCTTCCACCATTGGCTGTGAAGTGAGCCTACCAGACTGTCAGCAGGGTATCACATCCTCTAGCAACTGTGAGGACATACTGCTTGGTATTTTATAGTATGTTCTGCTTTTTGCTTACCCCAGGTTGGCAAGAAAAACTTCCAATTTGCACAGTCTTTTGCTGTTTATCATTATCATCTTGGCTTGATCTGTGCAGTATCTAGAGGCTTCCAGTAAAAGAAGCCAGTAGAGTCATCTGTCAAGAAGTTTTACATCTGGTATCGTTACTTCTCAGTGAAAGGTTTAGTTTGGTGATTCGCTGGGATAGTGGAGATACAGTTAGTCTTGTCTGTGGGAAAACAGTGACCATGAGAAAAAACACACAGGCAGTGCATAAATGACAACATGTGTTAAAACACTTGTGTAAGGAGATTCAGTCCGACCCTAGCACACAGAGGTATCTGTGTATGCACTTAGACCAAGTATCTCATCCAGTGAAGCACGACACACAGAGCAGAAAGTTCAATGCAGTGCCCTGGGTCAGAGCCGGTCCATATTTTTAGACTCTAACCTCAGAACGTTGCCTGAACAATGGTGCCATTTCAGTATCTCTTTGATAGCCTGATTCTCATTGGGGACATTTTTCAAAATGCCCATAGTAGAGAGAAATTGCCCACATACATCTGAAGTCAGGAAAAATTCCTCCGGGAGTTGCAGTGACTCAGGAACAGCCAAGCTCTGCCAAACTGGAACAAGTTCAGAGGCAGCACTGCCTATGATCAATTCATTACATAAACCTCAGATAAGGGAGTGGCAAGAAACCTTCCTGCCACCAACCATGAAAAACAGTTAAAGGGAAACAAAGCAGCCACTGCATGGGCTTTTAATGATCTGCTCAATCTCAGTAGCGTAAGGGCCCCAAAGGGCCTGGTAGTAAATACAGAAGAAATCGAAACCAGAGATTAAGGTGCTGTGCTGAGCCATACTGTCATTTTTTTCTAATATCCCCAGGCACAGACAGCAGTTGCCATGAAGTAGATAGCCTTAGGAAATAGTGCAAGAAAGGAAGAGAAAAGTAATTTTCTCTCCTCAGATTCTTGAGATGTGTTGCTCAAGTTACAAAACTGCTACGAAATGTAAGAATAAAAGGCAATCCTGTGTGGCAAGAACAAACAGAAGTTTAAAAACACATAACTGGATGCCAAGCAAGTTCCCACATATCTTTCCATGAACTACTAAGTTTCTTTGGGCATCAAACCAGTGGTCACACATGTAAGGATCCCACCACCTTGGGGCTGATGAAGCCTCTGAGCAGAGGTCTTAGTAGAAACTGAACGCAAAACAAAATTTGAAACTACGTTTCATAATAAACCTATCACAATTCACTACTTGGTCTCATGCATATGGTGATGTATGTGTCCAGGACCCGTGCAACAGTTATGGTATGTGCTGTCAAACTGCCTGCTGCCAAAATCCAGGGAGGGGAAGAAAACAGCTTATGGTCACATTTTCAGCAGAGCTCTTGCACCACTTCTACGAATCATGGAGAGTGCCCTGTTGGAGGAATTAGCCAGAAACATTATTTGTTTAAACGAGTTCACATTTGGGAAAACTCTGAACTACATACCAAAAGGATACTAAAAATTTTACAAAAGCCAGGAACATGAGAAATCACAAAAAAATGAGAAAACATGAAAAATGTAACACCTGCTCTGATGAATATGGTGGGAAATAAAATCACAAAAATGCCTAAGCAAATGCCTTCATAAACACTTCCTTATGCCTTTTGAAATACTAGAGGTTGAAACTTCTTGAGGATTTAGTGGGAACTTCTGGGATTCATCCAGAATTAAGCTATAAATTAGCTTAATGAAAGCTAATGAAAGGCAATTTGAGAACATCCCCAAAGTCTCCAACCTTCTGAGGAGAAACTTTAGCTTCTTTTACGAATTCAGAGGAGAAGAGGTTGGACAGGAGCCATTCCTCCCTCTGAGATTGTCATTTTTCATGCCCAGAACAATCAAGCATGTTTTGCTGTTTTTTCTCCAGGGGCTGTGTTGCACAAAGCAATACATCCAGCTCTGGGCAGGAGAGCTTTCTGGGATGGCTGTGCCCAAGCTGTGCTTAGCAGCTTCCCGTGAGGCCAGAGTGGCATCACATAAAATCCAGGGCTATCCTGTTTAGCAACTCAGTAAAAGGAGAATGAAAGCTTTTATAACTATTTGAGTAAGACTTAAACCTTATGAGTACCTCTTCTCTGGTATGGAAATGCCATTTATTAGTTGAATTCAAGTCTTTTTCTCACCCGTCTCATGAGATGCGCTTTTTGCTAAGCTCCATAAGACCCACCCTAAGCCAGACCCGCTTACACAGTGGAGCTGGATGTTTATTCAGTGGCTGCACTGAGATAAATGTATCCATCTCACTGTCCTGGGTCATCCTGAAGGAAGAAAAAGTTTGTGTGCAAACAGACCCTAAAGAGGATCTTCCTAAAGACTTTGGGTGAGAAATTTGAATAACCAGCGGACAAAACTTAATACGTGCATGAGAAATGACCCCCAAACTATTTCTCATATTATCATGGTACTTTCCCTTCATAGAATAGTTCTGGTTGGAAGGGACCTTAAAGATCACCAAGTTCCATTCCCCCCCTGCTGTGGGCTGGGACACCTCCCACTAGACCAAGTTGCTCAAAGCCCCACATATGACAACATATCTTTGCAATTTTTTATCACCGTCACATGAGGGGTCAAACATGGCACTTAAAAATTGCAAAACATACTAAAGCTTCCTCTTTAGTCTCAATTAGGTACAAAATACCTTAAAAACCAAATTCCTTAACCACAGTTGTTCTCTGCAGTTTAAGTTAGAGTAGGAGAGTATAAGGCTCTCACATGCCATAGAAATAATTAACCTGGCAATGTCTTTATTCTATCTTTGCACTTCCCTCACAGCCAGGTTCAGGTCAGGACAACAGACAGGGCTTAGCCTGACACAGAGGAATTCTCCAGCTAAGTGCCTTAGTCAGAGCTGAACCAAAAAAAGCCACCCCAACCAACAACCCAAAGACCGAAGCAAACAAAGAACCCCAAACATACTACAGAAAGGAAACACCCACCCTCCTCCCCAGCTTTCTAAGGACAACCACATTAGCTCAGACCAGACATCTACCTATCTCACTCTCCTCCCTCTGAAAGAGGCCACCAACAACGAGCATCTGGGGAAGAGAATAAAATCAGGACAAAGTAAAATGATAATTTCAGGTGCTTTAAGTGTTCAGCTAGATAATATTTTGTCTGTTTTTAACTGAAGTCTACAGTCTTTATAGTTGCGTGATTTTTCCTAAGGTGAAGGAATAAAGAAAGAGGATGAAGTTTAGCAACACCATAATTAACTACTTAGGGTAAATCCTTCCATCAGATTCATGAGACAGATTTCAGATAAGCAGCTCAACTGAAGGATTATCTTGCTAGCAATGCGGAAATGTTGATCAGCTTGATACTTCCATTCTGCAGACAAAAGTTCACGCTGGCAGCTCACTATTTTCTGCAAGGAGGTAAATCTCCACAAAGGTAGCAGGTCGGATCCAGAGGGGATTTTGTTTTTAAAACCCCTGCACATGACCATGTTGTACTTGTCTGTTTTCAGACAGAAATGAGATCTGAATGCAAATGATGCTCAGCTACTCCATTTGAGAAGCGTTACGAGGCAGATGGATGCCCTGATGGTATGATGGATGGGATGGAGCATGTCACATATGTGCTAATATGGTGTCTTAACACAAACATTAACACTTGAAAGCACCACAGAGTACTCAAGCATTCTGGAAACATTAATTTAAATTTTAAAAATAATAATATTCTATGACTGATATCACTGACAGCATACGTTTCATGGCATTTGAAGACAAATGGAGCCCATCTAGCCAGTACATTTAAATTTCAAGGGATAAATCCACATCCATCATCAGGAGTACACTGAAAAAAGCACACAAAATTTAAACTGGAGCCTTCTCATATGCATAACAGTCTTGTATACACCAATCTTGTCTGGTGTCTGGGCAACCAATGCAACTGAACAAGTGAGTTACTTCCATTCCCATTGGAAAGGAGGGATACTGTTTTGTGGCATCTCATGCCTATCTCTTAGCCCACATGCTTTTTACCATGCCCTTTTCAGTCCTTTTGTCTCATTCAGAAGCGGCAGGGGTGGCTTGAACAAAATCCTAATTTCAGTTTCAGGATCTGAAAACAGTTCGCTGGATAAAACTCAAGGGTGTCTATCTCTCCATTCTCCAGACAGTAGGAAAACACATACATACACTTTAGTTAGTTATGTTTTTAACATGAACAGAGGATCCAGAAGCATCTGGGTGGAAAAGGTAATACAAAAGAGTTGCTATTGCTGCACTCACAGTAGCAGTACCACTCTCTTCAGATTTCATTACCTGAATATGGAGTGCGTATTTGATCAGAGTAGATATAAGATATTGTATATGTTCAGGGAATATATTTCCATTTTTATTGTTTGACCTATGCAAACAGGTTACACACTTTGCTCACAGGTAAAATAAAATATTGTCCATCACTAGAAAAAGAAAAGGTGCTACAGTCATGCCACAGAATTTCCCCATGTCTTAGGTGTCCATAACATAAGTAGTGATATTTTCTAACCAGCATCAGATTTCTTCAGAGAAGCAGCTGTTCACTAAAAGTACATTTTGTTAGCTGCATTTCTTTATATTTTGTAATAAGTAGAGTGAATCTTTTACAACCTAAAAAAATTATCTGTTGGAAACTTGGAACCTAGCCCTCTCCCATACTTAGTCAGATAAAATCCCCCCCAAAAAACCCCAAACAAAAATAATTTTTGCTGAATGCGTGCCTAAGCAGATAAGCCTCACAGTAAGATTCCCAATGAGTAGTCAGGAGACTTAGGTATCAAATTCCTACCAACTGAAAAAAATCCCCCTTTTCTCTCCAACAGCACTGAGAGAAGATCATGTGCAGACATCACATCACACTCGGCTCATGTCTGCATGTTTAGCTCTGAAGTGCTCATATCGTTTCTGAAGATATTCATCCATGGGCTCCTGGTCACGTTAGCAGTCTGAGAGTCACACTCTTGAGGCAATTGCCATTTCTCCCTCAATTTTTCTCTACACAGGCAAACACTTAAGGTACCACAGCTGATCTTGAAAAGGGTCATAGAACACCTAAGCAGTAAGCAAGGAGGATGCCCATACTGCCCCGATAAACTCACTTCAAGCCCTAAAATGCAAACCCAGCACTATCATTCCCACACAGGCAGCTGCTGCATGTCAGGGAGAAACAGCTCCATGTGCTCATAGAGAACAACACAGATATGGGTTTTTTTTTTCCCCTCCCTCTCCTGCTAGCTCTGGTTTCAGAGCTGATAGAGACCCATTTCAGATATATCTGAAAACACCTTTGTGTGGAAGCAAGGAGGCCCATAAGGGGGAAAGCAGTCAAAAAACATAAAAAAGAAATCCAGTAAGGTCTCTGTAATATACATACAGAAACGATGATCACTTGTACACTTCTAGGCACTTACTGAACATGGAACCCAAATGAACAGGTAAATGGTTGATCAACCCTCAGACAGCAGAGTCACTAGATGGGATCATTTGCATTATCATCCTTAACCTCTTTATCACTAATTAATCCATGGATCTCATTGATAATGTGCACACTCATGGGTAATCAACTTTCGTTACTGCCTAATGAGAAGACCAGCAACATCTCAAAAGTACTTCCATCCTTCTTTTTGAAGTCTTTCCAGCATACATGCAATGTGGGAGCAGCTGTGCACAAAAAAGCCTGGGTGCATAAATCCCAAAGGCACCCTTTGTGTTGCCAAAGAAATTCCAGCAGGAATGGTCCTGCCTGCAGTAGGTGACTACAGCCCCCATAAACCAAAAGACGATAGCTGGAAAGGATTTTTGGTAAGCATCCAATGGCAGAATGAAGCCCAGCGTATCACTTTTAGACAAGAGTTACTCGTTAAAGAAAATGCTTTGCTCACAGGAATCATTCTCATTTAAGGTTTACTACAGCTATACAACACTGTTTTCATTTTCCTATGCTCACTGGTGCTCAGACAGCCAGCATGCCTCAGCTTTATAGCAGCAACAGCATTGCATATAATCCCATTTTACCCCCATTCCTCCTACAGACAGGTCTTAAGCATCTAAAGGATATATTTTTTTCTTACAGTTTATGCGTAAAGTGAAATTTACGGTGGACATTCAGAACAGTTTTAAACCCTGTAGTCTGTAGCTCATTTAAAATTTGCTAGACTGTATAAGATCCTTGCAAAAAGTCTTTTTTTCCACAGTTAGTGCATGGGAGAAAGAGGGAGAACCAGAGGAAAGCGATGCCCTCAGTGACCTTGCCCTGTAACTGCACTTGTGGCCTGACAGTGACTGCAGAGCCGATAATAAGTTGTATTGGTCTCTGCAGTAAATCTAGTTCAGGTTGTTCGTGTGAAATAAGTTTTACTTCCCACAGGAAGAAAAAAAAAACACAACACAACAAACCTGTAAAGTGCAAGTGCTTTTAAAGTAAAGTCTTGTTTGCTGTAGGGTAGTTACTGATTATCTCAGTTATTCAATAGCAGATAGACCCTTCAAAGGCCCTAGTATTTCTTAGGCACTAATTAATATTCTGAACTCAACTTACTGAAGTCAGTGGTATTATGGAGTTGTTAGCTTCAGGTATTTAACTCAGGTAACTAAGTTCATCATCTCTTACTTTATACATTACCTCCAGGAGATGGAATTGAATTCAGAGCTTCTTGATTTGTAGAGAAAAATGAATCCCTTTTTCTTACTCCATTAAGTATAAAGGGAGATATTCTGATAACTGAGAAAGTATATGCTAAACAGGGTGGAAACCTGCATCAGGACCTTTTTGTAGTTGATAAAAAAAATTCAGTCCAGATAATACTGATGTAGAGCAAGAACAGCAGAGAGAAGTTCTTGGCAAGTCACTTGCCTAAAAACCAAAGTCTTCTCTAACGTCCTTGGAATTTCAGTCACATCAAACGGCAAGGAAGATAGTCCAAATAAGGTGCAAAATAAATTAAGGCCAAAATATTTTTTTAGGGCACAAGAAAGGGAAGAAACTTCATTCAAGTCTACAGCTTGAATGTGGTAGTCCTTTACCTAAGTTTCTCATCTTTCCTTGCGGTTATACTGTGCTTTTCCTTGGCAAAAGACAGTGTTCATCAACTACCTGATTTGCAAATAAATTACATTTATAAACATGAAAATAATATTTGAAAAGACTTGAAAAGAGTTGAAGCCATTATTAACCAAATCTGCTGTTTAGCAAACACCAGTTCTCTAATGAATTCAACAAGTTCTAATTCAAGCATGTCTATGAGAAGTGGAATAAAAAAAAAGAATACCATAATGTAAATTTTTACCTCTACACAAATTGATTAACTAACTGATGGATGTTAACATCCACATAACATCAGAGCTATGCCACTGGGCACCTATTTAAATTATATGGAAGAACAAACCTGTGTACAGCAACTACTGAGACCATAAGAAAAATGGGGAAAAAGAGTAAAAATAAACCTAGTAAGAACAGCTTCCTAATGCAAAGTCACTCAGGTAGAGCTTTAGCCAAAAGATATTCACTAACCATATCCCAGATGCACATTTCAGGAAATGGTACTAAACCCCCCAAACATTCCGCTACTTTCAAGCAAATTATTACAAAGTTTAAATATTAAATACATATATAGGCCATCATGTGAGTCACAATAAGGAGATGGATTAATTTTTAGCCAGCTGTCAGAACACAATACACAGGAGATGGACACCAGTCCTACAGGTCTGGAACCCTTGATTGTAAGGAATGAGGAACATAAAATATATATGCCACATGTTAATATTCTTCAAATTTTACTGATGGCATGTATGAGATGAGGTGGATGGTTCTAGTTGCACATATTTCTGATAAACTGTGACACTTCCAATCAAAAACTAAAGGGCATTAAACAACTGATGATATTTGAACAGAATCATCATTCTAGTCCTGCTCAGCATCAGAACAGAATTAATTTCAGTGCATATAAGTGCAGATTGTTTGGACATTTGCAAGAGTATAGCTAACAATTATTTGGTCTGCAGTGTAGAATTAGAGATTAAGTACTTCTATCTTATTCAAGTTCATATATTAAAGGGTGTTCACATTCTACATCAGGTAGAAACTTAAGCCTTTGGAGGGAAAAGTCAGAGGGACATGGCACCACACACTTTTAACCAGCCCTTTGCTTGGGACTCCAGTGGTGATGTAGGAAACCTTGACTGTAAGCCAAATTTTGCCTGAATCAAGTGTACTTATTCACTCCCAAATCACTGGAGGATTTGGGGTTTTTTTGACGTTCTTTCTGACATTGTTTTCTGGCAGCCTTTCATGGCAGGTTTTGTTCATGTAATTCATTCTATAATCAAGATTCTCTTTCATTTTCAAGTAAGAGAACCAGTACCTTTCCACAAAAATTCTTTCCCAATTAACATTTTCCAGCAGCAACAGCTGATTTCCAAACAGCTGAAGGATAAACATTGGGGATAATATTGCTCATCTGCAATACAGTTAACAGATTCCACAGCTAATATAATTTATGTAATAGATGAAGTCACCATGGTACACCTTGCTTAAGTTATTTTCCACTAAACATTGTGTGAACAAAAAACACTGGAACTGAAACCCAGGGCTGATTTACTAATAGCTCTATGTTATCTGGATTTTCCTGAAACCCTATAATCTGTCCATTGCTTCCTTAGCATTCTTAAAGCATACTAATCAGTTTAACATTTTCAGTTCACTTACTGTAAGAGTTTCCCTTGTAGAATTGCCATAAAAATTAGAGACAGTTACATGCCATATCATTTGTGCAGACTTTATATATCATGACTGTCAACTGACAAGGAGTTTATGGATGCCCTAAGTTTCTCCTCATTCATATCCCTTTTGTTGATACTTCAGGCTTCATATATACATATTTAGTTGCTGAATTAGTCCAGTGTTTGTTTGTGTGGGGTTTTGTGGTTTTGGTTGTTTTCAAAACAAAGACCCCATTACCATCAGCCCTAGTGTATTGAGCAGGATCTCAATGATTGAGGATGTTAGTGGGCCAGATGCCAACATCTCTTTTCCCAAATTAGATATGAAAAAGATGGGGTTGTGCATTCAAAGTGCCACCCTACTTCATGAATAACCATAGTGTCCTCAAGAACCTCACTGAGCAAGTTTCTGTTCAGAGTAAGAGTAAATGCAATTTACGTCTTGGAATATTTTTCTACTTCAGGAAAATATTTAAACCACTGTGTCCTGTTAGTCATCAGTATGGACAGAAAATAGGTCCTAGCCATAAAACAGCAAACCCGAATTTCTTGACTATCTCCAGAGTCAGAATTAAAATTTGATACTGATTTCTGTCAAATGCAAATGCAAATAAAAAAAAAAAAAAAAAAAAGCTTGGATTCAAATATGGCTGCTAAAGCTAGTGCATTTAAAATTCTGGTATAGAATGTAGTGATGAAGCTGTCAGTCAGCCACAATGCAGAGATGTCACCATCCATTGCCTTCAGGTTCACCTTTTAAAATGTCAAGTACATCACTGTCTCTAATACATCAATTACTGTAATCCATAGGAACTTTGATACTACCTGTTTACTAATTACAACATGAACACACCCTCTTCTCACAGCAGGAGAACAACTCACAAGTGACATGTGGGAAAGAATTGTTTTTCCCACTTCCACAGCAAATCAATTCAACAGCAAGGAAGGCTTCTTCTGGATCATGTTTTTATTTTCCGCCAATATGGCTCTTAAGAGTAAAATCACACAAGTTCATTACTGGCAGTAAATCACACTAGTATAAGGCATCCATACAGGTAACCTCAGACATGTTGTATCACAGTTTGCAAAAGCAGATGCGTATGAAATGATTTCTCTTTAGTTTCACAAGAAGAGCAATAAACTAGATTCCCAAAAGCCAGGTTCTTCACATTGATTTTGTGCTTTCCTCCTTCTCCTTGATAACAGCGCAAATTAAGTATACATAGCAGAACAAACCATCCTCTTACATGGCAAGATTTCATTTTCCAATAAAGGAACAGTATTTGCAAGCCAAAGCTTTTTGGAACGGATTGCAGCATTTGGAAATTTCTAAGAGAAAAGGTCTCATACTACTGTAGGTGAAAGTGAGATCGCTTTTCCATCAATTTATGGTTCAATATGAATTTTCTGCAGGACACTAGAGAATCTGAGAAAGCAAATGTCAGAAATTCAGCAACACTGAGGCAGTGCAGTGTTTCTACATGGTTCAGAGAAGAGTGTGTTCAAGGCTCGAGGTCTACTAAAATTAGTCTGAAATTAATCAAATGGTGAAACTAAGAGGCCTTGTTTCCTTGGTGAAGAAACACCCCTGCTGCTTGATTACACCTGAAATAACTCCTGGTTTTGAAGCTGCTTAACCAACTATTTGTAGTACATGTTATACTGGTAAAATGTATTTTACCAGTACGTACCAGTATGTACTGGTACATGTATACTGGTAAAATGAATGCAATTTAGTCAAAAAGGCAACGGCCATTGTTTAAGACCACACAAGAAAAAAAGACAATAAACCAAAACAAAACCGCAACAGTTGCAAAGCATTCTCTAAAGTTATCCCCCTCCATAAACATATTTAGCAGCATAGCATAGTTAACGGTGTCTTTAGACAGTCTGGTATAATAATCATACGTAAAAATGACATTTGATGAGAACTATTTTTTCAGAATAAGTAGGGAGACTGGCTGGAAAAAACATTAATCTCTCTTTTAAAAGGAAGTGATTGAGTTGTTTGTGTGAAACAGGGAAAGAATGTCTATAAAACCTCCAAATTATACTAATCCAGGGTCAGCTCTGCAACAGGGTAAGATTCAGTTTAGACATCATATTGCCATAAATTTTTCTATTTATTTCTCACACAAGCTGCTACCATGAAATCTTTTTTTCATGCTTCGGTAACAAGTTTTGACTTAGCTAGGGTTTATTCCTGGGAATGGTTTCACATCAATTTATGGCATCAGCTTATCAGGTATATGAGACACACAGCATATGTGTGCAAACAAATGTTTTGCAGTCATCCAGGCAAGTATTTAAGATGAGGCTTTGCTTCACTCCTGCTGACATAGAAAACACAGCTTTACATTCAGGCTTAACGGCAGGCCAGAAATACGGGGCCAAGCAGGCAGAGTTGTTCATTATCAGCTGTGCAGGCCATGCTTGTGTGTCAATGTTTTCCCTGACCTTTCAGTAGCCAAATCATTAGCTGGATACACATGCTCCCCTGCTGCTTCTATTCAGCATCAAAGATTGATTAACTAGATGGCATTAAGCTGGGGCTGTACTTCAACTGACAGGAAGAGAAGGAAGATGCAGGTGAGTACCAGATGGAAAAGAGAAACTTCCCCATCACCCTCAGCAGCTGCTGCACTGGATTGTCAAGTGCAACAAGACCACAATTTGCCTGATTTAGGACATTCATTTTTTGCACCTATAGAAGAAGAGCTTGTTGCTGTTAACAGCTGAAGTAGTAATCTGGATAACATCTTACTCTTCTTTTAATTCACTTTGAGTCAGCCCCCAGGTGGCATGTTGGGACAAAGAAGGGGAAAATGAATGTAGTGCACAGCTGCATATGTACCTCACAGGCTGCCAGCCAGCTCACAAAAAGCATTTTGTCTACATGGGCTACTTGAAGATGACAAATGCTGGTGGCCCAGAAGATTGCTACAGCAATGACACTTGCAGAACCAAACCAGGTTCTGGTTGTTAACAGCAAATCAGATTAGGGTTGTACCAGGCATTGCATTCTTCTGCTAGGTTCTCCATTGCACGTCACATTTACCAAGGTTAGCAACTTGTTCTGGACCTTCCCCAGCTGAAGATGTGGGTTTTATTTAACTGTATGGAATGTGTGCATAATATTAGATTGTGAGCAAGATGCCACAGCCATTAAAAAGCTGTCTGGTGCGTTGAATGCCTAAGGGCATGCAGATGACTCACTGAAACTTTGTTAAAACACAAGACATCTGCTTAAATATGTTTCCTGTCAGCTCTTTTGCAGGGCTGGAAATAACGGGCTGGAGATTCTCTCCTACTCCACCAGCCCTGGCACCAAAGGACTGGAAAACTGCTGTAAGCCATGCTCTGGGATTCCCCTGTGAATGACAGGAGCTGCCGCTTGGCTCCGGGCAGTAAGAGAACCCTCTCTTCCTCTCTCAGCCCTGAAGGAGAGGGCACAGCTGAGGGATCAAGGCAGGGAGCAACGCCGGCTGCCCCAGTGATTCATTGCCCCAGTGCTCCAGCCATGCTGAAGTCCACACTGACTCCCCCAAGGGCTATAAACTGCTGCAAAGTCATTTTTATTGCCTCCCCTGGCTCCCCAGGAGCTCGGTGCTCATCTTATGTCATCATCTCTACCATTGTGACATCACAGTTCTATGCTCCGGAATAGTAGCAACGATTCCAACGACACTGTGATGTCACACTGAAATTGTGAAGGAAATAATTATCTATTAAAGGCACCTAATTTCCTTCAAGAAGATTACTATAAACCAGGATAAGAAATGCTTTCAAAAAAGTCATAGTTTGCCAAAGCTTTTGATAGGATTTGGTTCCGCAGATGCAGCCTTCATGACAAAACCTGAGTTCAAAGAAAGTGTTAGCATATAAGATACATAGATACGCACCGCTGCACAGACACGTGATGAATAACAAAGCAAAGTCACTGGCTTGCCTGTAACAGCTCTACCTTAAAACCACACATAATCATATTTTTTCCCCTCCTGTTGAAGGGTCAGACCTAATTGCATTGCTTTGAGAAGACAGCCTTTCAGCTACAAATGAATGCTCATAACTATTTCATGTTAAAAATAAACTTTAAAGTGAAGGAGCAGATGCTGCCATGGAACATTCCTCAGAGCTCTCATGCGATGCTTGCATCTGTTCAGCTGGAAGAGTGTCTGTTTCAAACAAACTAATGGCTTTTAAGGGATGAGGGAAAAAAAAAAAAAAAGAGAAAAAGGCAAAATACTGTAGAAGGCACTGGAAAAAAAAAGTTAACAAGAAATTCGGTATTGGAATGATGGCACTCAGACAGTTTTGGATCACAAGTAGGGTCACAAACAGAAACAGTTTAAAACTGCCAGAAAAGAAAACAGTTATTTCCTAGTAAAGCAGCAAGAAGAGAAAAACTTTTCACACAAATAAAAATGCAAAGTTTTAGAGGCAAAGATCTAGGAATGTTACAATTTTATTGAAATATTAGCCTTACAGAAGCTTTAAGCAGATGTTGGTATCTAGTGAAACACTAGGGAACAAGAAATTTGGTTTTATTTAAGAGCTTTCTTTAGTCGTTCTAGTCCTTCCTACTGATTTTTAGACAAATGCATGCCAACGGGACCTCTGTTCCTATTTTTTAATCTTCACCTCACTGGCTTTTCATCTTAATAAGCACATGCATTCTTCAAAAGTTAATATGTTGATAGTGAATATAGCACTTCTCACCAGTAAATCTTATGTGCTTTATAAGTCATCTCAATTAATGCTTTACCCAAGTTTTAGAACACTCTTATGAGATAGTACTGTTATTGAGAATTATGCCCTCTTTACACAAGAGGAAAGCAAGCCAACAAAAATAGTTCAATCGTCTCAGGGCACCAGAAATACCAGTAAAAATGTGGTCAAGCAACAGAAATTCTTTGCTGTTTTTCAGACCAACACGCATTTGGTTGGTATATGAGTCAAGCATCCAAAATTCCCAGATGTTCAACTATTTTGTCACTGATGTATAAGATCTGTGGAACATCCACTGCATGTACCTGTTATGGGTCTCTCCATAAGACAAAGGACATCCTTATATTGTGCATTATCATCTCAGGTCTTACTGGCTCCAGTGGGCAACAAAGACATGTTCTAGCCATGAAGAAAGCTCTGCACCTCATGAAATAATTCAAAGGAACACTTGATGAAAGAACAGCCCTAGCACAAAACTGTGGAGGTGGCAATTAGTGTATTTCCTCAGCAGAAGTTCTAGAAAAATGGAAATTTTTACAGTTTTAAGAGCTTGGTATCAAGGAGTAAATATCTTATTATCTGCAACTGAATTAGATCTGCAGAAGTAGCACACAAACTTTTAGCAAGATGCAGATGGAAAGAAGAAAGCCCAAGCATGCTGCTGTTCTGCCCTTTTCATAATCAATCCTGCAATTTTACTTACACTTTTCATATGCATTTGCCAGACGTGGTTTGCGCTGAACCATTGTTGACTACCTACAACATCCATACTTGACTACCTCTGAAAAACAGTCCCCAGTTCGGATTTTCTGAGCCAGCAGCTCTCAATTAAGGCAATTGATCTTTAATTAGGGTTTAATTTAGTCTAGCATCTAAACCACTGGGAGGTTTGTAAAGCTTGCCAAGTATCGATCCTAAAAACTTGTGCCTGGCAAATCTGATTGAGTGTGCTGTCTCAGCATCTCAACATCAGCATCTGAAAGCAAAAAAGTAAGAATTTACTTTTTTTTGTATTACTTTAATTGTTGTGGTGACTAACACTGCCAGCAGAGAGCTCAGATTCTCAAGGCAGCAGGAAAAGATGTTTGGAGTTTCCTGGAGGTGGTGGTTTGTTTTGTTTGGTTGGGTATTTTTTAAACAGTATACACATACTCAATTTTTTCATTGTTGTTCAATTGTGAAGAAAACATCACCCAATGAAGGTGGTGTTTTTTATAATGTTCATTATCATATGGGATACTATTAGCTACTTTACAAGCAAGGAATAAAAACGCTAAAATCACTTGACATTACGTTTCTTCTGCTTCCATCACATTAAAAAAATCCCTACATCTTCTCCAACCCTTCACCATTGCTATTCCACACTTAAAAATAAAAGCTCTTCACCTGAGCTGAAAATAAAAAATGTCTAGGAGAGACTAAAACAGCTCCGTCTCTCAGGAAACTTTTTTTTGGGTGCATTTGTAACCAGTCACAAGCAAAAAAGGAAAAACACTCTTATCTCTTCAACATGCTCTTAGGTAATTTGGCACAGAGCATAAAGAAATCAGCTGGTGAGCAGTGCCTGAACAAGACACTGAAACAGTAGCTTCAGTCTTTATATAATATCTTCCTGCCTTCTCTTTATAATTTAATACCTAGTCACAACAAGAGATAAATCTTTGATGGCACTATACAATTTGGTAGAGTAGAGGAGGAGTTCATTTCATCCAAAGACTGTCATACCTGGAATTTGAGGACAGCTTTTAATAGAGTTTTTATTGCTGACTATTCTGTTATTCATTGGCAGAATTTATTAAATTCCCATTCTATTAACCCAACACATACTTTGAAAAAAATCTCACTGTAGTAAGTGCTCAGATGTCTCATCAACTCTCTCTTCAGGGTCAAATTTGTCATGAAAGTTAAACTAAAAATAAACAGAGGGTCAAATGCATGTTTCTGAGCTTTTTGTCTCAAGGTGACGCATCAGGAATGAAAAGATAGCACTTGTGCTTCTCAAAACAAGTGTGGAATACTTCGGCAATGTTTCTTTCCCCTTATTTTACCATTTTTTTTTCTTTTTGAACTAAATTTACTGCCACAAGTAATTGGCAAGAAATTTTGGCCAACAATAGGAAGTGGTTTACTCTTTGCTCTTTCATGCCCATTAGAATTTACAGTCTTCTTTTGTCATAATTTTTGCCCTAGGCTTTTCTTACAGCTTTGTTAAAATAAGATTGCCTTTTTGAGGCTAGTTACTGCCTACACACAGGCTGTTTACAGGAAAATTTGTTCAGGCTTCATGTGCAGAGCCCACCCGTTAGACAACCGCAGCATTTGTTTTCAATAGATGCTTTCATATACTTGCAGGAGCCCTATGAACTAGAAGACTATTTCATCTCAAGGTAGGGATGAATTCACATGCTGTGCTGAAGCGTCTGGTTCAGTGAGAAAGTTCTTATTTTTCTGACTCTCTCTATTGAAGTAACAAGCTTTTTAAAAGTTTTCAGAGAGATAAATGTACATATTCCTGTCTGTCCAATATGACAGCTCTTCTGACAGATGTTCTTTCATTTCTCTTAGATCCATCAGTATGGATTAAAAAGAGACAGTATAGCTTGGACTAGAAATACCCTCTCTGCTTGCAATCTATTAAGTGCTCTTAAAAAGACAACCCCCGAGTAAGAACAGTTCATCCTTTTGCCAAGAAATATTCTCTACCTGAGAAGTAAAGAATTTAAGAGGAGCTATATCAAGATTACTAATGCACAGCTCATTCTTTCCATCACAGTGTTATAATTAACTGTAGTTAAATCCGATTAACTAATAGGAACCAGCTAGGTTCAAGATGAGAGCAGACCAATTTTGAGATGGGAGTATCAGTTGATTATCTTTTTTTCCATTCAGCACCATTGTGCTAACATACAATACAAGTTGTTTTCAGTGTGTAAACATTAGGAGATAATTAGTGAATATACAGCTGGAGTCATTGTGAAACGTTCACTTCAACTTAAAAAAAATATTCTCTCCAGGCATATTTTTTTTGCCAATACATACCTGATTCAATGCTACACAGGTGGGTACTAAAATTTGTGTTTGAGAGAGAACTCCTCCATCCTCTTGGGAAAAGCTGGGAGCTACTGAAAAGCTAAAGCTGGAGGTGGATCACAGTTTGTCACCTAGATCTCAGTCCTCAAGGCTCTGGGCTTTTCTCAAAGGTGTTTTTATTGTGATGTCCACAACCGCTTTTTTTCCTTCATTTATTCGGTGGACAATGACTCACTGTCTAGGTTTAAAAGAATTGACAATTCTGGGGGATTTCTTGTTGAAAGAAAGGTCATCTCTACATTTAACCTGCCCAACTGGTTTAAATTCTGTTTGGCTTTTGTAGATGCCACAGAGTCTTTGTTTTCCATAGATATTTTTTTTTTTTCTTGCAGTTCGCAATTGCTTCTTTTGATGTGTGTATATCATTCAGTTACTAGGAAATGTAAATTGGTGTAATTTCACCTAGCTCAAAATTTGTCGCACACACTCCTTCCCCATGACACAAATTCTGATTACCCTTCTGTTGCCCTGAGACACCCAACCATAAGTTGAGAAACGTTGAACAGCTTGCAAACTCTACTGATAAATATTGGGTTTGCTGAAAAAGTCAGAAATTTTCTCTCAAAAGGAGCATAATCGAATCATTAAGACAGGCATCTGTAGGAGGTCAGAGGAAAGTCATTAAAATAAGACATTTAGGAAAGTAAAAGAATCAATCTTGTGGCCTTGTATACTCACACACGGCAAAAAAAATTTTAAAAACCAGTAAGTTAGGGTTCTTGATATTCAGTGAGGAAGAGAAATTAGTCTACACTTTTGTTTTTAAATAAAATTAACCCAGAATAATTTGTTTCTCACAGTGTGGCGTATAGTTTTAACTGTTACTTTTTAAAAAGGCCTCATGACTAGATTAAGCAAGATAAAAAAACAACCCCAAAACACAACCAACACGTTTTCATTAAGAAAAAGTTCTGTTAGAGTCTTTCTGGCAAATTAGAGACAGGCTCCTCATCTACAGATTTACAGAAAAAGGAAAAAAATTATAAAAACCTGTAAGCAGCATGGAAAGTCAAGAATCCTTTTGAGATCTAAGGCTATTTTCTGGCAGTTTTGGGAAAAATGATTCAACCCAGTGACATGCAGATAAAGAACAGGACAAGCTTCTAAAAATCTTTGAAGTGAGTATATCCTTTCAGCAAATTCAGCTATTCAGAATTCATATAATTTTTCAGGAAAAAAAAAACAACCATAAGATGTCTAAAGCAGTGTTTAAAGCAGAAAAGTAGCTGAAATCTGGACCAATACAGACTCAAAGGGCACCTTTAATTACTTACTCATTTTTGTGCTAAGTCTTCTCCTATGCTGGGAGTGTGAATAGAATACACTCTTCATTTGGACTCTTTTTAGTAAAAAGCCCCACTTGATTTAAAACATAATTGAATATTCCTCCAATTAGACATTTCTGTCGGAAGTTTCAGCAGTTGCTACTGGGACTGCAGGTTGTTTTGAAGTGTAAGTAGGCAATCTGTGGAAACATACTCTTTTTAGGTGCACTGTTAATGGAGAAAGCGATACATCTCATCCCCAAAAAAGCTCCATTGCCCTGTAGGTTCTGGAATGGAGACTGAGAGGGAGAAAGCCATCCAAGCCTCAGCTTCTTGTACACGATATGCTAAAGTGTTACCCTCTCATGGCTCTTGTTGCACTGATGTCTATGAATCATATTAAAACTATGTAAAACCACTACAAACATCTAAGAACAGGTCCTTAGCTTCAGCAGAAGTAGCTTTGCTCACATGGGGGAAAGTGTCATTGGTGTTTCAAGATGTTTATTAAACAGTGGATTTCAGAACTATGCAGATACTTATTTTAAATTATATGAAACAAGAACAATAACATCCTTTTGTGGATGTTGCCTTAGCAGTTTTTTTACACGCTAAATATTTTTAAACAAACACACACACACACAAAAAAATCACAATTATCCAGCAGATAATTCAGGAACCATACTTAAAATACAAGGGATTTTGAAAATGCACACAAGCACATGTTGATTTTCCTATTCAGATGATTAACCAACCTCTTTTTACTCTATATGCTGCATTTCTAAAAATCAAGTCTTTCTTTCTGCGAACTCTTCCTGATCACTGCTTAAAAATGAAGAGTTCCTCAGTAAATTCCTGCAAGTACTGCTGTTTGCTTGGGTTTTTGCTGAAAGGAAACACAAACAGGACTCAAGTACAAAGAAGGTGTAAGTATTCAGATAAATATTTGTGGAAAGATGTGTTTATCAGGCTATGGTTCCTACCATCAATAAGTGTTCAAGTCACATCATAAGGCTTAAGAAGCATTTCTGTACCAACACATCCAGGTTCAAGTGTGCAAAGGCAGCACCTTCCTCATGTCTGGATACTCACAACAGTTTCTCTGTCTTCAAATGTTAAACTGCATTAATCATGGGGCACCATGATTCCACCAAGGAAAGAAAAACAACCAAACAATGCTAAACCCCCCCCAACCCTTCAAAGCTGCTTATTTTCTTCACTGTTGGAGGGAAGGTCCTTTGGGGACAGGGAGGACAGGGGCAGTGGCAAGGGATGGAGGACTCCCCCCTAGTTGTCTGCAGCACACTCAGGTCACTTAGCAACAGCAGCCACAGAGAACTTCTGAGCAATTTTGAGACCCCATCTCACATCTGTGATGTGCACGAAGGAATGTAGTTTTTTTGCTTTAATTAGAACACCACTAATTTGGCTGATAGCATAAAACCTGGAGAGCTGTCAAGTGTAGCCTGCATTTTCTATCCAGGAGGTACATTTGCTATTGTTAGTTCCCCACCTACATACATTACTATATTTCTTCTGAAGATTTCTTGTCAAGAAAAAACAAACAGATTTAAACTGAAGGATGGTGTTTTCCCATTTCCCTGCTTCTATATGTAAGACTGCTAGTTTACATAAAAAACACTGAATACACCAGATGTAAAAAAAAAAATCAAGGCTGAATATTTGAGTTTGTAAGATATGTATTAGTCCTATTACCTATTGTACCACTTCTTATATCCCTTCAGAAGCGCTGACTGGTGTCCATAGGAATGCACTATGATTTTCTCATGTCCTCTGGAGACACAGCATGACAATCCCCTGTAGGTTCACAAGTAACACTGAAGATGGCTTATTTGGTGGCATCCTGCCTAAGCGAGTCTGGTTAGTCCAACGAATTTGCCATCCATGTAACACTGAGCTATAAGTAAACAGGATTTTTTGTTTAGTTTGGGTGATATTTCAGTCTTACCGCATCTGTGCAATTTCCTGCATGTTTTTTTTGTTTTTATTCTGATCTGGATCACATCTTTCCTACTGCTACACAAGCACCCACATCTCCAGGTTATTCCAAATCCAAGAGCAACTAGTGATTTTGTGAATTTTCATGTCTAATTAATCATCCAGATGCAGACAATTTAACATTTGTAGGGTATTTTTCTCATAGTACAGTTTTCCTAAGACTGTCTCAATCTGGGATCAAAATCAAGGCACCTCAAATAGAAAATTATTATGTAAAATTTTGACTACTTTCTTAATTTCATTTGTTAGCATCTCCTGCCGAGAAGCCACCTTCATAAGAGTTTCCCTCATAGCTCTATGACTAGTACAATTCAAGTCAGATTTTGTTGGTTTTCTTCTAAATTTGAAAGTTTTAATGAAATAATTTATTTCCTTGTGATTTCAGTGGATACTTACCTTAAGGGCTTCTAGACAAAACTGTTCTAAATAACAAGAATTACTGAAATGACAGTCTGTATTTACGATTTAATAGTTGGGTTATTTAAGCATTGTCAGATTAGAAATTGGTTAAATAATGGAGAAAAAATATGGAACATGAGAGTTAAAGGTGAAAGTTCTTTTAGGCTGCAAACTGGGAATTTGCCCAGACTGTTAGCTCTCGGTGTCATCGCTAAAAGACTACAGAGCTGTCAACACAAAGCTTTTTGGCAGCTCATACAGGTACACACTGGTCTTCCCTAGAATTGAATGCTGATATTATCCGTTTTGTTGACAAGAATTGTCCATCCACATTTTAAATGCTGCTCCTTGCAGACAAGTGCCAGTCTGCCAGCACCACTGCTGGCACCCTGCAGGAGCAGGCAGGGAACCAAGGGGGGGCGTCTGCAGAGGGAATCTCTGGTGCACTCAGCTCCTGATGGATAAGATCTGGAGTCCAGTCTCATCACAGCTCTGAGGTTCTCCTCAAACATACATTAAGGTATCTACACCACAGTGATACCCCAATGCAGCATTTCTGCTTTTTTGTTTTTAAAGGATATTTGCCTTGATCTCTATTACAGGCCCTTTTCTTTCTTACTGTAATAGATTTTTTTTTTTTCCTACAGCTTGCTTCTGAATCTCTTCCCTGTTCCCTTTGCAGCCAACATGAAGTGACACATGAGTTCACATACTCTTTTAGTTTCTCTGTTTACAGTTTCAGGAATCTGAAAACTAACTGTCCAACGGCATGCTTGGACAAGGATATTGAAAACGAGTCTCTGCTCTCTTCTGACGCTACAAGATAATTGAAGTCTTACTTTCAAAGGACATAAAGCATATAGCACTCAATAGGTAATGGACTTTTTAAAACATCAGTTGAGCAAGATCAGTAGAAAAAACACTCAAGATTTTCACGTTTTATCCTTTTTTTTTTAAAAATATGTTGGCATGAGAGAAACAATGAAGAACCTGTCATTTCCTTCCTCTTTCTTCCACAAGGACTTTCTGACTCGACATTCAACAATATCACCTGACCAGGACCTGTCCTTCAAGCCAGGATTGATTATACAATCTGTCCCACATACAATACCTTGCCCTAAGGCTTGTAAGAGTACAACAGAAGTAAATTACAGCATACAGGAACTTATGACTGTTAATAAAGTTTGTTGACAAACACCTGCTTAATATATTATCTACCTGGACAGCTCTCTGGTAAGCTTACAGTGTTTTTCTAGGCTAGGGAGGAAAACTCTGTTTGCATAGCATATTTAATTTTTTGTAACTTAATGAATTATCCAAAAATATTAAAAACTAATAATTCAAAACTAGGTTCATTTGACAGAAAGGTTAGCTACATAACAGAAGTGTTTCATAGTAAAGCAGTAGTAAAAAACAGAGGCAGGCCCAGAATGTTTTTTGTACGGTGTCTTTATACAATTCTGTGTATAGAAGCAGTACAATAACAACTTCACTCTTAAGTAGCAAAGGTATCTGTGTACCTGGAGCTGCAAAAGTGTTCTCAAAACATAGGACAACTAGAAGAGGAGCAGATCCAGTTAGCCAAGATGAAACACCCGGCTGCTGTCAGGCCTCAAGCTAACTTGATTACTGCACATAATGTAGACACACAGCACAGGCTTATGATGCTAAACATGTTCCAACATTGCTAGCCTGAGAAGCTTAAAAAAAAAGAAAAAAGAAGCCATATGCCATTACACCCCAATACTGACACAGACTATTTTGACTTTCCATGAGACTCAGTGTAAAATCGTGGTCTCTGTTTCCCCAGGACTTTAATACTCATCTTTGTTCTTCTATCTGTGTCGTACTTTAGCCTCAGATGGCAACAAAGGACCACGTGGCAGCCACGTGCACTGAGCAGGGCGCCAACCGCCGCTGCGGCCAGAAGGGGAAAATCG